>JAJTJO010000814.1:0-600000 GCA_024550625.1 Dendroctonus valens
AATTTCTTTTGGATGCCCATAATGTACTAACAAAATAACATTTCTGCCATTCAATTCACAATATAATCAATAATCTTATGGAAGTTTATGTTCAATAATATAACGACCTATTCCTAGTACTAATGAAACAACAATTTCTTTAATTAGCGGCTTTCATATATTATCTGAATATGACGTTTTGGTGTTTTATTAAGTAGTATTTAAAAGTAAATAACACGGAATTTTAAACAGTCATTCAATACAAGAAAGCCTAATTTACCGAGAAAATAAGAGTCTAGCTAATACTTGAAAACAATCTAACTTCATCTCTACCAAATATTAGCATTTTATTATGAATAGTACTCAGTTTAGATATCGGTGGCTGTTGGTTCTGGTACTAGATCTTTCTCAAAGTTAAAAGCAAATTATTTGACGCATATTTTGTAACATGAAGCATATACCAACCATTTCCAACCACAACCGATTTAATTTCTGGATGGGGTCTGATTAAATATTTTATTTCGGTTTTATATACGCCTTCGGTTTGGCTTGTTTTGTGTTTTTTTTTAAATCTAATTTAAGGAAGTATAAAGTTTATTAATTTTATTATATTAAATAGTGAAATATTTGTTATGTGCTAAAATGTTATTTATATATGGTAGTTTAAAATCAGACTGATTTGTTTTAAGGGTTTAAATGTTAAAGGTTTGCTGGGGCTCATTCGGTATTTAGAGAATACAGAGGTTTTATTCTCGAACATCTTATATCTTAAAGATGCAACCCAACATGGGTCCAAGCCAAAAACAACAAACATCACATTACAAATATAAAATCGCAAAACTTGCCTAAAAGTCTATTATCAGTTGAAAAAATTATGTTTATATCATTTTTCATAAAAAAGACAAGCGACAATCACCCGGCCAGGCAAATCTATCTCAGAATTACAGCAAACTTCCGATTATTGTTTTCCTGCGGTCTTAAAACTTAAAATGTATAACAATGTCGAATATCATAAAGTTTACCCTCCTTGTGGATACTCCAAATCGTTCAACTACTCGAAGAAGTAAAGGCGCATGTGGTCATCTAGTACAAGTAAATTGAATCTTCTGAAAAGGTAAGATTGTCGAAGCAAATAAAAGTGACCGCAGTTGCACAGTGATTGATGCTGAAGTGATACGTCATACGCAATTATTAAGACCGTGTTGACTTATTAAGCCATTCCAGAGTTCATGGTGAAATTTGTGGATAAACATCAGTCAGCAATATGTAAACGTTACATTTGTTCTAAGTTTTAAAGTGCAATCTTCAAAACTGCAAATTGTAACGATGTCAAAAGTAAAAATACAGGAAAATTACCTTCCTTAGGGAGACTTCACATCGACTTCAAGACTTTAGAAGAACTAAATCTCGTTCATCTATGCAACTTTCCGTCAGAAAACTTTCTTTTAGAACATGATTATGATTTACAAACTGTGGGGATTCAAATATAAACTTTCGTAAAAAGCAAAAACTATATATAAAACTGATAAAAATCATGTAATGAGAGCACGCATTGAAATGCAGATTTTTATCATCTCTTTAGGAACTAAGAAAGTACATTCTGAAACTTATCTCAATTGATTAAAGTGATCATCCGTCCATCAGTCCATCAGTAAAATAGCATTTTCTTTATTTCCTGTTATTTATTCCTGTGCTGATTTACGCATAAACTAACATGTATTTACGTAAAACAAAATTATTGTCGCAAAACATTAATAGTATAGTAGAGAGTGACAATTACTTTTTTGCAATTTATTTCTATACCTCAAATGCCTTCAGACGTCACCCCCAGAGGGACGATGCAAATTTGAATCCCCCTATACACTAACTTTATTTAAAAGACACCGATTTTTTTCGGATCGTGCACTTTGGTCACTTACATGCTCACGGATTACATCATACACATACATATTTGGCGTATTTTATAAAAAGGCAAACACTTAGCTATTAACATCCTAATACCATTCGATAGGTAATTAAAAATTGCATTTCCTGATAAGTTAAAAAATATGGGGTTGTATTTAAATTAATCAAGTTATAGCCACTTAAAGTTCTTATTTGATTAGTTTCAATTTGTGGACACCCTGTATAACATGGTAAGTTTTTTATCATTGGGGTTTAAAATATTATATTTTGTTTCACTTCACTATAAATTACGCTCACATAACTTAAATACTTTTAAAGTATTTGACACGTGAAAATTAGATTATATTTTGATTAAATTCTTATTATTTAAAAAGCCTTAAGATTTAGGTATTATAAACCTTATTAAAACAGACACTTATTTTGCTCAGAGAATCCAAAAATGCAATATAAAGCGTATTCCAAAAAAAAACACAACTTTGATATTTTAGGGCTTTTGGGACACCCTGTACATTACAAAAATATTTTTAAAATGTGCGCCGGTAGGAGTCTGTAAATTCATAAAATAATACTTTTTAAAAATCAAACGGTTCAGCCGCAAACTTCCGTGCCGTATAGCGTGAATAACCCTTTATATGTCGACGTCAAACACCGAAATCCGTCATTCCCTGAAATGACTAGGCATTTTACGTATTGCCGGCAACTAATGTAACTGCGAAATCGTTTCTCTATTTGACTAACAATTTCTGTACACTGTATGCCTAATTTAGTCAATGGATGTAATTTATTTGGCGCGAATCTGTAATTTTGTTTGCGTTTTTGTTCAGTATTTTAGATAATAAATTGAAATGTTACAAAACACTCTGCCCGTTTTTATGAAAAAACTGGATGAATATTATGCAACTATAACTAAGAAAAAGACTTGGAATAGTTTGAAATAAATAAGGTTAGATTATTCTTAATTTTCTAATTGATAACCTATTTCATATTTGGCTTTGCCTAATTGGCACTGCAGAACAACAGTGTAGAGTGCTGACACGTTTAACACAGTTCCTTGTAATTTATTAAAGGTAGCAGCTGTAATTAAATTTTTTTTTGAAAATTGGGACTCCTTGTATACTTCAAAGTGATCATGGCAGATAATTTACTGCATCTTTAATTTCTGAAATGGTGGCAATGTGGCCATCACTGAAAATACTTCATGGTCGAAGAAGACATCGACAGTCGCAAGGAAGCATTGAAGAAAGCAACCAAGATGTGGAAAATATGTTTAGAGCCTGGATGTACGACCATCAATCAAAGAATTGGTCACTAGGTCGTTTTTTTGTGCAATGTCAGAAGAACTGTTCCTACCACAAAGTCATTGGACGTACACCATATAAAGGTTTATTTGGAATAGACCCTAAAGTTGGATTTTCTGGTGCGAATATACCTAAAGATTTGTTGGATCCTATTGAAACTGATGATGATTTTGACAAATTTCTTAAAAGAACTGAACAGTGAACCAGAGTGTACACTACAACAACATAACAGTGCAGTCGACGGTGAAGGTTCTATACGATAACAATGACTCTAAAGACAACCAGCAAGTATGCGTACAAGCAACTATAGATGTTGCCGAATATCGAAAATAATCGCAAGAAATATCCTCTGAATTAGTACTTACTTCAACTTCCCAGCTGTTGTTAGGAAGAATTTAACCGATTCGGGAAGAAATAAATGTATGTGTAGCTTGCCCCGAAAATGGTGGTGAATGCGTATTATGGCAAAAATAAATTGTCAAATTCGAGAAAAGTAGAATTGCTGCGAGTTGCACAATCGAGGTCAAAACGAGCGGCAGATCAAATGTTTAAATAATACGACAAAAAGTTGACATCCTTAAAAAAAATTGGTTCCTGTGTATTTGCCGGGGTTCAAAATTGACAGAGGTCCCTTTGACATGCAAATCTTTTGTGCGTTGCAACCGACCGACCACCAGAACGGCGTTTATTCAAAGTTGGATGCAAGTTGTAGGTCGTTTTAAATCGTAGTACAACCGACTAATTACTTAGTACACAACCGACTTGACTAAATTAGGCAACGGTGTAACCAAGTTTCGTTAGCCAGTTACAGCATTTCGCTAAAAAATGTCAGTCAGTACAGGAATGAGTGAAATGGTTAGTCAAATAGAGTCAAACGATATCCCAGTTACATTACTTGCCGGCAATACGCGAAATGCTAGTCATTTCATGGAATGACGGATTTCGGTGTTTGACGCCATCATATATAAATCATGACACCCTATATAATCTATATCATGAGTCAGTAATAACGGCAACATAAATCTAAATGAAATGTCATCATAACAACTTATCAACTTCTATATCTATGCATGAGTTAATGAAGATAGGACGATACTCATCCGTTTATCCAATAAATCCGAAGAAGTTAGAATAAATGAATATACTGCAGTGAATTCATAGAGGATCAGTAAAGCCACAAATGCACATCGTCACTTATCTCAGATGAACGTTATCATATGACCAGAAGAAAAACCAGAAGCATGTTAAAAACAAAATTTAAGAAAAAACGTATTCATCATGAAGTTCGTGTGGCTACGTAAGCCTCATCCTTGAAGGGTGGGACTAAGATCTACATAGACATCCACAACCATCTGCAACTGGTGATTTAACAGATGGTGCTTTAACTCAACGAAAAAGGTCATTGTTTGAAAAACGACCAGCTTAAATGACCGTGAAAGACGAAAAAAAAGAAAGAATGTGATCAAATCAGGCCTGCCAAAACCGAAGAGGATGCGAACTAAAATTTAGTTCGCATTAACAGCCCATCCGCTATAAAATAGGCTTGAATAAGGATGTGTATCCAATAAACAAACGGATTCTGCAGAATACTATTATAAAGACCTCCTTGAGTTCATGCACAATCAGTATCAAACGTACCAGTCAAAATATGTTAAGATGTTTCAAGGTCAAATAGATTAACTTTCTGTCGATACATTTAATCTTTAACCAGCCCTAGAGCAATCGGGTCTTCGAGTCGTATACAGGCACCAATGGAATGTCCAGAGACCAATACTAGAGTGGTTTTACAAACAAACGGAAGAAATGTTTATAACTGGAACATCTCGAGATAAATAGAAACTTTTAAAAAATGTCCATTTCTATTTGAAAAAACTTAAGGGTTAAGGTCGCACCGATTTAAAAAATTTGCAGATTAGAAACAGCAGATTAGAGGTCGAATATTTTTTAACATTTAAAAATAAGATCTTTGCGGATTTCTGTCGATGGGTCATTTTATATACCAATTGTAACAAGTAATAAAAGAAATTAAATAAAAAAAACTTTAGTAAGCCAATCCAACTCGAATTTAAAGTGGAGTAAACTTTGAACAAATTGTGATTTTTCGCTTTTTCTGTTTGGAAGCTTACATGACGTAGAAAATCGGAACCTTACTTTAACATAGATGTATATTTTCAAACAATGAACAATTTGAATCAAATGTGTTTTACCCACGTCGTTAATAATTTACTAACATTTTACAGTTGCGGATTAATGGACGACCATTTTATGTTGCATGAAGTAAAGAGACATAATTTTGTTCCATAATGGCATCTGGAGCTACTACACAGTTTTAATATATGTTGCAATGCTTCAAATAAAATAAATGTGAATTCACTTGATCATATTGTGGGCATGGTTTAAGATAGTTAAGATTCCAGGAAATCTTTTCAGAAAATGGGGTTCTTAATACTAAAAGCTGCAATTATATCAAAAAAAATTAGTTTATCAGATTTATTTGACCATAAATGTATGATTTGAAAAATGTTGATTGTGAACATTCACTTATTAGTTAAGAACTGAAAAAATACTTACCAGTTTCTTCTATATAAATGGTAACCTCGCCTCATATAAAAACATGCGCATAATTCATTCCCTGAACTAAGCTCTTCCTTATACATTGGTTTACTGTAACTACTGCATTGCTCCTTAAAAGAAAACTTGTGCTAAATTAGGATCGTTTTTTTTTCATCTAGTGAGTGTCACACAAAACACACCCGATCGCACCGTCTTCGCCCTCTATAATGTTCACAACAAATGTGAACGGAACGTCAGGACGCAATTACAAAGGTCCACGGCTTATAAGCCCGGCAAGCTTTTCAAGCGATATTTTGACCACCCGTGAAAGCCTTCATAGTCTGATTCTCAAATAGATTCTGTAGTCAAATGATTCAACTGATAATAATTTGATGATGAAAGTGTTGTGCGACAACTGATCCTTCCTTTTTTTCATCCAAACTCTACTACGTTTCGCTTCTATTTTTAAATTTTCTTTCGTGATATAGCAATGTAACATAAAGTCAGTGTCCAAGGTGGACATGTTGTCTGAAGTTTCAAGTGACGACTGTTTTGCAAGCATCCAAAGCAAGCAAATTAATACTGTTTACTTATCGATTGTTTCGCAAATGTACTTTGTACGAAGACATCTCTAACAGCACGAAAAAACTCCAAACGTTTTTCGTACATTCCTCCTACTCACACAAACGCACATGTTAACATTTCCTCGGGAGTTCACAAACGATTAACTGTCCCAGTTTCCAACCCATCGAGCTACCGGGGCTTGATTGTTATGCGCCGTGGGGTTTAGTTCCACCAAAAACGTTGCCATATTCGTTTCAGAATTGAAAAAACCTTTTATTAAACAACCCAATAACCGGTCGACTAAGCGGAAATATTTATGTAAAGCAAAAACACTTACCGGCTTACATTTGGCATTGGAAACGTATTGTAGTTAGTTCTACTTCTTGACAACGATGGAAACTTAATTTCCCTTATGGACATTGCCGTCGTCATATTAAATAAATAAACGTGGGTCCCCAGCTACGTTGACTAACATTCAGAGTCCGCCTGAGTTGAATTCATATAGGTCACTGATTGTCGAGAGACATTATAATTGTGCACTGCATACAGCTAAATAACCAGGGGAGTAATATTGTACGACATTGGGATCAGTCAATATACTGCTTGAAGGATAAGTACATTCGGGTGTGCTATTATTTATCTAAAACGGAGCGAATATTTCACATTAACAGCATATCGATAATGCAAGCAGTTCCACATAGTTATTCTTTGCGATTCTATTTCTAACTAAAAGTCTTGCAGTTTGTCGAACAATACTGTTTCAAGAATAGGTGTCAATGATCATTATAATCATTTATAAAACAATTCATTTGCGATTAAGTTTTCCTAAAACAATTAATACTACATACTTATCGCAATCCTTCACTTGCATTCAAAACGTAGCCTTATCAGCATATTATTCAAAAAGTGACCTAATAATTTGGCATTCAGAATTGCTCTACAAAAGCATTGCCATATGAACAAGCTTGAATGAAATTCATGGGTAATGTTTAAACAGCCATGAAATTACTCCGGATAATTAGAAAAATCGAAAACTTTTTCAACAAGTACACACATTTATTTTAGTATCTTACCTCAGACAATAGACAGGTTTTAATTTTCCGGTCTATCATAAATTCTAACCATAGGGATCGTACATCCTATAGCTATGTAATGCTCGTTTCGTCGGATAAGAGCTATACATTGTTAGTTCGAAAAGAAGATCCTAAATTAAGGAAATAATTAGCTGTTTTGGGGAAGGCGCAGACTGTGTGGTTGTCTTAAGTCATATTGTCTGAAAAATTTTAACAATTTATTACAAAACTATATACCGTTAAACAATTGCTTACATGAACTTTAGAATCTTCGGATGCGGACCAAAACACGGTAGGAACTGTAGGACAGGTGGCTAGTCTTTTCACTCGGTCTTATTACAGGAACAATGTAAAATTTCAGACCCTTTCAGGTCCTGAACCGATACTTTACCATCGGCGCTAGAACTGGCAATCATACTATCGTTCACTCCCAAAAACTGCAAGTTCATGTCAAATGATGATTACTGTCTCTACATAATATCTATTTACTTTACAATACAATTAAGTATCAAATGTATTACACAACGAAAAACGTAAACTTGACCATAAAACCTTGATTAATGATACGAAGTCAAAGTCAGATATTTTGTTATGTTCGGGAAACGTGTTTCAATATAAGGAATATAATAGCGCCTTTTCACAAACAAATATCTAAGAGCATTACATATAGGAAAATTAATAATAATTAAGTTTTTCTATAAAAAAATCACATAATATGTATGCTTAAAATCCACTCATGTTTCCATTGCAAATGTAATATTCTAAATTACTGTATTAATATTCGATATTTGCAGGTAATAATCTATACATCCATAACAAATCGAAAAGTTGTTGGGACTAGTTAAAAACTCCGATTCAAAATCAATTAAATATCAACGCGTCATCATTACTGCTGGTCACCTTACTGTTATGGTTTATACACCATGAATAAGCAATGACAACGTTTATCCACAGCATAAGACCTAACGCATAACGCCTAACTCTTAAGAAAGATGCATAACTTTTAAGTTCAGGCTTTATTATTTAAGCGCTCTACTGATGCGACAGCCGTAGTACCATTCGCTCTATTCCATTCCTAATAACTTGAAAGCAGCTTTTTAGTGGGTTTTAACCCACTAAACAGCTGCAGTATCGAAATTATTTAAATATAATTTATCCAAACAAATGGATTGGTAGGAGAGGACCCCTAGAATGACCTGTCAGTTCTCCTGACCTAACTTCCCTCAATTTATTTTTGTGGGGGCTACCTAAAATCGTTACGTCAACCAACCAAATAATACTAACATGACTATCAGACTAATGCCTCCTTAAAATGTTAGCAAAAGTCACTAAAGAAATTTGAATTGACCTTGCTCATTTCAGGATGTCAACGGTCCCCAATTTTAACACCTATTTTAATATTTAAAATTTTACTGTAACTTTTGTTCATTTTGGATGAATTTGTGGTTGAAGTAAGTAATACTTATGTTTATTATAATATAATAAATACTTTGTATTTATCAAGACAGTAACACAAAATGTTTGCTTGAATAAAACTGTAGAAATAAAACCGAGCAAAATATCGTTTTTTAAACAAAATATAAAAAATATAAATCATGTTTTTCCGAAAATAAATTGTTGTTCTAACTTGCTGGAAATTTCGATCTTTTAAATGTCGGTATCAAAAACTGAGCCATCAAATCTACGACATGAAAAATAGTATTATATCAAAGTATGCGTATTCACAAAATACGTTTGGCGCCTGAGCTACTTTTTTTTCTTTCATCTGTACACCTTATTTAATATGTTCCATACTCTACGTTCACACTGTCGAATATTTAGTAAATGATTCAAACTTAATATTTCCCTTTTGATGTATAAAAACCTAATAGAAATATTTACATCAAACATTACTCTGTTCATACTTTTATACTCTTGGACAAATTAAAAGTTCCCATCGTAATGAAGAATTTGTCGACTTACCTTCACAGAAAAAATATTGCCAACATGAATTGTAGAAAGAATATGGGGTCGTGTATGTTTCAATGGTTCCCAAATTATTATTTTTCTGTCATCCGAACCCGATGCCAGAAGTCTATAAAGGATACATTCATCAATAAAATGGATTTTATTTTATGGTTTTAGTCGTTTTCATTGAATCATTACACGCGGATTATTCATTTTATGAATTACTTATCTCTAACCAAAAGACTGGGGTGTTTCAGGTTATGATAACAAATGATCAACTGCTATATTGTTGTACAAAATTGTATTTCAAAATTTCCTGGGTTTCAGTCAATTTTATTGTTTATTATTTAAAATGTTACAAATACGTTTCGGTGTCTTTCTCCACCATCATCAGTTTGTATGTCTAGATGTTTCTACCTTTACATTTGGTTGGACATTTTGTTGTTTGTTGTTTTTTTGTTGTTGTGTTGTTTGGTTGGACAAATGTCCAACCAAATGTAAAGGTAGAAACATCTAGACATACAAACTGATGATGGTGGAGAAAGACACCGAAACGTATTTGTAACATTTTAAATAATAAACAATAAAATTGACTGAAACCCAGGAAATTTTAAATAAATTGAAGAACAGTCAGGAAAATATACACAACAAAATTGTATACAGGATCATTCAAAATTACCGTCAATCGTTTTAAGATGTTACTGGGCTTACATAGAGTATGGCAAAATGTTCTTTAAAAATATCGGGATTATTTGTTGCTCTTGAATACGCACTTTCAATTTTGCTATTATTTGTTCCGTGGTCTGGTGGCCGCCGGGTGAGAAGTCCTTCATATCCCGAAAACTGGCGGGTCTGCAAAACCTGGTGATAGCCCCGTATGTCCACAATGTAGTACCGCGGAAGAAACATCATATCACCTATTATAAGTCTTGCCATCGCTGGGCGTTTATTAGGAGGCGCCTCCCTGGGGCCTCCACACACCACACGAGGAGGAATGCCGAAAAGAGCCTTTAAAGCCTACTCCCCCCACACTTCTACTACTACTACTACCAGGTATACTTCAGGGTATCACATTCGATACCCTGGATTCAGAATGTTGTATTTGTTTGGCCATAGATGTTGTCCGTCAGCTTTAGATCACCATTTCAATAATAAAAATGATATCTTGAAAGCAATGTATTTCTATTAAAACTAGTTAATGAAACTGTAAATAATGTGAAAAATATCTAATCTTTCGTTTTTTTAAATAAATAAACTTAAAGTTTAAATATTATTTCTTAACTTATTCCTAAATTAAATTATCCCGAAATCAACCAGTTAAATAGACTCATCCAATGTTGAAAAAACTGCTAACGGTTTAGTTTACTTAATTAGAATTTTTTAATTTTAATCTACCGTCATGAAACTTAGACACAGACATATAATAAATCTCATCTGCGAGTAACTAACTTGATGGGCGAATTAATATTTGCAGATCTTCTTTTATCTATCGCTTGTACAGGGTGGGCCACTAAGAGAGGTGCTCGGCCGTATCTCACAAACCATTAGTCGTATCGATTTCAGGTAAAAAATAATATGAATAAAGAGACCACGGGAAATTGCTGGAAATGACTTTCAAGTTGGCAAAAGGGCCGCTAGAGGGCGAAATTGCAACAGTACATTTTAAATACGGATTTTTTGAGGTTACTGATAGGCTAAGGTATGTTGAAAATACTTTAGTTCTATTCCTGAGAGAATTTGACTTATTTTTGTTGGAATCTCATTGATCTAGCTAGTCAAATAAAGTGGTGGGGGAAGGCCAAATAATGGTTCAAAAAGTTATTGATAGCTCCGTGTTGGCATAACAAAATTCAACGCTTAAATGTCAGTTTGAAAAACTCTTTATTTACCTTAACACCTACTGTAAAATATTCGACCATATGATTGCCACTTTGACCGCTAGAAGACACGTTACAAAAGGTCGTCAAACTTTTTCGATTTTCTTAAATTTTTTAAATGGAATGATATGTAATATTTTAGCTGCTTAGAAAGAGGATAAAAAATGAAGCAAAATAGTGAAAACCGCACACCGATATATTTACTGCAACCGAAGATATAAACAATTTGACATTAACAATAATATTATAATAATACTTGGTCTGATATAATACTGATAAGAACCGATTGTTATATTTCACGCATTATGAGTATTCCTGCGGATGAAATACACCTTTGAGATTAAAACCTGCTTAGATGCTCAAAATGATTTCGTCATTCCGAATGCATTTTTCAAGCCTGTTTCTTCACAGGAATGTGATGAATTGCACCCTTCATTTTGCTTATTAGGTCCTGTTTGGAAGTTGGTCTGGTTTGATACACAATCTCCTTTATTCTCCCTCACAAATAAAGTCCATACACGTAAGATCGGGTGATCTAGCTGGCCACGGGAATATACTGCCTCGTTCTATCCATCTATCGCAATAAGCTTTGTCTAAAAATCGACGGACATTTATCGAGAACTGACCATTTTGCGAACTTGAAAATAATTTCCAGCAATTTCTCTTGGTCGGTCGACCACCTCTCTTAGTGGCCTACCCTGTACAATAACTGACGAAAATCTCCGATAAAAAATGGCCGATAGAATGAATGCTATTGACTGAGACTCATTAAGTATCTTACAATTAAAATATGATTTATCCTCATTTTGTTGGTTTTGTCACCAATCGGAGAGGCGTATTATTCCCATCAAATTAGCTAGGTATGGTTTGTGCTGCGTTTCTATGACTTCTAGACATTCAACTTTTTACGTATGGACAGAAGATTTAGATGGTAGGAGAGCTGTTCAAATCTAAATTTAAACTCCGAAGAGGTAAACCTTATCAGATTATTCTGCGACGAATGTGGAGGGCAGAACAAGAATTCCCACCTCATTCACACTCTTATGTATTGGTTCAGAAAAAATCGCCAAATAATGTGACAGAAGTAATAACATTCCCAGTTCGAAGGCATAGCTTCGTACCTGCCGACAGAGCATTTGGCAGGGTGGAAAAAATTTTGAAGAAAAATCCAGTCATTACATCCAAAGAAAAATACATGGAAATATATTCAGAAGTAGATCCTGTGAAAACACTTGGTGGAGAATGGCAAATGTATGATGTAAAAGAGCTGGAAAATGTGTTTAAAAAAATAAAAGCAATTTCGAATTGCAAGAAAATTCGCTTGAAGAAATTTAGGACTAAAAATAAATATACCGTGTATGTGTAAGTGCATACGTCTGAATATTACCGGTTTACGTAGTATGCCTCAACTTGGGTATCGCTTACCAAGAAAGGAAAATCCGAACAGTCTACAGCTAAATAGATTACTATTGGGTAATTCTATACCAGATAAGAAGAAAAAAAGTTTGAGTCTTTTGATGAAGGAACTTTTCGTGAAGAATGGCAAAATACAGAAGACCTCTTGTGGTAGAAAAACTAAAAACTTTTTAGCCTGTACTGGAGAAAGAAATGAGACAAATGGAACTGAGCAGACGAAAATGAGGGATGCGACTGCCTGCTCGAAGAAACTGCAACACATATTTAATTACGATTGTTAATTTTCCTTACTTTAAATTTGTTTTGATAATTTTGAAAGCGGCAGTGAATTTCCTTGCTCAGCTCGTAGCCCTTATATTAATCCTTTACATTTTTACTTTGGCAGTCACAATATCCTGTTTATAAGCAAGAAATTAAATCGCTCGGAGAATTTTACCAAAATATTTTTACCGTTAAAAAAAGTACCCTTTTTTACGTGATTGATAAAGCAAATGCAAGAAATGACATTCAAATATTTTGGGTAGCATTTTTGACATCCAAAAAAATATACGTTGGAAATTATGTACAGAAAATATTCCGCAAGTTCCGATGCTCCAGAAACCCATTGTCTAACCATCCTGCCGGTTAAATCGAGTCATGAAGGTGCGAGACAGTAATGTTCATAAAAAAAAAATTAAAACGTCGAGCCCGCAATTTTTCCTTCAGCAATTTATGATATTAACTGATAAACAAGAAGTTTCTTAACCGGCTATTTCAGCTTTAGATTTACCTTCCATCAGGAGACCATTGCAAACAATTTACGCATCCCTCATGGCCTAACAATTCATGCTCAATCGACAGCCTCTTTATTAGATCAAAACTGAATTGACGGTTTCGTTGAAGATGTTTGGCCCCGTCTCGATCAATTTCCCTGTATTGAAGCATCTGTGGGAGGGCCATCCTAGTTTTCAGTAGCCTACGTGTTTCGTCCATAGCTCTAAAAAATGTTTGCTTGAATTACAAATTACAATGTACCTTAAAATATTATGATTAATTAAATTGCAAGTTATTCCATATTCAAAGTTTGGCACAATTAACCCAATGTCCAAATTAAAATAGAAACAGAAAATCACCTTTTAGTATCTTTTTAATAAAATGTTAAACATAGAAGTTGACAGTCTACACTACACTCCACATAGTTGTTAAATTGCAAAATTCACTTGTTGACACGGACAATCACCTGATTGGTGGGGAGCATGGTTGCCAAGGAAAATGTGCATATATCCATATTTGACAGTAAAACCTTATTTAAGGAGGATCTAAACAACAAGCGTCTAGGTACAGACCCCGTCCAAATGATTTAGGCTTCGCGCATGCGGATTACAATTGTTTCGATTTACCGCGAGTAATGTGTACATAACCTGTACATACACGTAAAATAGGTTTTCATTTGATATTTTAAAATTAAAACTGTTATTTGCTTTATTTTTTTAAACATATTTTCAAACTGTCACTAAATTATAAATAACAAAACGCAATAACAAGCTACATAACTGAGCAGGCAAAAAAGTTCCTTTGTCTTATGAAACAATCCCGCATTCCTTTTCCAACAGAAACACTACTTGAATACTTAAACAACGGAACCGATCTATGGGCTCTGGAAACAAGAACTATATTATCACACAAAGCATGAAACAAAAATGAAAGACCGTATCGTTTAAATTAAATGTTCAATTGACTTCCGTTTAAGTCCAGGCACTTTTGACATCTTCTAATCATTTCCAATGACACCTTTCTTATTTTTATGGACGGATACTTCTTGCTGAACGTATTCTATTTACTAGTTCTTCAATATCATTGGGTTTTGTTTTGTAGATATTGTTTTTAAGGGTACCCACAAAAAATAGTGCAGAGATGTTAAGTCCGATGAACGTGCTGGCCACCGAATGGGTCCTGCATTGGCAATCCAACCAGCAAAATGTTGTTGTAAATATTCACTTACAACTCGTGAGTTGTGTGGACGCTGGTAACGGCAATCTTGGATATAATAGCGTTTTCTCCAGAAATCACCAAGCAAACTGAAGTCTTCGTTCAGAATCTCCGAGATGCATAGTATTTGCAATGTGGTACTTGACAGACTTGAATTTATTTTGTTTTCGAATCAAACGGGCTTTTTCCTTACAAACATTACATCCACTGGCAGTATCGCTGATTGACGAATTTTGATTGATCTTTAAATTTAATCTTCCCGTTTGTTGGCTTTTTAAATGAGCCATATTTTTTTAAGTTGTTTCAAAGTGTTGATTTGTTGTCTTTTCAGGATATTTCAGGAACCAAGTAGGGTACCTAAGTTTTGAAAACCGTAATGAATAGGCAATCGAATTCTGCCCAATTTTGCTCATTTAACGGATTCTCTATATTTAAAAATGTAGAGTTACCCATACAGATTCAGAAAATGGCCACCTTGCATAGACAATATTTGTTTTTTACGAAAGAGGAATATCTATAGACCCAATCGGTCTTACTGACCCTGTATATACATGTGTATTGTATGTTCAAATTATATAAAATGTGTATTAATTCTGACCTATTCTAATTTTACAGTTTTATTATTATTTTAACTGATTGGTTCCGTTGTTTAAGTATTCAAGTAGTGTTTCTGTTTTTTATTTCTAATTTAGTGACAGTTTGAAAATATGTTTCAAAAAAATAAAGCAAATAATAGTTTTAATTTTAAAATATATCATTTATAAAAATATTTAAAAAACCCATTTTACGGTTATGTACAGGTTATGTAAACATTACCCGCGCAGAAATTTTTTCTTTAACCGTCCGAACCAGTCCTGGAGCTTCGCGCTTGCGTGTTTCATTGCCATGTTGCCGCTATGCAGATATTTGTTAGCTAACCATCCGCCCAGTCCTGCCGGATTGATATGCTTTTGCGAATGAAATTATAACCTCAGGAAAGCACAGTTTCTTGCGGTTTAAGCACGCTTTTAGTTCGGTTGCTGTTGATGAAATTCATGCTAATTTTATCATTAGTCGTTCATCGTTAGGAGTCACTATCCGAGAAAGGCGAACACTCAGGACTGGATCGGATGGTTAGGTAACAAATATCTGCATAGCGGCAACATGGCAATGAAGCGCGCAAGCGCGAACCTCCAGGACTGGACCGGATGGTTAAGAAAAAAATATCTGCATTACCCCCGGCAAATCAAAACAATTGTAATCCGCATGCGCGAAGCTTAAATCATTTGGACGGGGTCTGTACCTAGACGCTTGTATCTAAACACAGATCAAAAGTCCAACGTTGCCGTTCATCACGACGAGTGGTTTACAAGCAAGGACCCGGACCGAAACGAAATAACTGCTCTGTTCCGGTTTCCGTCCAAGGCAAAATTTAAATTTTCGGTTCCGTTACGGTTCCGGTTTAGAAAATAATTGTCAATTCGGTTCCGTTCCGGTTCCGGTTTTTTTTCGGTTCATTTCGGTTGAAAAATCTATATATAACAACAAACGAGGACAAAGATAAAGGGTACTCTAATTAGGAATTTCACTACGTTTTTCCTTGCTTGTTGTATTATACAATATAAAAGATGAGCAAACAATCTACTGCTTCATACGGTACTTCGGCTGGTTGTATGGGAGAGGGTAGGAGGACTAGCAACCCCATACAAAGATTGAAATTTGGGTAACATTAAATGGAACAACATTGAAATAAAGACTACCATGGAAAAATTAATGTAATCGTTGTATTTTTGAAAAGTAATTTGTTAAAGAATTTTCTGACTTTAGCGCGTTTCTCTTCTTTCCGTTTTCCACAAGGTCACAACTTCGTCAATTCCTCTTCTTTCACTCTTATTTCCGTTCAAAGTTGTCCGTTGTTCTTCCAGGTTCATGTCTTCACACTCTTCACCATCTTTTGAGGAGTTGCTTTTGTCCAAGAATTAAAATAATTCAACTTAAAATAGAATCTTAAAAATAGTGTATAAACGTACGGTGTTTCTTCTTTACGCTTGAAAAGTCGGTAAGTCCTCACAAATAATTGTTCTCTAAAATTTTTTCTTTAAGATTTGACCTCGAAAGCGGCAACAAAAAATTGAGTCCTGCGAATAACCTCTCAACACTAACTTGAGTTGCCGGTACGCTTAATAATATATACTTGGGCAAGCATGTATAACTCGGGGTTTGGTTCATTCTTTTTTTTCCAGAAATCAAATATCGTTTCATTTTTGGCAAGCGTATTCTGCTTTGTTCCTCTTTATATTAGGAATTTAAAATATTTCCAATTTTGTTAAGGGCGACAAATGAACCTTGTGAAGAAAATTCGTGCTGATTAATTCCTTTCAAAATTTTTTGCTCTGAATCTTTATGTCTCAAAAAGGCTTCCATTTCATCGCTTGATGAAGAACTAGATAATTCCGTTTCCAAATCGTGTTGGTCAGGGTCAGATTTAGAATTAGAAGAATTGCACTCTTTTAAGAACATCAGTCTGGTCGATAACGACTTTAAATGTGCTTTTGCTTTTTCTACTTGATTGTCGTCTAAAACTACCTTATACCAAAAAATTGTTATTTTATGATTTATACAAGATCTTGTCATTTGGGACAATTAGCCGCAAAGAATAACGCTTATATTTTTCCCCTTTGACGGCGTCGCGGCGCCGACTATTAAAACGATTGCAGGAACTAGGTAAAAGAAGTGCCGCCCCTTTGTCGGCACACTAACAGTGACATTGCGGCTCATCAGAACATAGAAATGTAATTTTATATTCATTTGCAAGAGGGTAAATGATTATTTTCATTTGTTTGTAAAATTTACAGTAATTTCTTTCAAATGTTGCAAGCAGAACCGAAAAAAAAAACGAAAAAAACCAAAATATCCTATTTCGGTTCCGGTTCAGAACCTAACAATGTATTAATATAAAATATGGGTTCAGTTTCGGTTCCGGTCCAAAAAAAAGAAACGCTTCCGATCCGGTTTTTTTGGTTTCCGGTCCATATCGGTTCCGGTCCGAGTCCCTGTTTACAAGACACTAGACCAGAGACTAGTCTCCAACTAGACTCCATATTTAAAATCCCGGCTTTGTGTGTGACTTGTGGAAAAGTATTTTCATCTGACGCTAATCCTAATAGACACATACGAGAAGCGCATAACGAACAACCCAAGGAAAATGATTTCAAATGTGCTTCTAATTATGATAGTAATGTATTAAAATGTTTGCAAGTATATCAATCCATGCTGATAGATAATGTGAACTGAAATAAATATGGGTTGCTATCTGCAAGGTGCCCAGATAACGCAAAACAACCTAGGAATATTCGCAGAAAGTCCCAAATTGAATATATATATCTAGATATTCTATGTATATACCGGGAATATTCAGAATATTATTCTTCAGATTGGTACATTCCAAGAATATGTTTTTCAGGTTGTATTGGGAATATTCCAGTCATCATTTGCCAAGAATATTCCAGAATATTCATATGGGTATATTCAATTCGGTATATTTGCTGAATTTCCTATGTATATTCCAAATTTTGTAGGACCGAAACGAAATAACTGTTGTGCAATTCTGACTGACTGACCATAGGTCGCTGGTCGTGGCCACCCAGGTGAGCATGATACCTTCGGTCGTGACCATATGCACCATATTGAATCACTTGAATATCAGCGTTTGTACAAGTACTTCGTACTGATTTGTATTCATTTATACAGTTCTCCTGTAAAGTGTTTGCAGTTGTTTTTATAGCGTCCTGTAAGTGGTAGTAGTAGTAGTAGTATTTTGGTGCAGCAGGTACGGAGGATTTGCGAGAAAATTATGGACGATATGTACATGCTAGGCTACAGCATGGTTGGCCATAAAGGCAAAAAATCATTCAAGTCTTCAATATTGTTTAGCATCATCGTGGGTAAGTTTTGCTGCAATATATTGTTTTTTTATTGATTTCTTTGACTTTGATTCTAATATTTTTGCTGTTTCAAAGCAAAAAAGGCATTAACGTTAATTTAAATATTGCTGTTTATAACATAATTATATACTAAACGTCTGGATTAATTTTATGACTTTTTTTCATTGAAAATATTTTTTTAGAGGCTGTACTGTTCGATCAACGGGTGACTGCTAAGGAGATTGAAGTACAAGTCGGGTGTTATTTTGCCAAAGCAAAAGGAAGGGTTTCAAGACAACCAAAGATATCAAATAATGACCCTTAATATTATATATTAATAAAATATATGATTAATAGTAAATATATTTGCGTGTCATTTATAGATTTCCAATATTGTTAGTATTAGGTAGTATCACAAATCAGGTAAAAACATATGGTGGCCATAATACCTAATGCAAAATTTAACTTTCCATATTTTTGGATTTTTTGCTTTAATTTCCAAAGAGTATTCCACGTTACCAATAACTACTAGCAAAAATATATATTCCTAGAACGTGACATGAATATACAGGCATATTCATAGAAGATTCCGAGGATTATTTTTGGGATATCTATAGCACATCTATGATACATATACCTAGAACGTGACATAAATATACAGGCATATTCATAGAAGATTCCGAGGATTATTCTTGGTATATCTATAGCACATTTGAAAATTACAACTTTCTTGACCTTGGAATATTCACTGTGAATATTCGTGGAATATTAAATGTTCTGGATTGTATATTCTTGGATTGTCCATAGATTATCTTGTGTTATCTGGGTGAATGTTTGATTTTGCCTGGAGACAACCACAAAAATTTCCTTTTTTTATTTATTTTATAATATGATATTAAGTCATAATGCCATTGTAAATAATGCTTAAATATTTAGTGTCTGTTTTAAAATTAATGGTGTTTATATTTTTGGTTATTTTAATTGTTTCGAAAAGTTCCCGCTTCCTTGTATTTGATTGATTTTAGGATTTTGGTTTCTGTGTAATTGAAAGTGTACTTATTTATTTTTATATGACTGCTAAAACTAATTGAATACATTTCAAATTATACTAAAAAGTAAAATGTAATATGTTCATTTGTGTCTTACTTATAAGCGTTGACTTGATTTTATAGAAACGTATTTTTCGTACATGTTAAAATCAGATATACGGGATTTTGCGCAAAACCAAATTGTAGAAATATCTTGTGATAACTAAATAAATAATTTAATTTTTACGTTAAATGTCATATATTTTAGAACAGAAAACAGATTTTAAAGGGTTAGTTGACGGATTGATTGATCATAAATGGAGGGACCCGGACCGGAACCGATATGGACCCAAAACCGGAACGGAACCGTTGCCTTTTTTTTGGACCGGAACCGAAACTGAAGCCTTATTTTATATTAATACATTGTTAGGTGATGAATGAAATTATTTTCTAAACCGGGACCATAACGCAACCGAAATTTTAAAGTTTGTCTTGGACCGAAACCGGAACGGAACAGTTACTTCGTTTCGGTCCGGGTCCTTGCATAAATGCTTAAAAAGGCCTGCTCCTTTTCTAAAGAAAATCGTTGTAACGGCCATTTGCACCAGTGAAACTAAGGTACACCTTAGCATAAGAGTGACAGTTAAGTGACAGAATTCGTTTGCACCACTCTCACCTAGCGTTAAGGTGAACCGTAACAGGCAAATAATTTAAGGGGAAGATGTGGTGCAGCTTAGGTGGAACCTAAAGTCAGATTCGAAGAATAACCTCAAACAGAACTATTATGTATCATTTCGTAGTCGCCGTATTTTCATGCAAACAAGCCGATTTGTCGTTATTTTACATTACATTTCATTATGAATATTTTAACTAATGATCTGTTATTTGATCATGATGATGATGAGTTCGACCAAGTGCGAGTTCCTAGACTAGTTTACGAGAGAACACATTACTTTAATAGTTTTGATGATGTTCTCTTTTTTCAACGGTTCCCCGTCACAAAGTTCACCGCTCTTTTCATATTGAACCTGATAGAAGAGGAAATAGAGTATCCGTGAGATATGTAAGTAAAAACGATTTTGTATGATATGTAGGTGAGATGTAAATATTTTATTTAATATTAACTTTACATTGTGAAATTCTGTAACCAAGAATAACTATGTTCACGTACATTCAACATAGTCTTTAAATCAAAATAGGTTTAACGTCGGAAAAAATTCACTTCCAGTACATTTTTTAGGAACAATAGTGTGGCGCCTATAAACCAATTGCTGGTTTTCCTGCGATTTTGTGCTACTGGAGCTCACCTTGTGTGCATTACAGATTTTAGTGGAATTCATTTGTCGACTGCATCTAGAATAATTGTCAGAGTGGGAAGCTCACTTGCTCGGTTATACAGTAGATTTGTTAAAATGCCTTCAGTCAATAACATCAATGAATGCCAGTTAAAATTTTATGAAAAATCTCGCTTTCCTCGGGTAGTTGAAGTAATTGACTGTATGCATATAAAAATTGAGTCACCAAGTATGTTTATTCAATACTATTTCGTACACAATAAAAAACGTATTATAAGTAATGTAATAATATGAGACTTTAAATCATGTACTTAGGTGGATCGGATGATGAAGTGTTTGGCGATGGAGGATATAACAGAGAATAAAGGAGAAAGACACCGAAACGTATTTGTGACATTGTAAATAATTCATTCCAATGTATTCCTGGGTTTTCAGTCAATTTTATTGTCACAATTATGGTGTTATGTGATGAGCCCTGCGTTACGTCCCAGGAATACATTGGAATGAATTAAAGTAGAGTCAGGAAAAAGAATATACAATTGTAAATAATAAACAATAAAATTGACTGAAACCCAGGAGAAAATTTTTTTAAATAAAAAGGAGGATATAACATAAGGCCGTATTTATTAACTCCGTTACAACAGCCTGCAAATCGTGCAGAGCAATTATACAACGAGTCGCATATACGGACAAGAAATATAATTGAACGGATATTTGGTATCTGGAAAAGACTTCCACTTCCAGAGTTTCATAAGTTAACATATTGCCCTCCCCCAGTCTTCGTTTGTTCCCTCTTTTTCTCGGCAACTTCTTTCCTTACCATCTTTTTTATATTGTTGTAATATTTCTTTAGCTGCTCTTTCGACCTAGCATGCTCAGTGGTTTGGGAATTAAATACAGCCGTAATTTTAGTCCACGCCAAATCTTTGTCTCGCCCTGTGGTAGCATTTGTTTCCTTATTTTCCACAACATGTTTGAAATTGTGGATAATATTAATTAGGAGAGATTTCTCCTTAAATGAAAAATTTGGAGCCCGTTTTTTATTTTGGAATGATGCCATATTTAATAATATTAATCAATAATAAAATATATTTGTGACCTACACTATGTGGGAGCAAACTCAAACTAACGACTGAATTCGTTCTAAAGATAAAGGTTAGTTTGGGAAGAAAAGGCGGGAGCAAAAGTCAATTTGTCACTTTTAGCAATGTTGCCGGGCTAAACTTCATCTTAGCAAAGTATCACCTAATTGACAGCCGTGCAAAGCTATCTATTTATAAGCTGTGCTAGAACCTTTAAACTAAAACTTTAAAGTTTTGAACTAGAATTTTTTGAAGGCTATCTTCTTCTTCTTCTTCTCACGTGCCATGTCCTACAACAACGTCGGCGATCATCTTCACAGTGTAGATTGAACAGCTTTACTTTCCCGCCAAAACAGATTTCGCCGGAAACAGCCACCAGAGGTATAGTCCTGGACAAGAGTTTGATCAAACATGATCCGAGAAAATGACAAGCTATGTTGCCAAATTGTTGACAAAGTTAGTAATGCTTTTAGTATTATCCGGTTATCAGGAATAATAAATTCAATTTCCAGTTGAGTAGCGATCTGAGCATTAGTGGACAAGCCCTATGTTGAAACCAAGTCTGGAGCCAAGTAGTTTGGTCAGGGGCGGATTAAAGCTCTACGAGGCTCGCTTAAAGGCAATAAAATCTGAACATTTTTTGAATATTCAGAGTTCACGGGGCCTTCGGCTATAGCCCCTCGAATAATCCGCCCCTGAGTTCTCTACCCTGTTTTTCGATATTATATGTTTCATTCCAGTCAGTTTGGTTTCTATTTTGTTATGAAATATTTATGAATTGCTGTTTGTTTAGAGTTTAGATGAGTATGGCCGGAATTTGTCAACTTAACAGTCAAGACATTAAGAGATATTTATTTCAGATTTCAGATCAAGAGATTTTATTTGTTTATATTTCTTTATTGCTTCTGGCAATAAAAGCATGAAAAATTTTGCTTAATTAGAAATTGAAATTGCTTATTTTAAGCCGGTTTTTAGGGAGCACAAAATTAAGATTGTAGAAAAAGAAAACAGATTCATGAGTCTCTTGAACCAAAGGCAAATCATGCCCAATTACATTTTTTTTCTTTATTTCTGGTAGAGAAAGTGATTTAAAACTGCACAAAACACATTGTTTATTGAGTTTTCTTTTGGCCTCCGTCTTTGCACCATGAACTTTCTTTTGATGAAACAAAAAGTGGTGTGTATGAGTAAAGTTTGTACCACATCTACACTTAAATTGGCGATTGCTTGTATTCATAACTTGGAGGGGAAGTTTCCATTCTCGGTCTGTAATTCTAATGCAAGCAGAATTAACATAAAACAATGTAATGCATGTCTTCCTATAAAGTAAAGTGAAGCAAAAAGTCTCTACTAGAAAATCACGGTTAAATAAAAAAATGTGAAAAGCACTGAAAGCTGTAATAATTAAGCACACACATATATGTAATAACATATATGTAATACTCCTTAGTATTACATATATGAGCACACAAGAAACTGATTATGACGCGAGAACAACTTGTAAAAGGCAACGTTGTATTTAAGAGAAAATTTCGTTAAGCTATTGTCTGAAGTTACTGCCTAAAATAAATACTTGTTTACCTGAAACACAACTGAAATGACGGTTACGCCATTTTCTTGGTGGAAAATCTTAATATCTACGCGTTAAACGATGTAGTTATCAGTTTGAAATCAATTAACTGAACCAAATGTCTCGCTGCTACTGATTCGAATTTCGCGCAAATGATTGACACTTCCAAAAGTTTCCGATTTTCTTATGTTGGTAGCACAACCCGCTAGCCGGAATGCCGGAAAGTCGACTACACGTGTTTTGTGGTTTGTGCTGGGAATTGTAGTTCGAAAACTTTAAAACTTTGGAAAAAAATAATAGTAGTTCATCTTAAAAACAATGTCCGTCGTTGGACGTGTGGTGTAAGTGTTAATCTTGTATTTACTCCAACTGCATAATATGGGTGAGTTTTTAACCATATATCATTCTTTTAGTAAACCTACGACACGTAGAGGAAAGAGGGCATTGCAGAAAAGAGAGCCCCAAGTTATTGAGGATCCCAAGCGCGCATTGTTCCTTAAAGGCCGTAAAACATCCGAGTTAGTACGAAAAGCATTAAAAGATGTATATGATATGAAAAAACCAGATGCGTTAATGTTTGCAAAACGAAATGACATTACTGTATTTGAGGATCCCACACCATTGGAACGGCATTGTAGAAAAAATGAATGTGCCCAATTTGTACTGGGTAGCCACAGCAAGAAGCGTCCAAACAATTTAACTATTGGCAGGATGTTCAATTATGGATTATTGGATATGGTAGAATTACATATCGAATCATATAAAGGCCTGATGGACTTTGCCGGGCCTAAAATGGCATTAGGAATAAAACCCTGTTTGATATTCAATGGACCCCAATGGGACGAATTAGACGAACTGAAGATGCTGAGATCAATTTTAATTGACTTTTTCCATAGAGAGCAAATTGATGCAATAAGATTACAAGGGATTGAACATACATTAAGCTTCAGTGTTACTCCCACAGGCAACATTTCCCTAAGATCTTATAAAGTATTACTTAAAAAGTCAGGATTAAGTATACCACGGGTGGAACTCGAAGAAATTGGTGAGTGCACATTTTAATTATTTTTAAATCTAAAGGGTGGTCCCTGTAATTAGTGTGACAACATTCAGTGACATATTCTTTAGGCAAAAATATTGCGTTTCAAGCAAATTTGTCTTATCGGAAAGTTACTAGTTGCCGAGATACAGGGTGTCAAAGTGTATATAAAATTTTCGTTTATTTTTAATAGATTCTTAACCAGTTATGCTATGACCATCAACATTTGTGTTTGGTAGTTTTTTAGATCTACAAATCCACATTTCCTATTACCTAGCTTGTAGTTCCTAGAGGGCGCTAGCTGCAATAGTCTAGAGCGACTTAAAATATAATTTTTTTGAGTGTCAAAATATCGCTACTTTGTTGGCAGTATCTTATTCTATGACATTTTATAAACAAAAATTGTGTACTTGCTGCAAGTCGATATCTCTCACCGTTTTCGAGATGTTTCACATTGAAAGCTCTAGTGATTTTTGAACCAGGTAACTCAAATTGGATCTCTAAATAAAATAAATTTTCTGAACAAATTTTTAATAAAGCAAAACTTAACATTAAATAGTATTTATTTAGGCACGTTCAGAACTATTTTAAACTACTTTTTAAACTCAGCAAAGACTTCGAAAATTATTATTCCATAATAGTTGTTAAACCCGAACTCCTCTAATACCAATACATTTATTAATCCTTTTAATAAATGATTGTTGTATTGAAAAAAATTAATTGTTTCGGAAGTTTTCTGCAGCATTTCAAAATTATCCTGCGCATAAACACAAAACATGTCGCGCATTTCTTCGCATAGTAGAAGGTAAATATATCTTCTAGCATTTAACTGACAGTAAAACAAATTTTGTCCATGGCTCACTATAAAAATCTCAAGGTTTCAATGTGAAATATTTCGAAAACGGTGAGAGATATCAACTTGGAACAAGTACACATTTTTTGTTTAGGAAATATCGGACAACGAGATACTGCCAAAAAAATAGCGATATTTTAAAACCAAAAAAATTTCTGATGCTTTAAATGCCTCCAGACTATTGCAGCTATCGCCCTCTAGGACCTACAAGGTAGATAGTAAGAAATTTGAATTTTTCGTTCTAAAAAACTCCCAAATACAAATTTTATGGCCATAGTAAAACTGGTTGAGAATTTATTAAATATAAACGAAAATTTTATTTACACTTTGACACCCTGTATCTTGGAAGCTATTAACTTTAAGATAAGATAAATTTGCCTAAAACGCAATATATATGCAGTGTGTCCAGTATAAAATGATGTACATGGGGATATTGGAAACCGTTAGAGTTACAGGGTGGACCAAATGGGGAAAAAGTTGCGCAATCAAGTGCCTATAATTAATCTCTCATCAACTTTGAACTCGGAATAGCAACGGATATACAGGGAAAAAAAGAAAAAAGTGCGTTTTATAAAATCCTTTATCTCGTGTTTATTATAAAAGATACAATAACGAAATTTTCAGGGTGGGAGTTAGAAATGAGCGTGAATTTGAAAATAAAGTAATAAATAATCTAGGCCCACTATGTTCAATGAGGCCGAATTCAACTTTTGTTTTTCTTATGGGCGCCATATTGAATTTCTGCATTTTTAAATTCTCCTTTAAATATGCTCTTCAGCCATATATAACATGTTTATGTTCGGTCAAGATAAATAATTAAAATTAACAAAATTAAGATTTAATGGTAGTAGGCATTGATATTTCTATTAATAGCTTAATAGAATAGATTAATTAATTATTACTTTAAATTATTATTGATCATACATCGAACACTGCAAAAGAACAAGTAACATTTTAGGATTAAAGTAGGGGTTCAAATAAGCCACCGTTTTCTCGCACGCACAACATACATCGCATCATTACTGCACAGGATTTTCTGATCATTTCTGGGGTAATTCTGTTAACAGCTTCTATAACAGCGTGTCTCAGCTCCTCTTCGGTTTCGTATGATCTACAGTATACCACATTTTTGAAGAAACCCCATGCAAAAAAATCAAGCAGTGTTATGTCAGGGGATCTCGCAGGCCATCTTACTGGTCCCAGGTTCCCTATCGACTTGTTGGGAAATTCGTGATTTAAAAATTCTGTGATAATACGTCCATTATGTGGCGGCGCGCCGTCTTGTTGGAAATACAAGTTTTGCAGGGTAGCTACTGGAACATCCATAAGTGCTTCCGCTACGTTAGTTTGTAAGAGGTTCAAATATCTCTCGGAATTTAAGTTCTCATTTTAAAAAAATGGTCCAATCACGTGGGTACCCACAATACCTAACCAGACATTAAATCCAAACCTAACTTGGCGCCTAACCTGACGAACTAAAAAACGGTATTTTTACGATTAAATAGTCCACATTTAGTAAATTGGCTCTCATCTGACCAAAGGACTTTTAAGGAAAAGTTTGCTATCTCCTTATTTCTTTGAATAAACCACTGACAAAATGCCATTCTTCTAATCGCATCGCCATTCGGGAGTCCCTGGTAGGGCCGTTCACCATGGGGGGATATTTATGACGCTTTAAAATATTATTCGCAATTGACCGCGCATCACGTGTTGTGGCTTCAATTTGACGTAAAGACGTACGTCCATTACCAAATTTTCTTTATTTTCGTCTGGAAGTTTGTTTTTATTTACCTTAGCAAAACTCCCGTAAGCTACAAGGTTGTCTTTCAGACGCCTAAACATAGTTCTACCAGGTTGTCGCCTTTCTGGATATTTATTTAAATACACATTTCTTCAGCTTTCGCTTCATTTCGGCGACAGAGAATAAAACACTCCGTAAACAACAAACAAAAACATATCGTATTTTTCATAATTTGAAAAGTGATTCATTTTGAAACACACAATTAATTACAAACACTTGACACTGACAATAAATTCTACTTTGACAGTTACCTAGGTAATGAAAACAGACAACGAACGTAAGTATGGGGAAATTGAAGAGAAATATCAATGCCTACTACAATAAAATATTAATTTTGTTAATTTTAATTATTTATCTTGACCGAACATAAACATGTTATACATGGTTGAAGAGCATATTTAAAGGGGAATTTTAAAATGCAGAAATTCAATATGGCGCCAATAAGAAAAACAAAAGTTGACTTCGGCCTCATTGAACATAGCGGGCCTAGATTATTTTTTACTTTATTTTCAAATTCACGCTCATTTCTTACCCCCCACCCTGAAAATTTCGTTATTGTATCTTTTATAATAAACACGATATAAAGGATTTTATAAAACGCACTTTTTTCTTTTTTTTCCTGTATATCCGTTGCTATTCCGAGTTCAAAGAAGTTGATGACAGATTATTTATAGGCACTTAGGTAATCAGGAATCTCGGAAAAATATTAAATAAGGCCATTTAAATATATATAGATCAGAGATCTGAGAGAATTGGCGAAGAAAAGGAGAAACAAGACTTACATCATCGTAATGAATATTGAATTTTTATAATTTGTAAACCTAATATACGATGCATTAGATAATACTTGACTTGCTTTAGCTCATAAACGTCCCTGGAAATTTTTTCCTTTTCATAAATCAGCAGTACTGTATAAAATGGAGAATTTCGGATTTTTTTTAAATTCTGGAGATATACTTTTTTCTGAATACCTATCTAACTAATTAGTAATAAAGTATTATTAAGTAACAATCCTACATATACCATTGAACCCATAAACGCCTATATACTGTAAATTCATAACCTCAACTTCGACAAACTTTAATCCCCTGATATTGAAACTCAGGCAATTTGTTAAGAAGTAGCTATGACAATAAGTGATAAATTATGGAAATACTACGCATGTAATAAGAGTAAACGCTGGTTCACACGAGGACATTAATGTCCTGATCTAATGCAGTACCACGGTGTCGTATATCAAACTATTTTGATATGCGACACTAACGCCACGACACTGTGATATTAAACTGTTCAGACAATGACATTGATGCGACATTCACGTCAGAAAATTAATGTCACCGTGTGAACGAGCTTTGAGTACGCAATCCAACAGAGGTATTTTTATAATTTTGTTGGAAACATGACAAAAAATTATTTTAAAATATGGACATTTTCTTAACTGATGAGGCAGACTAATTAATTTATAGCTTTATCAGTAAAATGATCCTTCTTATTTCCCTTTTTCTGTTAGTTTTACCTGCTACGCTTATTGATTTACGCATAAAGCAGCAAATTTACGCAATATTAAAGAGATTAGACACGTAATGTTTCTTTTCCTTTCAATTCCTTTGGCATTTGATTGCATTAAAACATTTTAACACTGAATAAGATAAAATTATTAAAAATAGGGGTTTCCATTTGAAAAAATTGATTTTGGGCGGTTTTCTCACCGTCATTTTGAAACTTATTTTTTTATCACTTTTTGTCGAAATTCCATTAAAGTAAGTCCTTTTCAAAAGGAAATACGACTCAAATTAAGTAGCACATATTCCCTTATAGGAAAAATTAATAATTATTCGAGTGGTTGCAACTGCAATTTTTTACATAAAATTTCAAATATATCAAAAACGGTTAGACTTAGGGATATGATATTGTACATGAAATATGTTTATAATTTCGAGTAGAACTCAAAGATTTAATAATATATGGAATGTTCCATTTACAATAAGCAAGTTGATACCTACTTCCGGTATAACCGGAAGTGCTTAAGTGTGTGGAAGTGTAGTTAAACCTAAGTTTAACCGTTTTTGATATATTTGAAATTTTATGTAAAAAATTGCAGTTGCAACCACTCGAATAATTATTAATTTTTCCTATAAGGGAATATGTGCTACTTAATTTGAGTCGTATTTCCTTTGAAAAGGACTTACTTTAATGGAATTTCGACAAAAAGTGATAAAAAAATAAGTTTCAAAATGACGGTGAGAAAACCGCCCAAAATCAATTTTTTCAAATGGAAACCCCTATTTTTAATAATTTTATCTTATTCAGTGGTAAAATTAAGGGTAAGTTTATGTAAAGTTGTCTATTCCAAAAGTGTTTAGTTTTCGAAATATTGTCAATTTAATGTTTTCATATGGTTATTTTGTCGCATCTTATTTTAAATACTGGCACTCTTAGTTGCAATGACGAAAGTGGCCATTTTTAATGCAATCAAATGCCAAAGGAATTGAAAGGAAAAGAAACATTACGTGTCTAATCTCTTTAATATTGCGTAAATTTGCTGCTTTATGCGTAAATCAATAAGCGTAGCAGGTAAAACTAACAGAAAAAGAGAAATAAGAAGGATCATTTTACTGATAAAGCTATAAATTAATTAGTCTGCCTCATCAGTTAAGAAAATGTCCATATTTTAAAATAATTTTTTGTCATGTTTCCAACAAAATTATAAAAATACCTCTGTTGGATTGCGTACTCAAAGCTCGTTCACACGGTGACATTAATTTTCTGACGTGAATGTCGCATCAATGTCATTGTCTGAACAGTTTAATATCACAGTGTCGTGGCGTTAGTGTCGCATATCAAAATAGTTTGATATACGACACCGTGGTACTGCATTAGATCAGGACATTAATGTCCTCGTGTGAACCAGCGTTTACTCTTATTACATGCGTAGTATTTCCATAATTTATCACTTATTGTCATAGCTACTTCTTAACAAATTGCCTGAGTTTCAATATCAGGGGATTAAAGTTTGTCGAAGTTGAGGTTATGAATTTACAGTATATAGGCGTTTATGGGTTCAATGGTATATGTAGGATTGTTACTTAATAATACTTTATTACTAATTAGTTAGATAGGTATTCAGAAAAAAGTATATCTCCAGAATTTAAAAAAAATCCGAAATTCTCCATTTTATACAGTACTGCTGATTTATGAAAAGGAAAAAATTTCCAGGGACGTTTATGAGCTAAAGCAAGTCAAGTATAATCTAATGCATCGTATATTAGGTTTACAAATTATAAAAATTCAATATTCATTACGATGATGTAAGTCTTGTTTCTCCTTTTCTTCGCCAATTCTCTCAGATCTCTGATCTATATATATTTAAATGGCCTTATTTAATATTTTTCCGAGATTCCTGATTACCTAAGCTTTATTTTAAAAAAATCACGACGATTCATCGATTAGATCAAAAGTAATTTGATTTTAAAAGAAGAAAAACCAAAATATGACACTGTGTGGCGCTAGTTATTTTGAATATACAAACCAGGAGTCATGTTTGATCCCTATTGAATCGTAGCTAAATGATTAAAAAATGTGCGTTACCGTTAATGCATTTTGAATTTCAAACCTATAATGTAGATATGGAGGTCAGAAAATCAAACAACCTTTTATGTTTACAATAACTCGATTAAATAGTATATTATATACTTAGGTTGAGAAGTGATATACCGAGCATTCTTATGCGAAATATTTAATAGCCTTCTCGTCCGAAGTATAGCCTATGTATACAGGGTGATTCAAAAGTGGCGTCATTCCTTTTAAGGGGTTATAGGGGCTCACTTGGAGAGTACGAGAAAAATATTGGAAAACTTTTTTTCGAAAATTTCTAGAAGATATTAACAGTTGAAAATCGAATTTCAATTTTGTTATTAAGTATTATTTTAAAATAGTTCCATGTTTGCTTGGTACCCTTTTGGAATACTTAACCATTCGAAAAGAAAAATTACGATCTTTGCATCAAATTACGAAAATTTTTGATATTAAAAAAAGACTTACAAATACGTTTCGGTGTCTTTCTCCACCATCATCAGTTTGTGCGTATAGTTGTTTCTACCTTAACTTTTTTAGTTAGAGTTATGGTAGAAACAACTATACGCACAAACTGATGATGGTGGAGAAAGACACCGAAACGTATTTGTAACATTTTAAATAATAAACAATAAAATTGACTGAAACCCAGGAAATTTTTTTTAAATAAATTGAAGTACAGTCAGGAAAATATACACCACATTAAAAAAGACCACTTCTACAATTTTTTGATGAAAATTCAAAGCGGCAACGATGTTTTTTGTCATTAACAGATAGTTACAGGTAGATAGCCTTTGTCAATAATAACAAGTATTTGTCAATCTGTGACTTACTTTGAAGCTCCTGTCACAAAATGTACATCAACATCGAATTTGCGAATATGTGATTAGTTATGGGAAAATGTCACACTAATATAGCAGAAGGTGTAAGACCAAACACCAGCAAAGAGCTAGAGACACTGGACCATTGGCTCCAGGAATTGACGCAGATTGTGGACGATCTAGAGGTGCTCGGGTTCCAGTCACAGAGCCACGAGTATTGGAGATAATTGCAGCAGAGCCTTCCAGGAGTGCTCAGAGCATTGCACATCCACTGACACTTTCCCAGGCACCGGATAATTGCCCCTATAACTACTCCCCAGAGGAATGGCCACATTCCTACCATGTATGTAAGATACACAGGACATAAGAACACATTAACTCTCTGATCTTCCGAACACCGGTACAAATTGAGTAAGAATTAATAAACCGAATACGAGAAGCTGATCCCAGACTGCGGCGAAGAGTGCACAATAAAGTGATTGGGGAGCAAACATGTCTGGAGTTAACCTCTTGTGATTTAACAACTTTATTTTATTTTATTTGATTAATATTGATCATTGGTACATAACCTTACACAGGAAATGTTTGTTTACATGTGAGGCGAGTTTAGGTATTTCACTTATCTGCCCCAAAAAGGATGGCAGCACTGACGGCAAATTGACAGAGTTATCCTAACCTCAAAATGTTTCTAATGCTTTCTCTTTCTTTGTTTTCTGTTGATCCATCCTGTTACTACAATTTTCAACAATTAAGAAGTAACAGGTATTTACGTAATGTTAATTAGGCAGATTACCTTGAAAAGCATCGTTGCCGTAATTCTGATCTAGTTTTTGGCAAATATCTCAGTTTTTGGTAAGAATAAATTTTTTTTACAATTTTTCCTGTACTCCCAAAATACCCCCAGAGGAATGACGCCACTTTTGAATCACCCTGTATATTATATTACATATTATATATACATATATTATACCCCATTAATTTTATGAAGTGTCGCAATATTTGGTAGCCTGGCGTTGAGTTTCCAGAAAATAGATAAAATTTTTATGAAAAACTTGACTAGGGAAAGAAATATGACTTTTCACTAGGGAAATGGAGCATGGATATCGCTTTTTTGTTGGCAACATATGATTCTACAATATTTCCTTATTATTTCCTCAACAAACAATGTTTACATGGTTCAAGTCTATATCTGTCATTGTTTTCGAGATATTTAACATTGAAACATATAGTGATTTTTTGAACTAATTGGAACTCTAAATAAAAGAAATGTTCTGCGCAAATTGTCTACTAAACAAAACTTAACAAACATTAGACAGTATTTATTTAGGCACGTTCAGAACTACGTTTGAACCCAGAAAAATTTGTGAAAATTAGTATTTCATAATAATTGTTCAAAATGATCTCCTCTGACTTCAATACATTTCCTAACCCTTCTAATAAATGATTGTCGTATTAAAAAAAAAACGTTTTTGCTTCGGAAGACTTCTGCAGCATTTAAAATATTCTGCCACAATTCTTCCCTGTTGTTAATGGGATTGTCATAATCTAGGGATTTCATATAACCCCAAAAACAGAAATCCATTGGGTTAAAATCATGGCTTCTGGCAGGCCACGGTATTGGGCCTCCGCGTCCTATCCAGTGATTCGTAAATTGTTCATCAAGATAGTTTCGAACTTGAACACCAAAATGAGCGGGAGCGCCATCTTGGATGAAGCAAAGATTTTGTCGAACCAATAGAAGTATGTCATCTAGGTAATTTCCCAATTCGTTCTGAAGAAAATCTAAGTATAACTAACTGACTAGTCAAATTTCCACGAAATTCATGTGGACCTATTAGATAATTCCCTATGATTTCGCACCAAACATTAATTTTGAATTCATGCTGGAAATGGCTATGTGAAACGGCATGTGGATTTTGAGTGTCCCAATGACGTCTATTTTTATAGTTGAATACCCCTCTACGGGTAAAAGTCGCTTCAACAGTAAACAGAACATTTTTTTAATCCAGGATTACGTGTTTCCTGTTCACGCATGAAGAAAGCAAACTGCATTCTAGCGTGAATATCGGGTTCTAATAAATCTTGGACTGGGGAAAAATGAAAGGGATAAAGCTTATCTTTCTTAAAGATTTTGAGGACACTTGTTTTGCTCATACGCGTATTTCTTGCTACTTGTCTACTGCTAATTTCTGGATTATCAAGCACCCGAGTTAAGACTTCTTCTTTTTAATCGACGGAAATAGCCGAATCACACATACCATATCGCGCATATCTTTATTCGAAAATAAGTTATGTCGGGGCATTTGTAATAAAATCAAACTTTGTAAAACTTAAATAATTTTTTTAGCACTTAACTAACACCAAACTGACAGTAAGATGAATGTTGTCCATGGCCCACTTTAAAAATGTCAATTTACGACAATATAAGGGATCTAATTTGAGCTAGTTCAAAACATCACTAGATGTTTCAATGTGAAATATCTCGGAAACGGTGACAGATATCGACTTGAACCAATAGTTTTTGTTGCGGAACTATTGGAGAACCCGATATAGTTAACAAGAAAGCGATATATTAAAACCCAAAAAAGTTCTGATATTTTAAATGGCTCCCCACTATTGTAGCCCGCGCCCCTCTAGAAACTACAAGCCAACCAATTAGAAATTTGGATTTGCCGATCTAAAAAACCCGCAAACACAAATTTTTGTGGTACTAGTAAAACTGGTTAAAAATCTATTAAGAAGAAACGAAATTTTTATTTGCACTTTGACTCCACAGTGATCTCGGAATCTATTAACTTTCGGATAAGGCAAATTTGCCTGAAACGCAATATTTTTGACTAAACAATATGCCAGTGAATTTTTCGGCATTAGTTGAGGACCACCCTGTATACCGATCGGGACCAACTTTTAGTACTTTGATCCTCACCACCTATTTTTCATTTATGAATCGCAGATCGATACAATTCAATGTTGCCCCCAAACAAATCGGGATTTATGAATGACTAGCTTCGTCTATTAATGTTTTTGATTCTTATCAACTGAAAACCCCGTTTGTAAGGCTAGTTTCCATGAGTAACGTCAAAAGCTCGCAGTTCTCTCTAAAAAATGTGTGTTCACATTGCATTGCATTGCCTTCATTGTAGCCGTCTACTGTAATGTACAGGGTGATCCAAAGTTGACGCCCAAGGTCTGCTACGGCAAAACGAAAACTGATAATTAAATTATGAGCCTAGTATCTCAAATGTGATACCCTAAGGTACACTTTCTACAAATTTTTTAAAATTATTAAATAAAAAATAAATATAATAATAATAGGCGTAGAATTTTGCGTATAGTTCGAATATGCGATAAAAAGTACGTCATTCCATTTAAAAATTAAAATTTCTTAAAATAAACTACTTAAAACTTCTTAAAATAAACTAGACGTTAAAATCTATAACTTTTATATTTAATATTTTTCCCTAAATTTCAAATTATATGTAAAAATGGGGTGGTCAAAGTTCAATCAATAACCCGTACAGATTTTCAGAAATATTCTATATCGCGTTCTCCTCAAATGCCTAATGAGCAACTTTGAATTTGAATTCCATTTTACCTTAATATCGCAAGTATCACAGTCGTTTCAACTTTGTGCATATCAGTCTCATTTATTAGTCGTGCCTAAATAGTGTACTATCTGAGCTACTGAGATAATTTTTGTTGCATACGGTCAATCATAAAATTAAAATTCTGTTGTAGCAATTTCCATATAAAAACTAAATTTTTACTAAACTAGATTATTTGCTGTTGTGATCATAATACCTAACCCATTTAATTTCTGACACAAATTAAAATTCAAAATATGCTTTATTGCCAGAGAAAGTCTCAAATAAATTTTATCGACAAAGCGAATGACACATAAGAATATACCCAAAAAAAGAGAAACAACAATACAAAACATAAAACAAACAATACAAAAATCCTTTTTTTTTGTCATGTTTTGGGTTATTTAATTTTTTGTATGTTTCTAGTTATCTTGAAAAAGTCATTTTATCTAAACTTTTCAAAATTAACCGAGTTTTCAAACCACATTAAAAACCAACTTTAATAGCAAAGATACGTAATGTTTAAATCAAATGATTTTTAAGTATAGCTGTACTTTTATTCGTCTGAAATGTCGGCGAAGTCACCTTTTTAGATTAACTTCTTATGATAGATCTAATCCTTCTTAGATTTTCCCCCGTTTCATAATCTATAGTTTCTGAGTTATACAGGGTGTCATGAGTATAGCCTGCTACCAAAATTTCAGGTTTTGCCAAAGCGCCTATGATCTATACAGGGTGATTTACGTAGTCCTTGCATTAGAAGTTTTCCAACTTGTAGTGGGTTAGAAGCCTCAAATTTTGTTTGATGTCATAACGAGTCGTGCCGAAACTATGTAAAATACCCTTAGCGATACAGGGTGTACGAAACATATAACCTAACTTTCTTATTTTAAATGCAAACCTCTAATTTTTTTTAGTATGGTTGGATTGGCTTTCCAATTGCGAGTTCGTGCAACCCTAGTTTTCTTAACTTGTCTCTTATAGTTTGTAATATATGTCAATTGTTTAAGAAAAAAATGCTGGAATGGATGGATGACATTTTATGTATAATTCAACAGGAAAAAAACACCTGTCAAATATTTTTCGTAAACAATGCAATTATCAGAGATAATATCACGAGAGCTTTGAAATTACCGATAATTTTTCACGATTACATGTTTTCCATAATTTCACGAGTCCGAAGGGCGAGTGAAATTTGCAAGGAAAACATGCTAGAATGACAAATTATCTGGTATTTAGTGAGATTATTTCTCGAATTAAATATGACTAAGAATTTTTGAGATTTATTTGACATCAATCACCTGAAAAAAAATCAGTGGACAGTGATATTTATTATGATTCCATGACAACGTGCAATTATCGCTGTAAGTTTTTTTGAAAATTATCGAATTACCATTTATTAATACCTTTTTTGCCCTATAGCTTTAGTATGAATGAGTGAAATTATCGCTGAAAGTTTTTTGGAAATTATCGAATTACCGCTTATAAATACCTTTTTTGTTCTATAGCATCAGTATGGATGAGTGAAATAATCGCTGTAATTCTTTTGAGAATTATCAAATTACCGCTTATTAATACCATACAATGTTTTCTTCCATAGCGTTGTTATGGATGACTGAAATAATCGAATTTATTGTAACTGAATTTGTCGACTTACAGATAGCAGCCCATATTTGTGGGACACCCTGTATTGTTGAAACCTGCAATTGAACTAAATGTTTGTTTTTTTAGGTCCCCGGATAGATTTTTCATTGAGAAGAACAAAACCAGCAACGCCCGATTTAATGCAAGAAGCATGTAAAAAGGCTAGAGAATTAATGGCTAATAAAAAGAAGAATATTAGCATTGATGTGTTTGGCACAACTCATGGACGTATACATGTTGGAAAACAGGAAATCCTTAAAATTCAGACTCGCAAATTGAAAGGCTTAAAAAAGACAGGAGAAGAAAAATGGGCCGCCAAGCGTGTCGTATCACTGAAGCGCAAAGCTACGTTTTAGTTTATACGTATAAACGTGTACTTTAACATTGTTAAAATACACGTTTAAAGTATAGTGTTTTAACCAAGTTGGGCTTATGGTTTATCACTATAGATCAACTTGGTTAAAACACTGTATATATTATATAAGTTATTAAATAAATATTAAAACACTGTATATTAAAATATACTGTGTTTAACCAAGTTGAAATAGATTTTACAAAAACTAATGGTTCAGAACAATTTTATTTATTAAGTAGATATTTTTACTTAACAAAAAACTCTTATAAGTAAGTATTAAGTACCTACTTATTATAAATTAAAATAACAATACATTTCCCAGAAAATTTGTGTCTTCAACATATCAAACAAATAAATAAAACATGACACCAATTTGGACACACCAAGAGCGAGTCATTGGCCTCGTAATCTTCTAAATGGTAAATTCCGGCTAATGCTGAATTCCGGAAATAATGCGCCCTTGCAGGTGATATCCATTGTGAGTTTGCCCGTGCGACTTCGCATGAACGACACACGAAGTCAGTTCGCATAAAATTCTCTCGGGTTTATTACTTCTCCATTCTCAAATTGATCTCTCAACTTCTCAAAGTTTACTCTCGCGTCTCTACTAGTGTACAGTTTGAGCACTCAGTGTTCAACGTTACGTCTCAAAATGTAATTTGAGTCTGAGAGACAAAAACTGTCAGGCAGTTGATGAGAGACGTTTGTAATTGAATCGCATGTGTTTCTCCCACCGAGGTATATACAGCTGATTGTTGTTGACAGCTCGGCGAGTTACGACAAAGGGACTCCCATATTAATATATGAATCTAGCAACACTATATTAAAGGCTATATATTATTTAATTTCTTTAAAATATTTTCGATATTTGAATAAAGTAGCCCTTCGTTGTTGTTGAATGTATTTGGTGGTGGTGGACCTCTGGATAACATTAAGGAAGTATTTAGGGACTCTTTGTACTCATGATCCCTTTGGACACCATTCGTTGATAACTTTTGTACAGTGGATAGTGATACTTCCAGAGCATCAGATACTTTCTTTAAAATAATGTATTATGTTTATACAATTTGGTTAAATAATCAAGTAAAATAAGGTTATATTTACTTACATTGTACACTGAATCCACATGCAAAAGGGGTTTTCCTGCATTTTTTGGACGCTGAAAATAGTTTATCAGCTTGACAATTAAAAGCTGTTCGCATTCGCTGTATCTTTTCGGCATTGTTGACACGAAATGTAATTAATTAAGAGTTAAGAGTTAATAAAATGTCAAATGACAATAAACATATAAACTCTTCCCTTGGCGTTTTGCGCTGATAAAGCAAGTAGAAGACGCAAGACGATACATTTTCGTCCTGCAACCTGGAACATTTTGGTCCTGAGAGCCGAATCACTTCGGCTTTGCGAGACCCTACACATTAATTTAACGCGCTTTACAGTCTTTCACAAGTCGTTAAAAAAGAATTTTTCTCGTTTTTCTTCAAGTAATGAAACCTTTTTCTTAATCTGAATTGGCAACATTGTAACCACGTCTGCCGCATTTGGAAAAACGAAGAAATTTAATTTTTTCTGAAGAACGACTAGTCCAGTTCTTGGTGTCCTTTTGAAATTATTTGGCTTATAAAGTATTTTCTCGTTTCCCTTTTCGCACCTTCATCGTAAACGAATCTACACAGAATAAAATCAAACACAGCAACATCTTCGGGGTTTGTTTAGTCCGCAAATAAATTTTCTGGCTTCAACAATTCTTCGTCATTGTCGGTGCTAAGCGGGATAAATTCCTCCTCCACCAAATCGGCAAGACGCCTCGTCAACATAATGGACCCTTTGCATGAAATTTATTTTGATTAAAGACCTACTAGAATACAAGTTTTGTTGCTTGTACACTGAAAGAAAAAGTCCGGAAAAAACATTTTGCTATTTAATGGGCTTTCACATTTATCAAAGTGACATCATGCGAAAACGCTATGTGATTGGTCTGACGTCACGTAGCCCGTGTGTTCATTTAAATCGTATGATCTTCTGTACAGTTTTTTAAAAGCACAATCAGATAGCTTGCCAGTGGTAGATTCGTTCATGGTGGCTGAGTTTTTAATACAAGCAAATTGTTTACGTCCGTAGAACAACGTGGAGTAAAAGCCAAAAGGTAACCGGTTTTTCTGCTTTAATTATTGGATCTCTGAATAAAAATAAAAAGTATTTCCTTTTTACAATTTTTTGAAAAATGCTTGAAATACTATTGGAAATCTGGAAAGATTTAGTTTATTTTTCTAATATACATCTGAGACGGAAAGTTATGGAGATGCTGCTGTTGGATATGTGCAGCTGAAACGAGAAAGTGAGATTGGAATAGGAAAATGTAAAATATGTCCATAGCATAGAGTTCGTTCGAAGAATTATTCGATTGTCATGATGGTGAACGAAGAAAAGAAACAAATAGTGATCGAAGTGCCAAGACTATGTGGCATCACAAAGTGAAAAGACAATGGGTTTTTCAGTTTGTGTAGGGCCATTGGCTATGATTTATAATCACAAATAAAAAAATAAAGCTAAAAATATATAAGTTTGGTGTGTTACGTATTTTTGGATAAGCACGTATAAAAATTGAATACATAAAAAATGAATTACCCTTGATTAGCTACAAATTTAGTATACAACTGTTTGTTCTCAGATTGAATAAAAAATTACTAGACGGGCCGATAAATTTTAACCAGTGACTGTACAAAGAATATAAAAAGTTTAAATTGCAAAGATTTACTGTTTTGTCATTTTTGGATTTTCTTTAAACGGATTACATTTTTGCATCAACGATGGATTTAAAAACAGCAAAAATACGTGTTTTTGTCAATATCTTTTTGAAATCCTATCTTCTTTTTTCACATTTCGTCGTGCCATTTGAAGCCACAGTTTTCGACGTTTTTCGTCTAAAGGCACGTTTATAAATGTGTTTTCTGGAGTAGACTCCGTAGAACTGCTTGTGTTACGCTTGATAAACCAAGTTTAGCGCTAGCTAAATCTTAGTTTAGATACGATGGTGCAATCGGTGGACAAAATAAATTGACATCGAGTTCCATGTACCTAGTAAACATTTTTTTAAATCTGATATGTTTCTACTACAATAAATTAGAAACATGAAACATTTCAATTTACACTCCACTAACATGGCAGGAACGTTTAAAAGATTGCGTAACGCTATCCATAATGTCCTCTTCAGCAATGTTTCAATAAAACATTTGCAACATTTTTAAATATCTCAGATGCATTTCTTAACGTTTCTCTCGAGACATTTATTAATGTTTGTAGACATACACAAGTAATCATTCAGTTCTGCTAATAGTTCACGGCATGCGCAGTGTTCAGTAATTATCAAAATCAAATTACAAGCAGTTTCTGAAAAAGCGAGAAAGGGGTTGGGCTAGCATTTTATGCAAACATTGTGGAACCAAGCTAAATAACCGTAATTGTCAAAGGGACAACTAGTCAACTTCCTAATAAACAAAGCGATGTTTTGCTATCTTTCATATATTTCATATTCAATTGAGTGAACAGTTATTAAAAAAAATTTTCATTTTCCTTTTAAATAATTCGATCCTCTCTTTACCTCGCAGCTAGATGGTGTGATGGCAGTGGCTGATGCTACGATAACCTAGTGGATAAGGCTCCTCTTATCCGTAGCACATTTCTAACCTCAGTTTAGTGTTGTTAGAAAAATACAAATTGCTTTTAAGTGGCAACTAAATGCTTTAAAAGCAACAGTCGATGTATTATTTAGTTCTATCAACTAAGGTGTTTTTGGATTAACCTGCTTAATTTTATATTAATCAAATATTTTTAGTTTGGATATTAGAGATTCCTGTGCTATTTTGGAGTAGTACAATTTAATATCAGTTTGGAAATATGAGGCTCGTCCGTATGATGAATGCGTCCACAGGAGTTTCAAATCGTCGCTTTTACACCAGCAAAGCAACTTTGGATCAAATCATTAGGGTTGATCATGCTGGAGAACTTGGGTTCGTTTAGTTAAATATTAGCTTACCATTAATTTAAAATAGTTCCAGATATTGTAATACCCTGTTTTAGACTGCAATTTTATAATTAGTCTTGTGATACATACCACATCTCTCTTTCTATGCAAACGAGTGGTATGAGCAAAACAGTAATTTCTAAAATTGCGGCTTTAAATTTGGGTATGGAATCTTATAGACCCCGACAGGTTTAAATTGGTTCCATTCATATTAACTCTTGCACTATGGCACAGAATATGCCATAGTTACAAGGTTAAGCATGCATATTGCCGATATTACACTACTCACTTTTCCCCGAATCACCCAGTTCGATATTGTTTTCACAATAAATTGGTCAGCCCGCAAGATATTGTAAGATTTATCGATCGCACCCTGATTGCACACTTTAGGCTCATATGTGGTGACCTTCCATAATTGCCCCACTTTTAATGGCCATTAAATCGGGGAAAAGTGCGTAATGTAATATCGCCATATGAAAATTGCTGACGACCAATTGCTGAACGAAAAATACTATAATTATGCGAATGTTGCAGATGTCTATTGAGTTAGACTGTTTCGTGAGACATACAGGCTGTTTCACGAATATGAGCCGCTAATCGTGGGGGACAAATCATATCTCAGTGGATTTAATAAATAGTGGACTTGAAACCAAAAATTCCCTACATACCTGTTATTGAATTTGGTTGAAGAATTTGCGATTAAAAAACATCAGGGCAGAAACAATAAAGAGACCAAAACACTTCCGATCACTAACCTACAAAGACAGAGGAATTAGCACAAACACCGCCACCAAAATATATAAAGCTATTTGTAGACCCTTGCTAGACTATGGACATATACTCATGACCAACGGAACAGAAAGGACAAAACGTTATATACAAACAACAGAACAAATTGCAATAAGACTAATAACACGAAGACACCCCCAAAACCCACTACACAACCCCTCCACCCAACTACTATACGAACGCACAAACATGACAAATATATAAAATGGACAAACAACCCCTACAACTGGATCATACTGAATCCCCTTCGTCTTACAAGACCAACCAGACAATCCCGCTTCCGTTTCCCTACATCAACGCTACTCGAACGCTTACAATCGTAACTGACTACTGGACAATAAACTTAAGATTCCTGTTTCAGAATTAGAATTATAAAATTGTTAACCTGGAATAAGATAACTTTTACCTTTATTCGTTTATTTAGATTAAGACTGCATGTACAAAACAAGTGCCGTTCGGAACCGGCGATAAACTGTAGGTCCCGTGTAGTTGTGGATGATGCGTTCCACAAGTATGCGCGAGAGGAGGCCTAATCCAGCAGTGGATGAAAAAGGCTGATGTTGTTGTTGTTGTTGTTGTACAAAACAAGGGCAGAAAGACCGATAGGTCGATAGCCTATTTCTATGAAAAATAAAGATGACTTATATACAGGGTGAGTTTTTTTTCGATGACCAGTGCAGGGATCTTCGGAACTAGAGCAGTTACGAAGAAGGTCAAATGGACAAAGAATTCTAGTTTTGCGTGCTCTTCGTGCTGAAACCAATTTTATTTTTCTAAAATTTGACAGCTGTCACGAGATATTTGGGAAAAACTTATTTATGGTAAATTTTTAAATTACTCCTAGTTCCGTTGGTATTAATTTGATAGGAAAACATTAAATAGAAAACTTGTAGGAAATTGAATTTCAAAGAAAATGACATAAGACATTTCTCTAAAACAACTGTAATTTTTGACATATGACACAAATTTGAGTTTTTTTAAATAACACCCATACTTGATTATTACTTTACCGAATACAGCATTTTATTACGATTTCTGTGATATATCACATCGTTAGGTTTTTTCGAAAATAAAGTGTCTGCGAACAATTTATACTTTTTCAATTTAGTTGATCGAAGTTAGCCATTGACTTTAGTATAAGACATACACCATTGTTTCCATAGTAACAAATAATAACATAATGCTTGAGTATTTATTTTGACAACTATGTTAAAGTTGGCAATAACTTTATTATAATTAAGACGGCTGCTCATTTAAAGTGTTTATTATAAAAATCAAATCATACCAATAATAATTAAAATTTAACTATAGAAACTTTAATTTTTATTGTAAAATATTCAATGACGTCGCGCTTTTCTAATAAAACTAACTTAGATTTCTAAGTTGAATTTAAACTTGGATGTCAAAAATTGAAAGGTGATGTTATTATCTGTTGCTATGGAAACAATGCTATGTCTTAACTATTTTCCATGGCTAACTTCGATCAATTAAATTGAAAAAGTATAAATTGCCTCGACAAAAAACCTAACGATGTGATATATCACTGAAAACGTAATAAAATGCTCTATTCGGTAAAGTAATAATCAAGTATGGTTGCCATTTAAAAAAACTCAAATTTGTGTTATGTGTCAAAAATGACAGTTATTTTGGAGAAATGTCTTATGCCATTTTCTTTGGAATTCAATTTCCTACAAGTTTTCTATTTAATGTTTTCCTGTCAAATTAATATCAACGGAACTAGGAGTAATTTAAAATTTTACCATAAATAAGTTTTTCCCAAATATCTCTTAACAGCTGTCAAATTTCAGTACAATAAATTTGGTTTCGAGTAGAGCATTCGAAACCACAATTCCTTGTCCATTTGACCTTCTTCGTAACTGCTCTAGTTCCGAAGATCCCTGTACTGGTCATTGAAAAAAACTCACCCTGTATATATGGCCGATTTGCCAAAAACCTTATCATATTTACAAATATACGTACCACTTCTGGTGGATAAGACGATGCTATACCACAAATCAACAAATGCATATTTTTAAGAATTGACGCAATTATGAGTTTCGGATACTTGCCGATATGAGAGTTATGAGGCTATCATGTGCACTCTAAAGCAATTATTAAAATGTATATTGTCAAATACAGAATTGCACCGCAAACGTATTCCAAGACTAACGAGATATTAACTCATTCCTATCTTAGAATCGAACGACTAATGAGCTAAGTTGGGTTTCATATTAGAAATAGCGACTCGAGTTTTTTTTTTCTAATTTGAGCTTATTAAGCCGATGTGAAAATATCAACAAGGCGCCAGCAGAAACAGCAATTTCTCAAAAAAGGACGTGTGGAAAACTAGTCCTAGGTCCTAAGATTTACTGTCAGTCAGATAACACGAATAATAACATCAGTAAATGGATATCCTGCGCAATAATCTATTGTTAAAAATGCACCGTCAAGTTTTCTTTCAAATGCGGCTGCGTGGTTTGAACTTTACAACGTTGTTATTGTTTTCAAATAGAAAATCTTGGATTCTTCCACACAATGTGGGAAACATATCTAGTTACATCTTATTCCATAGTTATAATTTTTGAAAACAGAGAATTGATGATGATGAAAACATCAAAAGAACAGAGAACACTTTTATTTCAATGTTCTGGTTTTTATCTAGTTAAGGTATAAGTAGGAATATAGGGAACGCAAGAAAAAAACATAAACTAAACAATCACGATTAATTATTGTGTATATTTTCCTGACTGTATTTCAACATAATTCAAAAGAAATTCCTGGGTTCCAGTCAATTTTATGGTTTATTATTTAAAATGTTACAAATACGTTTCGGTGTCTTTCTTCACCATCATCAGTTTGTCTAAAATATACATTCACAAATCGTCATTAATTTAAAAACAAGAGCTCTGTTAAAATATACATACTAAAATACAAATTAAAAGCATATTAAAATCGTTAGAATCTCTTGAGGTCACAGGTGAAGAGTCAGGACGATCATGTTCGGGAAGAGACTAGAATTTATTGTTCAGAGCTTTAAAATTTACTTACATGTATGGCTGTTTCCACCTTCATCTTTGGCAAACAATTGAAAAAATTTTCCTTTGTCTACCATCGAGCGAGAGAATAAAAAACTGTTTATAATATTTGGCATTTTTGTTCGCATTCTGAGGATATCACTTTTGGTCTGCATTTCTTCAATATACCAGGTGTTCATATTTTATGTTTTCATTTAATTAGTTTAGGTTAGAACAGAATTACTCATTGATCAACTTTGATCAGATCGTAATGTTAGTAAATGTCCTACGGGGAGTTTAATTAAATAAAAAAAAAAAAAATTAATTAGTGTATGATATACAGAGCTAAGATTGTCTGTGTCTGATCGAAAATTCATTGCATTCTGATGTTTTTTAATTTGTATCATTTCATGGACTCTTCTCTTATTATAATTGTCTTCATTGAATAATATTTTTGTGTTATCAAAATCAAAATTATGTAACATTTGTTGTGCATGTTGTGCTAATGCTGTCCCATTTTCGTTAACCTTCCTTAAGCTATATTTATGTTCGTATATTCTTTTCTTTAAATATTGTTCTGTTTGACCTATGTATGTGTTGTCACAGTTCAAACAGTCAATCTTGTATATTACATTAGGTGTGTTTAACTTATCACTTCTAGGCTTAAATTTTGTGAAACATTCATTTGCTAAGTTGTTTTTAGTTTTTTCTGCTGTAGTAATATTATGTGGTTTGAAAATATTTTTTATTTTTATGTTAATTTCCGGAATATACAGTAATGATATATACTTGATCTCACCTTTTTTTATTATTATTATTTATGTTGATACATTTATTTGAATTGTAAATTTTATTTATTCTTCGTTTTATGATCGATTCGAAGAATGATTTGGGATAGTTGTTCATTATTAGAATCTTTTTTATTTTTTCAAGATTTTTTGCTCTATATTCATAATGTGCCAATTTTGTTGTCATACATAACCGTCACATCTAAAAAGTTTATTGAGTTGTCTTTGTCCTTCAATGGTGAACTTAATGGTGTTATGGCAGGCATTAAATTTATCCAGTGCGTATTGAATTTTATGGTTTGGCAGGCACATTATGCAGTCATCTACGTATCTTTTAAAAAATCCACACTTAACATTCAAATCAGGTATTATTTTTTCTTCTAAACTTTCCATTACGAGGTTTTCAATCGTTGCTGCTATACAAATGTTACATAATTTTGATTTTGATAACACAAAAATATTAATGAATGAAGACAATTATAATCAGAGAAGAGTCCATGAAATGATACAAATTAAAAAACATCAGAATGCAATGAATTTTAGATCAGACACAGACAATCTTAGCTCTGTATATAATACACTAATTGAATGAAAATATAAAATATGAACACCTGGTATATTGAAGAAATGCAGACCAAGTAATATCCTCAGAATGCGAAGAAAAATGCCAAATATTATAAACAGTTTTTTATTCTCGCTCGATGTTAGACATAGTAAAAATTTTTCAATGGCTTGCCAAAGGTAAGTAAGTGAGTAAATTTTAAAGCTCTGAGCAATAAATTCTAGTCTTTTCCCGAACATGATTGTCCTGACTCATCACCTGTGATCCCAAGAGATTTAAACGATTTTAATATGTTTATAATTTGTATTTTAGTATGTATATTTTAACAGAGCTCTTGTTTTTAAATTAATGACGATTTGTGAATGTATATTTTAGGCAAACTGATGATGGTGGAGAAAGACACCGAAACTTATTAGTAACATTTTAAATAATAAACAATAAAATTGACTGGAGCCCTTGAATTTCTTTTGAAATACGATTAATAACAACAAAAGAGAAGAAAAATGGAAAATTTATAATAAAAAAGTACATCAACAATTAAAGTTCGACAAACCATATACTAAAATTAACACCTGAGTTTGCCATTATTCTTTGTGGACGGAGGGGATAATTTGGGGTGGTGTTACTGGTTCACACGGGCACACAGGTACCCCGACTACTTGATCAGGGCACTAAGAAAAAACGGTGTAATGCTTTTTTTCTGCTATAGAGCTAAAGCATAGCGTTTGAGCTAAATGCACTTCCCTAATGTGAAATAATAATTTAGGAAATTCCATATCTGGTAAATACTTTGTTTTCCGGGATGCAAACTACACCATGTGCGAGTACTCGTTCCAACGAAAAGGTCTCGGGGTTTTTATAAATATATCCTCAATAAGAAGGGAGTATTCTGAACGTAATTCGGGCGGAAATAGTCCCATAGTACCAACAAGCAACATCTCAAAAAGGTATTTTGGTACTCTGGGACGTTGAGGAGACTCGGGATAACTTTGTTGAGTCTTCCATGGAACAATTGATGCAGATCTTTACATGTCATTGGAAGTATCGGTGCACCAATGCCGATAATTAGCGGCTGTGTATTTTTTTACAACTTTCTTATAACCATGGCAAAGAGTAGGCTCCTTGGGCATCGTGTCCATGCTCTACTGCGTTACGAAAATGGCGGATCACCTGAGCTTTTAGCGGCACAGCTTGTGCTGCACTAGTGCTTGCAACCATTGAACCGAGTTCCAAAACATTTTTTACAGGGTCAAGTTTTGTCAGAAAGAATTCGACCGGCATTTCGAACGTCTTACTATAGAGCTCTCGAAAGAAGCTCGAGTGGAGGACATTGAACTTATTAGTGAACCCGTCAAATCGAATAACAAATAGTTCCTATAACAAATAAAAAATAGCCAGTATGTGTGTTGCGTATTAAATATAAATAGTGTCCCGTACAAGATAGGCCATATTTTATAATTCGCATTTAGCGCAAGAAAAACGCTAAATATGGTCAATCTATCAAAGCAACTTATCTTTGCGCCATGTGTATTTCAAAATGGACATTATCCTATTATAGTAACATTGTCTCAAATAATTTACTTTATGAATACATAGTGTATCAACTTCTGGGGTGCATTCATCCTCCCATTTAAGAATTAATACATTTTTAGAAATATCAATGTAGTTCTGCTTTTAGCGCAGATAGAATATATGCAGGGCAAATGGCCGTGTTGGGAAGTACGTCAAAAGGGCCATTGATTCAGCATATGTGGCAGCAGGAGAAACACCATAGGGCTAAGTTTGAAGAACTTATAAGGAAACACCGTGTTCGACCAACTGTCATGGCGCCTTTTTGGGATCTAGCGGCATTTGCTTTGGGCGCTGGTAAAATTTTTCACTTTTCTTATCAGTTGTGAAATAAATTGGGCTCTAATTATTTTGAACAACGTTCTAAAATATTAAAAATTGTAGCAATACATGGATTTTTTAAGATTAAATTTTCTCAACAAGAAAAATATTTGCGTCAGATCAGGTATCAGTGTGGCCATTGGTAGTCACTCAGTTGTATTATTTGGAATAACTCAGGCCACGTATCATTGAAGAAGCCGTCTAATTTTCATCGAAATTTGTAACAAAATCCCTCGAAATGTTGAACAACCCTTTTATTACAAATACAAAATTTGTAAATGTAAGGAAACGTACTTTTTTTAACAAGAGGCAAGATTAGAAGGGAAAATTATAACAATAAGCATTAAAAATAATTACAAATGGGGTGTCAATCGACGTAAAGTGTCATTTAAGAATCTAAAGTAAAATAAGCCCCTTTCAGAAGAGGGGTCATTACGATAAATATGTATTTATCGATAAAAATAGGTTCATAACCAGTGTTTCTGAAATTCGGTTTACCATATATAGGTACGGCATTACTAGGTGAAAAATCCGCCATGGCTTGCACGGTTGCAGTTGAGACGGTAATTGTTGAGCATTACAATGACCAGCTGAGAACTCTATTGGACGATCCTGAATGTAACAAAGAATTAATGGAAGTTATTACAAAGTTTCGCAATGAAGAACAAGAACATCACGATACAGGTAAACTTCAAGCATCTGACAGAAGTGTAAACAAACTGAACTAAGAATTTCTGGAATATACACATATGCTTAATTTACGGCCTGCCAAACCATCATTAATCAAATCATCCGTTGTATGGTCTCTTAGGTCTAAATTATTTATATTAGGTATTTTTGGCCAGCCATTACTAAACGAGTATATTAAGCTTAATATGTTACTAGTTATTAATTAAACATTCGTCTTTTATGTTAACTTTTTGCCACCGTTTTGAATATTTCGCATTTGAAGGATTTACTTTTATTATGGATTTTTCCAAATGATGAATTTTGAACCCGACTAACGTTTGTAGAATTACAGTCGATTAACATGATAAACATTTTCTATTTAGAGAAAATACATTCTTATTAAATATTTACGAAAAACCGTATTTCAACAGGTCAAAAGTTCAAATTCTCTTCAAAACTTAAAAAATGTACCAGGTTTAAAAATTATCTTTTGGGGTACTCTAAATTGGCCAAATCTTAAACATCATAGACGAGATTGCCATGTATTACACTACAAGCAAATCGATTCTTTTGGAAACGGGAAAGTTGCGGTAACTAAATTGCTGAATGCCAAAGTAATGTCTAAAGTCGTCTTAGTATCATGTAATATTTCAAGCACGGCTACATCCCGACCGTTCTATTACTTTGCACACTAACACTGCTACTAGATACAAACATTAATACGCAAGCTGAGGAAAGAAGTTGCGTTTACTTTCGATAAAAAATAGAAAATGTAAAAATATGCATGTGATAGAATGTGGGTTCTTTGTTTTAGGTATTGACCAAGGAGCCGAGCAAGCACCTTATTATAAACTACTTTCGGAGGCTATTAAATGTGGGTGCAAAACGGCTATTGCCATTTCTAAGGTGATTTAGTGGTCAAATGGCTACCAAATAGACGAAAATATTATTCTAAATTATTAATTTATAATAATGAATATATTTTCCTGGGAGGTGAGGGATGTTGTGCTATGAAGCTATGTACGAAAAATAAAAGTGATAATTACTGACCGAGTCATTAATAACAACATATGTTTAATGTTGAAACAGAAATATATCGTTGAAACAGAAATAAAAAGTCTTCTAAAATTTTTCATTAATATTTGATGACATTAAATTTAGATCTCTAAACAATAGATTCTAGTATTTTCCCAGACATGTTTGTCCTGACTCATCACCTGAAAACCAATGTTCTGGATGTACTTTTTAATATGTGTGTGATTTGTATTTTAATATGTGAATTTTGGTGAAAGTTTTCTATTTAAATTGATGATAACTGTAAATATATATTTTAGACAAACTGATGATGGTGGATAAAGACACCGAAACGCACTAACGTTACGTACTGTAACATTACGTACTGTAACATTTAAATAATAAACAATAAAATTGACTGAAACCCAGGAATACATTGGAATGAATTAATATTTGAATAAAGATTTTTTAAATGCAGTTTTTTCGACCGTCATCAACATTTTTTTCTATACTCTTGATAAAAGACTCTTGAAATAAGACGACGTTGCTCTTGGTATGATTTTTGGGAGTGCGGTCAGAAAAAAAAGGATCGATCGAAGACCGTCCCCTTCGATCCCCCGAAGGAAGTGCACCCTTGAGCGGTACGAGGGTTTTCGGTACCAAAAAACGACGCCACGCCAATTTTGTTGCATTTTTCTCGGACATTTCCTGCTTCAAGTTGCCGCAAATTTAGGCCAGTGTCGAAAGCGATTGTGCGACTCGGATACGTGAGCTATAGACAATATAGACCATCATTTTTATATCATTTTGTTTGGTTTTTGTGGGTGTTGGATTTCTTCCTGGCAGAGACAGTAAACCGAGTCAGGATAAACCATTTCAGGGGGGTACAAACCAAAATATGTACCTGACGTATCTCTTGCGCATTTATTTTTATTTAAAATGCCTGTTGTGGCGTAGATCCTCTCTCCATGTGCTCGAGTTGCGAGCGGAAGATAATTGCAGAGATTCCGTCCCGGAACGGGAATCACGACCCTATCCCTGCATATTGGACAAGTTGGTGGATGCGTAAAAATCAAACCTAAACTGAACGTTTATGAACATACTCCCCTGAAATAGTCTATTTCCCTTAGTTTATTGTTTGCCCAGGAGCAACCCACACACAAGCAATAGAAAAACAACTAGAAGAACTTAACTAAAATAACAAGAACAATAATGATAATGAGTCTATGGCTCGCGTACCTTCGTCGCGCACAATTCTACCGCGTTTGGCTCAAGAGTTTTTTGTCTATAGGGGCAGAGATGCCCCGGAAAAGAAAAGGATTTACACCAAAATCCGGCGTTACTAAAATTGCCGCTTGGCGTGGCGTCGTCTTTTGTAATTTAAGTACCGCTTCAGGTTGCACTTCTTTCGGAACTCCCTGGTCAATCCGTTTTTTATGATCGCCCTCCGAAATACCCTCGTACTCCGGCGCACTTTTGTCCCGCGCACGATTATTTCAAAGGTACCTGCAAAAGATGTTCAGGGCGGTCAAAAACATTCTGTAGAAAAGAGTCCATGAAAGTAGGTGTTAGTCGTTAGATCCACCAAAGGGCACGTCATTGTACATTTGGCGACATGCCTATTGCACAAGTAGAGGGTCGTGAATCCCATTCCTGAGGAAATCTCTGAGGAGCGAGGCTCGCAATTCGAACGAATAAAGGGGATCTACGCCACATGCCGTTACAATATTAATTAGTTATAAAACATTTAATTTTTAAATTATATAATAGTTTTTGTAAAGAAAAAGCAAATTTTAATAAAGCTCGGAAACCGTGACAAGTGAGAGCAGTGATATTGGGGTGAATAATATTTGAAGAGTGAGTTATACTAGCAGTCTTTTGCTGGCAAATGAAACAACTGAAAAACAAGGTATCTAAAAGCAGAGCAAGAGAATAATTGCCGCAAAGACCAGAATGCGTTATTGTAGAAGATAAACAGAGACTAGAAGAGATATTCACGGGTTAGAACGAACGGATTGATGCTTTCGAAAGTTAGCCAAGAGAACCCACTGGAATACACTAGTAGTGGTGCTGTTGAGGTACAAAGCGACAATATAATTAGGAACACTTTTGAACCACTGCTTAGCAAATTTAGATCTGAGCTAGTAATGACTAAATAGTCATATCGATTTGTAAAACCCCGATAAAGTGCTCGTGGGTTAAACAATTTCGGATAGTCCGATCAAGTCAATACGTCCTATTTGGAAAAACGCAACAGTTATTTTGGTAGTATTTCCGAATCTCGCTCTTAACCATGTGGTTAAGTCACCCAGTAGTAGCAAAGCCGCTGATTTTTTAATTCTCCTCATTCAGTTTATCTCTTGAAGAGTGCTAAAGTTCTTTAAAGAAGATATGTATTGTTTCTGCAACGGTCATTTACACGCCAGTCTCCTACCGGCGAGCTACTAAAACTAATACTTGCCAATCCCTTTCGGCTTAAGGCCTTTATTAAACTTCGGAAGACATTTTATCGAACAATGGCAAGATGAAATAAATCAAGGGGCTATCTACCATTTTAGAGCTTAGTTGTACTTATTAGCTGGGTTTAATCTGAAAATAACACGCGATGCACCAAAATCTTAAGTGCGGACCAGGTGAAGTGCGATCTAAGCTTAGTGTATAGATAGCTAGATAGATAAAAATTTATTGAACATTCCCATTAATAAAATTCACAAACAAACTTAAAAAAAAAACATAACACCCATGTCTAGCCAGATGTTCGGCCGGTTGCTCTTTGCCCATGATCTAAATAGGCGCGCTAAGTCGTCCATTACCTGGGCAGTGCCCTAACATGGACATTCCCGATCTAGCCATACGCACGACAACGTCAGGAGATAGTCTTGAAGTGGCGGTTTTCGTTTTATTCGAGGGGCATTCATTAAGGAAAAAAGGTCTTCCTGAAGGGAAGCCCAAAAACCCCTTTTGCTTCGACCTTTAAGTTTGATACTGTCAGCCGTGGCGTTAACCGCCGGCAGTTTCAACTAGATGACCAAATCCATCCGCCCCCGCCCCGATCGGTGCAAGGACCAGCCAACACCAGCCAGAACGAGGCAGGACGAACCCGTCAAGTCACGTTATGTTGGATTTCTGCGTTTCCAGTCCGCTAGAAACGACTGTCTGCAACTGGCAGGCAATGTTTGTTTGTCGTCACGTACTGTCAGGGACAAAATCCTCATAAAATATGGGAAGTCGCTTATACAGGGGACCATGGGTTGGGCGATCGTTTGCTCTTCCTTGGGTGATATTTCGCGTAAGGACTGAGCCTTGCACTCCGCTATGATAAAATTTTTTAGCGATGGTATCTATATAGTCGGCTATATAGGCCATCTCTGTAGCTTCGTGCATTTCGGTTATTCTGGTATATCTGTCAGCCGATAGGACGCCTCTCAGGAACCTATTTTGGGTCCTTTGGACACGGCGTCTCGTGGAATCACAGACAGAGTGCCAGACAGGGAAGCCGTAGGCCAGTATGGGGCTTATGGTGGAGGTGTAGAGCAGAAGTTTGTTTTGAGGCGACAGAAATGAATTTGACGCCAGAAGAGAGTACAACTTTCTTCGGGCCATGAAAGTCTTTTGTACAGCATAGTCAACATGCTTGTTGAAGTGAAGTCGGGCGTCTAGTTTGAGTCCCAGATATTTCACCTCTTTTACTGGCTGGATTGGAGTATTTTGCACCATGAGTGGCGATAGGATTTTATTGTTAGTAAATTTGCGCGAGAAGATAATAAGTTCAGTCTTCCTGGGATTCACTTTAAGTTTCCATTTATCGAAATACGGCGTCAATAAACTCAGGTGATGCGCAATGCGAGATTTCGCAGCCTGAGCATAGAAAGACGATGTGTAGATCGCCGTATCATCCGCGTATTGTGCTATTTTTGTAGTGGGAAGTTTTGGAATGTCTGCTGTATACAATGTATACAGCAACGGCGAAATCACTGTACCTTGTGGTACTCCTGCCGCGATGCATCTTTTGGCAGAAGTGGAATTCTCCACTTTCACCTGGATGGTACGGTTTTTTAGATAAGACGCTATAAGGGAAACTAGGTAGAGTGGCAGTGAATGTACGGCAAACAACTTATACAGCAGGCCTGTGTGCCAGACTGTGTCGAAGGCCCTTTCCATATCGAGAAGCAGCATTACCGTACTTTGAAGCTTATTAAATGCTTCATAGGCATCCGTTGCGATCCTGGCAGTCTGCAGCGTTGTGTTGTGCCTTGCTCGAAAGCCAAACTGCTCATCCGGGATTAAACTTCGAAGCTCGGCTGCTGCCTGTAGTCTCGATAGGATAACCTTCTCGGTTAATTTGCCGAGGGAGTTTAGGAGGGAAATTGGCCTATAAGAGGCGGGATCAGTCGGGTTTTTGCCCGGCTTTAAGATAGGAATTATTACAGCGTTTTTCCAGTCCTGTGGGAAGTGCTGCAATTTAAGGACTGCGTTGACTATTTGTACTATTAGCACTATAGTTTTCCGCGGTAAGTTTTTGAGGAGTAAATAAGGGATGCCGTCTGGCCCGGGGGCTTTTCGGCTAGGGAGGCGCTGAAGACACGATTGTATCTCCGACGGGGTTGTTATATAGGAATGCAAAATCGAGGGTGGTATAGCATACTTCCGTTCTACGAAAACAGCGGTCTGTCTTTCTATTTCGTTATCCTGAAGGGCTGGTTGGACTTTGTGTACTTCTGCCAAAAAGTCGGCGAGCAGCTGGCATTTGTCGCTGGTGGTAATGTAACTCCGCCCCTCTTTTACAAGAGCGGGGACTTGCTCGTAGCCTTTTCGTAGACTTCTCGACAGTTTCCACAAAGAATTGTCACGGGGAAATAAGTTTCGCAATTTTTCGGCCCAGGTTAAATTCCTGTATGCGGAAATTTCGCTATGGATGTCTCGTGCAAGTTCTGCTGCCCTTATACGATCGGCAGATTGCCTGAATCGCTGCCAACGCTTCCTGATTCTATTTTTCGCCTTAATAAGGTTCAAGATTTCCTCAGGAAGGTTGTCGCGCCGCGGTCTGTTCGGAACTTTTTTGGCCAAAGCTTGCTGTGTCCGTTGTATATTCCTGGTCAGACCTTTTACCGCATGCTCTAGAGCCTTGACAGTATCAATCTGGCCCGGAATACACGTCAGGTCTTGTAGTCGTTTCCGATATTCGCGAAAATCGAAATTTTCGTATGAATATCGAAAGTCGTTCGTTTGTGTGCGCTTTAAATCCCTAATGTCGAGGTAAATGGGCAAATGGTCACTGCTGAGGGCGTCTATAACCACCATCTCCGTGAGATTGGCGAGTCCTTTGGCTATTCCGAAATCAAGGAAAGATGGGTTCATTCCACTGTTTGGATAATGCGTTGGAGATGAAGTGGACATAACTAGCAGGCCATTGTCGCGAACGTAGCTGGCTAGGAAATTGCCAGCTGCGTTTTTCCGTCCAGGGTTATTAAATAGTGGATGGCGGGCGTTGAAATCTCCCATAAGCAACACCCTATTGGTGTTTGAAAAAAATGGATCAACGTCAGTGGCCTGTAAGCGAGTAGAAGTAGAGTACCCACAGTAGGTCAAAACACCATCACAAAGCTCAACGCCAACGTTCTCTATTACTGACTGCCTGCATGGCAGTCTCCTGTATGGGATCGTTGCTTTGATCGCTATGGCCACTCCACCCCTTAGACCGGGCCTATCGGCACGCTCGAGCCTGTACCCCCGGATTGTGATTCTGTCTCCGGGACGCAACCATGTTTCCACGATTAACGCCACATCGACGTCCTCAGACCCGAGGAACTGCTCGAACTCGCCGAGACGACTCCGGAGTCCACATGAGTTCCATTCCCCAATCCTCATAGGACACAGTTGACAATATCAATACTTAAAAATCGAAGCTGTTAATATCTTTATTGAAGAACTGCGCTGAGACTAGGAATTTGTCTGTCTTCGAGACGCAACCCCTCAATGCAGCGCTGTAAAATCTTACCGCCTTGATCACCTCCTTCAAGTTGATTTGCGACGACAGCTCGGCGAATTCCCGCTGGACACTGCTCAGCATGGCCACCGCGTTCCCATTTATACCATGGGCTGGGTGGGCGGAGCTCGTCGGGACAGCTTCGTGCTGCCTCAGCGGAGGAAACTCCGCTAATGAAGGCGGTGGCGGGGGCAGCATGGTCCTGTTGGCGTGACTTGCTTAGTGTATATTTGTACACCAAGTGAAACGCAAATTTTATGTTATTAACTATGTATTTTATCAAATTATTTAAATTTAAGAGAGTTTCGCGCTAATGCGCAAATCATGCTAGCGCTAAGAGGTGATCTATGCTGGCACTGTCCAAAACGCCATTTAAAATGTCGAAAATTTTATGGTTGTTCAATGACAAACTCGAGGAAAAGGAGAAAAGCTGAAATTGTCATATTGCAATCCCACCTCTACTGAAACCCCCCGTTTGTCCAAAATCTGATGCAAAACGTGTTTTATAAAAACGTTAAATCATTTACACTAATGTATGTTTTACAAGAGCTTTCACATGTTACGTAGCACTAAAATGCAGCCTTGAGTAACCTAAAAACTATTGAGATCAAATTACTTGGTCAAACGTAAAAATTCGGGTATAATCGGTTTACTGCATGGTGTTCCTAAAATCCGAGAATGGATTATGTATGTGACCGGTTCCCGTATTTGTCTGGGATATGTTGATCCTTGTTGCCTCGACGCCTCATCAGGGCAACTTGGACTTGATGTGCCATATTACAATTTGATTGGTCGCTGTACTTCATACTCGAATTTAATTGATCAAATTGTTGGGTGCCTTATTTAGATTTATGTCGATATGAAGAAACAACTCTATTTCCAACAGACTGTGTCGTTGCATCGCTGGAAAATTCACTCTTTACGCGGTATTTTGTCGACGTACTTTATTATTATTAAATAGATAAGTCAATAAGTGTGGCATTCTGGCGATTAATGTTAATGATGTATCCAGTTCTGAAGACTCTGATAGTGATGATTATGTAAGCGTAAATTTCCAATTTCTAAATTTTTTTTATTTCCATACCTTACCTTACGTTACCTTGGACATGCGTAACTAAACAAATTAACATAATAAATAAACAATAAACTAAAAATGTTCAGATCAGTTAAATTAAATTAATTTACTAATTAAAACACGTTTTTAAAAATATATTTCGCACGCCCATGTTTCACAAAGAATAAGCTGATTGTTTACCCAGATTTAGTTTTTATTTTTATGCTGGTCCAAGTTAAGATCGTATAGACTGTACTTGCCTTTTGCAATATTGGACTTCATCCTGAAGATATGCGGTAAAATTACCGATCAAATATTACATAATTACTAATTACCAGAACTTCTCTGAATATCAGTAATACATATTATTGACAAGTATTGTGGGCGCAGTGGTGTGGTGGCGAAAGCATCTGCTTGCCATGCTTGAGATCCCTGGTTCAAACCTCGGCCAAGCCGTGAATATCTTTGTGCACGGAGCTATGCTATGCTGTGGCCACCTCGTGGAGGAATTGGCAACTACCACGAGTAATCCTGCTAAAAACCCCTCTCATAGTGCCGCTCGGAACCGGCGATAAAATGTAGGTCCCGTGTAGTTGTGGATGATACATTCAAGAAGTATGCGCTGGGGGAGAGGCCATATATCCAGCAGTGGATGAAAAAGGCTGATGAATTTGTGCTATTAATCCATAAATAAGACACGACTTATTTATACTCAGGTAATTTATTCAGACAGAATATTTATATATTTAGCTAAAATTATTTGTACAATTACAAATTGGTACAATAATGCTAATACTTAATAAAATATATATTTATATATACAGGAAAATGCTCCTTTCAAATAATTACATAAGACTCCGTGAACGCTAGACGTAGTTTTTTGCCTTAAGAGATAGTAATTTTGAGTTGGTCTTATTTCGTAACATTATTATATGATATAAAATTTAATTATCATAAAAGATGCTAAGAAGGCTGAATACAATATCGGAATGCTTCGTTTGAAAAGTGATTGATAAATATGTAGATCATTTTCAATGATAACTGCGATCACAGATTTTGATAATATCACTAGAAATAAATAAGGTATATGATTGCTTAAATATGTTTACCTAAATTCGTTAATTCCAGTTCAACAAACCGGAACCCACATATTGTTACATTTATTACATATCACTTTTCGTGTGATTTTTTCAGGAAGACAAGGCAATTATTAAGTCTATTCAAATTCTTGATCGATAGATCAATAAGGGGGTTTATAGTTAATGTTATGTTAAGTTATAGGTACTAATCAAGACACAATCTAGCTTTCTTCCTACGTTTCGATAACTAGTAACGCTTCACTAATAAATTTTCTAAACTTGTCTACGGCACGAACACATTTGCAGGCTAAAACACATATTCTATCATATACCTAAAATATTACGAACTTTCGTAAATTATTTTGACTAGTACACAAGCCTTAGCTAAATAGATTTAGTCGATGATAAAGTATTGTCAAAATGTTAAGTGAAACATCACATGATGGATATGGAACATATACAGTGTGTCCAGTATAAAATGATGTACATGGGGATATTGGAAACCCTTAGAGTTACAGGGGGGACCAAATGGGGAAAAAGTTTCGCAATCAAGTGCCTATAAATAATCTGTCATCAACTTCTTTGAACTCGGAATAGCAACGGATATACAGGGAAAAAAAGAAAAAAGTGCGTTTTATAAAATCCTTTATATCGTGTTTATTATAAAAGATACAATAACGAAATTTTCAGGCTGGGGGTAAGAAATGAGCATGAATTTGAAAATAAAGTAAAAAATAATCTAGGCCCACTATGTTCAATGAGGCCGAAGTCAACTTTTGTTTTTCTTATGGGCGCCATATTGAATTTCTGCATTTTTAAATTCCCCTTTAAATATGCTCTTCAGCCATGTATAACATGTTTATGTTCGGTCAAGATAAATAATTAAAATTAACAAAATTAAGATTTAATGATAGTAGGCATTGATATTTCTAGTAGTAGTAGTAAACATCTTTATTTCTAAAAAAAAGGCTATCGACCTATCGGTCTTTCTGCCTTTGTTTAACACATGTAGTCTTAATCTGAATAAAAATAAATATGAAAATTCTCTTATTCTACGTTAACAATCTTATTAATAAACTTTCCAATTCTAATGACAAGAAAAATTATTTTATTGTCCACTAGTCAGTTGCGTTTGTAAGTGTTCGAGTAGCGTTGAAGTAGGGAGACGGAAGCGGGATTGTCTGGTTGGTCTTGTAAGACAAAGGGGATTCAGTATGGTGATATTTCTATTAATTATTACTTTAAATTTTTTTTTCTCTTAATTTTTTTTACACAACACATTTAGTAAATTGGCTCTCATCTGACCAAAGGACTTTTAAGGAAAAGTTTGGTATCTCGTTGTTTCTTTGAATAAACCACTGACAAAATGCCATTCTTCTAATCGCATCGCCATTCTGGAGTCCCTGGCAGGGCCGTTCACGATAGGGGTGATATTTATGACGCTTTAAAATTCTATTCGCCATTGACCGCGGAACACCTGTTGTGGCTTCAATTTGACTCAACCACGCTTTGCATTGACAACGAACGTCAGTATGGGGAAATTGAAGAGAAATTTCAATGCCTACTACAATAAAATCTTAATTTTGTTAATTTTAATTATTTATCTTGACCGAACATAAACATGTTATACATGTTTGAAGAGCATATTTAAAGGGGAATTAAAAAATGCAGAAATTCAATATGGCGCCCATAAGAAAAACAAAAGTTGACTTCGGCCTCATTGAACATAGTGGGCCTAGATTATTTTTTACTTTATTTTCAAATTCACGCTCATTTCTTACCCCCAGCCTGAAAATTTCGTTATTGTATCTTTTATAATAAACACGATATAAAGGATTTTATAAAACGCACTTTTTTCCCTGTATATCCGTTACTATTCCGAGTTCAAAGAAGTTGATGACAGATTATTTATAGGCACTTGATTGCGAAACTTTTTCCCCATTTGTTCCACCCTGTAACTGTAACGGTTTCCAATATCCCCATGTACATCATTTTATACTGGACACACTGTATAGGTACATATTTATTTTATTGCAATTTCGGCTCCTTACCCAAACTAAGAGTTCGTTTTGCTTTTTACCGGGTGTCCCACCGGGAACCGCCACGATCGATATCTGGCATTTATTTTTTTATTACATTTATATTATGGCAAAATCTAACATTTAATCCGAGTATATCCGGCAATATCCTGATTGCAGAATCGTTAACAAAGTGTATAATTTTCTGACCACTTTGACCTGCTTGTTTATGTTACAATTTCAGGCGTCCATAAAAAGAATACTAGAATAAATTAAAATATTACAAAAGCATCACAATGGATGTACTGAAATGGAATTGCCTAATCCTTTAATTCAAGCATTCCCAATGCAAAACTGTCAAATAGTTATTAGCAAAATCCAATAACATACGTTAGTTACTTAAGTTCCTACGAGTTAATGCTATTAAGTTTTAGTTCAAAATTTTTACAAAGCGCTAACTTGATGGGAGCGAATCGTAGATAACCACGACGATCCGTTCAATGGTGCGTCGTCAATCAATCAGCTTGTATTCAGAGGAGTCGCCTTGCTCTAGGCCACTTTCCCGCTTACTGCGTTTTACTTATTTTTTTTCGACCAGCTTTAGAACCGATGCGAGCTATTGTTTTCATTTAAATATTTGACAAAAGTAGTATTTCTGGAACTGCTGCTGGCTTGTCCTCCTATTAGGTCCTTAAGGCTCAGCGATACAAAGCGCGACTTTAAAAAAAATCATTGCCTGTCTCGCTTCGAGTCACTATAAGGCTAAAAACAGAGTAGGCGGTTTTTGCGGAGTCGGCAGCATCTTGAGACAAAACACACAGCAGTGCCAAAACAACTCGAAAGTAGAACGTTGCCAGTTGTGTTGATAGTTTATTTAGTATCGCAAGAGAAATGGATGTGTCTGATGCAGAGGAAGAATTAATTTTGCTAGGTTTATTATACTGTCAAGCAAAAAAGAATAAATATAGGCGCATGTGGGAACATTCCATTATTAAGGAACGCCAAACAAAAAGTTTATTTAACACTATATTTACCGAAATACAAGGAGATGATGCAACATTTTTCAATTTTATGAGAATGTCGAAACCATCATTTTACGAATTGCTACATATTTTGGAAAATCAGTTGTTAAAGAAGAATACCCGAATGAGGAACAGTATTCCGGCAAAAAAACTTGTTATAACACGGAGGTATTTTTATTTTTATTATTATAAACAGAGTATAAAATTAAAATAGGCTAATTTTTGAATCTTCCTGGGAAAATGTTGTCACATAGCTCGGGATTGATTCTACTGGTGATAAAACAGGAGTAGTTTGCTGACGTTGATGTGGATTTTCATGTTCGTGGCTCAATCTGGCTTCAATGCAACGCCCAATCCGCTCGAAAATATTTGAACGCGTGAACAGATTCAGGTAAAGTCCTATAAGCATAGACCGCCCAAAGGAATAAAAACGAGTCGGCACTTGAAACGAACGACCATACGCCCGGCGGTGGCGGCGCAGCTTTTGCAGTGTGAATAGCTCCATTGAATTACGTTAGCCCATGCGACGAAGCGGCTGACGAGTCGGCGAAAACCGCCTAGTCTGTTTTTAGCCTAAGGCCGCGGTCCCACAGCAACCACCGTCATCAACTATCACCCACTACCACCGACTAAAATCAGGGAATCTGCAACGAATGGTCCCACAGCAATCATCCACCGATTTCCACTGTTTACAAGATTCTAACCACACTTTTTACGTACTATATCGAAAAGGCCCAAACCAAACCGACATAATTTCTAATTAGCATGCGCGCATTACCGTCTTCCAGTAAACTACCATTTTTGGAACGCGTCGGAAATTTGGAAACGGTGGTTAGCAGTGGATGGCTAGTGAAGCTTTCTGTGAGACCGTTCAATGGGAATTGCATATGTTGGAAATCAGCTTGAATGGTCACCGGTGATCATCGGTGGTTCTGTGGGACCGCCGCCTAATGAGTGTACGTACTGATTGGTCCAGCGATACTAAAACCGACAAAATTATCACTATAAGTAATTTGAAGGGCTGAAAATGATTTGTTTTTGTATGATGTAAAGGCATGAAAATAGTGAAGTTGAAAAAATTATCGAGCCCTAGTATGTTCACTGTGCAGGATCTACTCCAAACTGCATTTCTTTATGCAATTCGCATAATAAATAGCTCATAAACTGGATCCGAAGATGCCAAAAGGTCGTAATAACTTAGAAAAGCGTTAACTTGAAAGAAAATTGTATTGGCAATTCTATCAAAAAATGAATAAACATATTTTAACGGTTTCATTCAAATTTCATCTCGAGATTGTAGTTTCTAAAATCAAAGCTCCAGCTAGCTGTGAAAAGATTACGTGTTAGTCAGATATACAATCGATCCACAACTGTATGTATACTTAGTAACACATACCAAACTTTAGTGAAAAAAAGGCATAATACAGTGAAAATTAATCATCACAAACAAACATATAAAATCAAGACAAAGGTGTTGAAAACAGCAGAACGTTGTTAAAAAATCTAATAAGGACCTACTTCACGAAGTGGCGTTAATTCATTTAAAAAAGCTAAATAATTAGCTAAAGCTTTGAAGCGAAACCACTAACACCAATAAATTAATAGGCCCTTATTGATGTCGTTAGAAAATCTGTAAAAAAGCATATTAATAGGGGTTGAACAAGCAGAAGTTCTACTTTATGAAACTACTTTATTCGAAACTGCTCAACTACAAGTGCATTTGCGACATCAAAGACGCGCTACACTACACATGGAAATACATACTACTCTAAGAACTAATAACTATGAATCCTTACACAATACTTGTAATACTACAATAATATTTAAGATATTATATGCCAAACAGCTAAACATTAGGTCAAACTAAGTAACAAGTCATTAGGTAGGTAATAAGAGTACCTAGGATACCGTCATTTTCTCAAACTCTAATTTCAATTGTGGGAAACTAGCTCAGACCCTCTTTTGCAACAGGGTTTATGTACAAAAACCAGTTTATGTGTCATGATAATCGCTACAAAAATAGAGGGTTCATTCTGCCTTCAAAACATTTATTGCTTTTTAACTGCATCACCACACAATTGCCAATACTTAAGAAATATACTCGTTAGTTTAATTGGCCATATTATGTTCCATCCAAGTTGTTCGATTATGAAGTAACACTACTGTAATAAATATTTGGCACTCTGACCGCAATTATTTCCTTCGGTTAGGAAAAATTAAACATAGATGAATCACAATATGACCTGCAACAACCAATTCAATAATTTCAATTAACCGAAGGAAAATGGCACATACAAAAAAGGGATAATTGATTGTGTTTCTTCATGTATTTTCACTTTCCCATTTAGGTTCAGATAAAAAGACCTATGACCGCCTAATAACTATCACAAGGCTTAGTCAATCGCTTAACAACAGTTACTCTAAGTACTTTGAGATATCGATCTCTCAATGAGAAGTCAATTTTTGAAATCGGTCTCTAAAAATAGAATAACTATTATGAGCTAAACAGTCTATGGGCTATGACAATTCCAGTAAAACGTATGTAATGTAATGTCCACTATTTATTTTAAAATATCCCAGTTGATACCGGTTCCCAATTGCTCTTAGTTTGCATGCGCTACAACTGCCGAGTTGCAGCTCGTGACGGTTGGTCCGCAAATCACAAATATAGACAACAAAATCAGCCCAATATTTCATTCGTGAAATTACGATCGAAACATTGAGCTATGACTGTTGCTAATGTTACATCTAATAATACTACTTATAACAATTACGAATATCTCTTGAGCAGATCGAGTTGCAAAATAAGAAGACATAGTTGAGACCTAACATTGAAATTAATGCTAAGCAGGCTCCCTAAACGTTTTATTTGTAATAACATTTGGGTATAAGACCAACTATCAATTTAAATTAAGGAAAATATAGTTTTCGGTTCGATAGAGTGTAATAGATATTAGCATACATATCTCTATTACACTCTATCGAACCGAAAACTATATTTTCCTAACAATAACAAAAAACCAACTAAAAAATCCTAAACAAACTAACTACGTAATACTCACTAAGTCATATGATCTATAAAAAGTACGCGTCTAATTTTAGAGGTGATGTATACTACTCGCATACTTTATAAAGCAACATGCGATCAAAAACGTTTATGATTTACTTTAGTGAAAATTGCGAATTATCTATTCCCCTTTCTACAAAGCTCTGTAGCCAACTGGTTTATTGATCAAATGCATTTGATTTTTTATTTTATTATATTTATTTTTTATTTACATTATACATTATTTATTACAAAACCCATCTTTTCTAAGATACCAAAGCTTTTATCTATCTCAATCGTGTTTATGTTAAAACAAGATATTAATCACATTTCTACGATGATGGATTTTATGTACATTATGTACAATAATTGATAACTTGTGTCAGGCGACGGCAAAAGGAAATTTTATTAATGAATTTTGATTGATTAATAAAAATATGCGACTGTAGTTATATTTTGTTTCCTTATTCTCTAGCAATAAGGACGATATTTATTCCAATATTATGAGAAATTTAGTCACCGATTTTGTGTAAAATAGTTAGCTTTATGGAAAAAAAATTGTGAATTATCAATGAGAACGGATTAACAGCACACATAAATAAACGGTATGTAAATGTAGCTTACTAGATGTAGGGAGCCTGCCGTAGTTTTTAGGCAAGTCTTTGGCGACTCTGCTTATTGATCTTACTGATTGTTATTGATGCTAGAAAATTTCTCAAACTAAACCGTTCAACTGTAAAAACAAACAACCGTAGGTATATATTGTTGGTTTTTCTTACTTTGTAGAAACAAACAATCTGTTTGTTTTTACACTAAGAAATCGGTTGTTAATCACTATTTTGAGTAACTCGCGCCTCATGCCCGAAAGTACTATTATAATTACTTGTAATTATTAATATCTTTTATGGAATGCAAGTAGCTGCTTATTCTTATATTACAACCACATTTATTTGTCGTTAATGTAATTGAGATTAAAATTTATTGCATATGAAATCTTTTAATGGAATACCGACGGAAAGAAAATTTAGAAAAATGAAGAATAATTTAATAATTAAAATAAAAGAGGATACCCTAATACAACCTAAAAAATATGGGTGAGATCGGTCGACAATTAAACGTAATTGTCGACCGATCTCACCCATATTTTTTAGGTTGTATATATCATTCAAAATATGATATAGTTATCATAACAGTACTGCTACATTTCAGTCATTTAAGTATGTAACGGGGTTTAAGTACCTACCGTGATCCACAACCTCATTTCTAAACCATGTAAATCATTATTGCCATAAAAAGGAATTCATATTTTCAAGTAGTAAAAAAGTAGCTTTTAAAGTAATACTGATTATTGCGAGTTATTGCTTAATGCCAGATGAGCAGGCCAAACGGCAATAACAATAACTTTTCATCTGCTCACAGCATTTTAGCAAATAAGATTCCTCGTTTATTTTGCTTAAGAATAGAGAGTTAAGAGGTCGCTAGTCAACCTTAAAATCCTTAATTAATAAAAGTAGGCACAGTTTGCCCCCATTGACAAATTTCGAGGTTGTTTCCTTAATCAGAACATTAATGCAAAAATGACATGTCAAATACTATAGGAACACTTAATTAGAACACAACCCATCCATAGTGCATGTCTTTTTCGTATAACAGTTACTAATAGGAAATGAGAACACCTCAATGTCTTAAACATACATGCCCATCCCATACATCGCTCCCCAATCAATGCTCGGGAAACTAGACATATCTACATTTGTCAGATTATATCCTTGGAAATGGTTGGGTGGAATTCCAGCAGCGCCATGACCGCCAGCTGCAGCTCCTGGAGCCCCTCCCGAAGCATTTGCCGTACTAGCTGCAGCTGAGTGAACCGCATTAACACCAGGTATTGTGTAAGGAGAGTACCTAAATACATAAAAAAAAATTCGTTAAAATATTCAACGCACCAATAAACCGCAAGTACTCTACTTTCTAACTTAGGTATTTTAAATACATTTCAAGTGCAGGAAGGTAAACGCTCAATGCTATCCTAATAGTCTACATGGTGCTTGAAAAAGTTCCGGGCTCCTTTTAAAATCAGGAAGTCGCGTAATAGAAAGAAAAATGGTCCATCAATTTGTTGAAACTTTACAATTCAACATTGGGATCGAACGGTGTCACTCTCACGAACTGTGATCGAATAAATAGCGCTTATCCTTTGTGATCCTTTAAAGCTATCAAAGCCGCTTGTGAGTTTTCAATCGACTCATTGCCTTTCCCTACCAAAAGACCTATAGCCTACCTTTCCTCACCCAATTTATACACGAGGGGAATCATTACTGTAAACAATTTCGAAAATTATGGGAATGGCACAAAGTATGAGATGGTCACAATGTACCAACGTATAATCATATTTTGAAGTTCTTATTTGAAAACATTTTCAACATTCTAAACTGAGAAAAAATTGACTTATTGAAAACGGTTAACCTTCCAACAGCATATTTCAGACATACTCATTACATTGGCAAATCCGCGGAAAGCACTTGTAGCGGAGAATGACAAGTATTGTAACACGCTATTTAAATGCGAGTATTCACATTTGGCGTTTTGCTCAAGGTCCGCACATGGTTTGGAACCGCGGTCTTCCTAGCTTCGGATATTTTAAATGTACCGTGAGCGAACCGGTGTATCAGTCGAATTATAGCTATAGCTATATAGTTCGAATTAAAGGAGAACTATATAATCTGGGTGATAAATTAGATTTTGATAAGGCATTGAAAAAAAGAAGCTGGCGGGAATTTGCAGAACAATTACAGTTGTGAAAGTGCCTCTCGAAATATAGTGTTCGGCTGAGTCAAATGCGTTCAAAATTTAGCCAAAATATACTGAAATGTAGTTTCTTATGTGAAATATTGGAAACATTTTCGCTAATCGTACACGAGTCCAAGGTGGAAAATGCGTATCTTATTACGTTTCTTCTTTTCATGCTCTTCATCACCTAAACATAATGCAATTGCATCTAAATTTATTAATGAAAACTTATTCATCTTACAACACCGATCTTTTCGTGAAACTGATTAGGTTAGATTAAGCGTGAGTGTCAGTTGACTGTATAATATGAACACTACCCCAAATTGTTGACCGTGAGCGGATCGTGACCGTACTGTGAGCTGAGCGCCTAGTAGTTCCAACAAACGACTGGTTCCAAAACGATTTCAAAGGGCGTCCTAACAAATTGAGAATTGTTATCGAACTGGTCTCGAAAAGGTACTTTCAGTGACAAGTCTCGAGTTGGGGCGACTTTATCGCGCATGTCTAGAAAAACTTGAGGACAATTGTTATTGTTTTTTGAAGTTCTGATATCGCAGAAACAAACCACAGAACATCAAAATGATCGACGCCAGTGACTCTTATTTTGACATTTGGAATTATGATCCGGTGACCATTTAAATATTTATTGCAAATTTATCTTGAACTGTATCAAAATCGTTGCAACGCGCCTATAGTCCCACAATTGGGAATTAGACATTATTCAGTTTGACAAAACAATCTGATAATGTACAAGGCTTAATTCTACAAAAATTATAGTTTAGTAAACTTTTAAAAAGTACTACTCTTTTAAGAAACCACGTTTCCAGTTTAGCCGTAGTCTTTTATATGTATGCTATTTAAGAACTTCAAAGTAATCATACCTATACGCAGCTAGAGGTGGGTAGATCAATTTTCCGTAATTAGCAACGGCAGCGTTCTGAGCTTGAGCTGCTGCAGCTGCGGCTGCTGCAACTTGTACATGAGAGAGCGGTTGGACAGTTGCGAGTGGATTTACGGTTGCTACAGGTGCTGGTAAACGAACTCCCAGCCCACTGAGCATCAGGCGCTTTCCTATCAATTGAGCACTGGCTTGCACCGCTTCTTTTGGTTGAGCTTTTTTGCATTCGACCTGCAATATTAAATAATAGTTCATAACGTATTATGAATTGTTATAAAGTCAACTACCTTTTTATTTTTTACGGTGTGGAAATGTATTTCGCAAACTGTGTCCACAACATCTTCATTTTCGAACGTTACGAATCCAAATCCTCTGTGTCTCTTTGTCTGTTGGTCCATTAACATAACAGTTTCTTCCACTTTGCCAAACTGGCTGAAGTAAGCTTTGACCTCATCGGCTGATGTATCCTGGCTAACTCCTCCAACAAATATCTTTTTGGTTTTACTAGGCTGTTTCGGCCGGTTCTTCGGTGTTGCGTGCTTAGGATCAATTTTTTTACCGTCCAAAGTGTGAATCGGTACTTTAAGTACTTTGTCAACACTTGTTGGTTCTGAGAAGGTGATGAATCCAAAGCCTCGACTTCTCTATAAGTAAATATTTACAGTCAGTAACAGCGATAGTAATAAAAGAAAAATACATTTGAAAATATTGTAGATGTTCAATCAAGTTAGAATCACTACCTTGGAAAGGGAGTTTTTAAAACAAATTTATTTGACTTTCGATTGATATGGATTCAGCTTCAAGATACTGTTTATTACAGTTTATGACATGAGTACTGTTTATTACAGTTTATGACATGAGTACAGATGACTGTTTATTACAGATTTGTTCGAATTTATATTGTTTAAGTGCTGAGGTGTTACATACCATCAGTGAAACTACAGAACAGTATTTATAACGTAAGAGTAATTAGATACTTCCTTACGCTGAGTGCGTGAAATAGGATATCATAACTTTACGTGAAATGGGATATCATAACTATCAGAACAACTCATTACAAACGTTTGACAATTAACATAAAAACCAAAGTTGATCGGTTACATGACCTTGAATACGTTTTAATTTTAATGTTTTAATTTCCGTAATATACAGGGTTATTCAATATTGGTGTGATCCATTTTAAAGGGCCCCAGTAACGCTCTTACTTGCAGTACGGGATAAATGTTAAAAAAGAAATTTGATAATTCGATTTTATATCTTGAAATTATTAACAATTTGGACTTAGCAATTAAGCAATATCTTGAAGTAGGTTAAGGGTCATTTGGAAAACTAGAAGAATATTTAAATATCACAAATAAAACATTGCCAATCTTGACCAATCTATTTAAAATTCCCATTTAGGGTAGTAAGTGAGGAAGTAACGACTCAAGTAATAGTAGAAGGGCTACATCTCTATCGTTTCAAAAAGTTTCTTCCGAAGACCTTTCCGTTATCTACAGGCTCGGATATAAACAGTGTCGTAAACAATCGAAACTGATGTTGTGAAGTGAAGTCGAGCAGTTCTGTGATAAAACTCATGTAATGATAGCACGTATTGAAATGCAGGTTTGCTATGGAAACTCATTTCAGAAACCAATTTTTTAATCGCTTAATTCTGTTCGACTGATTAGAATGATGAACTTACAGTTAATTTCATTTTTATATATTTCTTTTAATTTCACCCGTTATTTCTATTGATTTCCGCATAAGGCAACATGTATATAGATATGTTGTACTAATGAGGAAAACGTCTTTTGCAGCTGCCCTTAAATAAGCCCGTTTTGAGTTCAAAGAAACAGCAGACAGGGACAACCATTTAAATACTTGGCGCATATTTTCATTGATTTCAAAGTTTTGAAATGCCGTTCTATGAACTTTCCTCAATAAACCTTTCCTTAAACATGTAGCGGTGATCTAAACATTCTTGCAAACAATGAAAACTGATATAGTGAAGTGTTATGTAAGATGAACGTACTCGTTGAAATGTATGTTATTGCTTTAGGAACGCAATTGACAAAACAAATTTTGAATCACTGAATTCTTCAGTTCTTTTAGTATCACCAGAAACAGGTACGAACGTTGTGCTGAAAAAAAAGCGTATTTTCCAGTGTGATCAGATACGGTATTGCCACATTTATTATCAGTTTTTTTTTCATATTTCTCTTGCCCACCTTAAATACCCTAGGACAACTTCCAGTCAAAATGACCCTGTAGATAGGAAAGTAATTCAGCACTGTTTGCATAATGTAGTAAGAGCGTCAGCGTCAGTTGATTATTCGAACCTGATCGAGTGGAATTAAAGAACGCAAAAACTGATCACATTAAAAAAACTCGTATGTTTTACACACTGTTCTAGATAATTAAGAAGTTCCTTACCTGAGTAAGTGGATCCTTCATGATAAGTACATCGGTAACGTTTCCAAACATTCCAAAGTACTCTTTTAATTTTTCACTGGATGTCTGCCAGCTAAGCCCCCCCACAAACAGCTTGCCAGGGGCTGGGTCTCCAGACCCTCCATTTTGTCCACTGGGGGTGCTTCTTCCACTTGAACCCGAATGAGACCCTCCATTTAGAGTCACCAAATCGTGGTGGTGATTCTCCAGCAAACTATTTGGTTCGACCATATTTGCGCTAGAAAGAATATTTAAATTAATGCCGGATAAAGTATTGTTCTCCATTACATATTTTAAAATATATGTCAATGTTATATCTATTTTTGGTCAAATCATATCAACTTGAAAGTATTGTTCGGTCAATTCTACTTGACATGTATTTTCTAACATGTATTATATTTATTTCAACTCTGTTGTCGTGTTGTCCCAACTATATTTAAACGACAAACGAAACCAATTCGTGATATTGATAACTCAATTAACAGTGTTTAATTTCAGTAAAAGTAGCAACACAACAGCCACATTACAAGTTATAAATATATGTATTACTAATCCGGAAAGTTATGACTACCCGTATACAGCTCCGAGATGACCGGATCATCCACAGTTTCCGCCTTAAGGATAATACAATGTACTTCTATAATATACCGCGGCTTGTAGAATGATGTTGAAGACACAAAACCATCGATCAAATTGCGAAATGGAGCAGTTTGTTTGAGAAGTTGCAATCATTCGAACGTTTGACTGATTTGTAAAGTCGCCCCAAGAGGAAAATGTACCTTTAAGCAGTGAATTGCAGATAACAGAAACTAGTTCTCGATTGAGAGGAAGAACTAGGAATCAAATCGTCTTAGTGTTTGTGACATGCACAGACACTAAATATAGTTTGAATCTTGGTTTCCATCCGTGCTTAAAAATACGTTAAATATTATTGAAGTATATGAAATTTAGGATCAGTACAAAACGGAATTCAATGCACTCCATTAAAGATGTTAGCTGATCATCAGTTAACTAACTAAATTGTGGTCAATATAATATTGACTACAATTTAGAGTTCAAGTTCAAGTTAGACACTTGAATTTTTATAAGTTTAATCGTATTCGATGCCATACAATTTTAAGGTAAAAAGTACAGATTCAATCGATTCTCGTACTTAACCACTTACTGATGATCATAACACAAGATAAAGAATCACATATTAGGCTGACAAGCATTTCAAGCTATAGTACTGTACCAACGTTGTCCGCTTCTTAAATCACATTTAATTTAAAAACAGTCCGTTTTTCTCTTAAAATGGTTCTAATTCACTGCATTTTAACAAGACCTGCAAGACTTAAACTTGTTGTAATCATTCACTTTGATGTGCGTGTAATTTATTCACTTATAGTGTACTATGTTCGATATAAAACTCCTTTCCCGACAATGTATATTAAGTGAAATAAACTGTATCCAAAACTTCTGCCTCAATCCGATACTAAAAAGGTGTAGTATATGCAAAGTCTATTGAGACAGTATGAAAAATTCAATGCCAGTTAACAATCGGCAGTGTGTTTGCATTCCTTAGCTGCGCAAGTAAAATTAATGCATTCAACAATAAAATAAATGAAAACCCATCAACGGTTTCAAAAGGTGGCCAAAAAGCCATATTTTTCTAATTATGAAGTTAAACACCAAAATAGTGTTTACTGAAAAGTTAATCAAACTTCAAGCTTAATAAGAACATCTAACTAACTATGCGACACGAAAATTCAAGCAATGGGAACTGAGCTGTGGAGATTCAAATGGACCACGTCTTTACTGCACCCAATCATTTTGTTGGCAGGTAGGCCTATTGTCAAATTGTCTCAATATACTTTCCATAGACTTTACATATTTTTTTCAAATACATACGGATTTCTTGCTAAAACATCTATAATCGAAATAGCAATACAAACAAGAATTCTCAAATTTTGAACACAGGAAGTCGGTTATACCTTGGAAACTGCTTGCTGTATACAATTGTACAAGTATACAATGTATACATATTTATTTGTGTATCAAAGCCTCGAAATCCCACTTTAGCGTATGAAACCAGAAACTGTTCCTGAGACTCCTTGCGGTCGGGAATAGAGAACTTCAAGTATGCTCAAGGTTTTCGAGGACGAGATAATACACATTTTTTGGACAACAGTGTTAATCATGTGTCAACTATGTTATTAAATTGAGGAACTATTTAACACTTGGTAAAAGATGCCTGTTTAGGTGCTTGAGTTTATAGGCCAATAAATAGTGGCAGAAAAGCAAAACACTATTTTTCTTGGGCCAACGATTCGGCTATATTTAAGCCATGCTCGCAGCTCATCAAGCTAGTGCACTTTCTGGTATGAACAAACAAGATTAGGATTGCTAGAATATTACATCTACCTCTGGTGACATGCTGCCTTTTGTTCATGTCAAAAAGTACACTAGCTTCATGAGCCCTAAGGATGGCTTAAATATAGCCGAAACGGTGGCCCACGAAAAATTGTGTTTTAGTTTTCTGCCACTATCTGTTTACCAATAGACCCAAGCACCTAAACAGACATCTTTTACCAATTAGCATCACGCTCACCAACAAACCACAACTATTCAATACTTTGATTTGACTTTTAGTGCTGAAGTCAATGAGAATTGGTAAATTCGCGACCGGATAGCCAAAAAAGCTTCGACAAACGATCACACACAAAGACAAAACGATCTGATGAGTTTTTTAAATTTCCGGCTACCAAATATAAAAAATTCTTGAAAAAATGTGCCTGATTTTCCATTTGTTTTTAAATAATTTAGAACAACATAGACAATATAGAAAAAATAATTTTACGAAAGCAATAGATACAATTTCTCGTTTACGCAGATTTAAAATTTCTAAATTAGTAATCATTAGTGTCTCAACTATATAAAATGCTTTACGAAGGCAATTTTTTTAAAACAGCATTTCATCTCTCAAACTGAAAAAACGTGTTGTCCCCAATATCTTCAGGATTGTGGATTCTATTCTTGTTTACTACGAAAGACAGAAAAAGCTTCAAAATGTATGCAAAAGATAGCAAACCTTTCATTCGTATATGTAAAGACTATGGGAATTTTTCAGTCATGATTTTTTAAATTTGTTGTAGAGATGTCATTTTGCAAAGCGTTTATTTGGCAAGTTGCAAAAGTAAGTGTATATAAAATAACCGACGTTCTCAGTTAAATGGAATAGCAAAAGTAGGGAATTAGGGCAGGATGGGGAGGGTTCGGACACGTAAAAAAACCTGCTATAAATTTTGTAATCATGTAGTTTAATTTATCAAACCACAGTTAACATGAAATATGATATACTTGTTACCATTTAGGGAGTCAAGCAGCTAAAATATATGTTGCAAATCTACCATATTTACGTTTTTCAAAAAAGTCACAACTGTGCGTATCTGTTCCGCTATGGCGTACGTTCGTACAAATGGGGGGGCAGTTTCGGACATCATTTATTGTACATTGTAATTAAAGAAATTAACATAAAATCTGAATTGTGAGGCTTGTCTTGGCATCCTTTAATTGGATTGGGTGTTTAGCAACAATGTCAGATCTTGATACTATTGCTGTATTTGTTATTGTTGGACAGGTAAACCCGTTATGTTTGCTTTTCCTTAAAAAGTTTATAGCATATTTCTGTTCGTTACAAGCCTTCGTCACGTCAAATCGTTTTTTTAATGTTTACTCTAATGGATGTGTCCTCTAGAAGAGTTTCTAAATAATTATTTCTCTCAAAATCTTCATTGCAGTCAGTCTGATGACCTTCACGTTTTTTTAAATAATATTTTGAGGCTACTCTATATCGGATCCAGATGACGACGTTTCTGCTAATATTTTCCTGTTTTTTTATTCATATTGTCGTTTTCGTTCGCCTCTTTGCAGTTTTCTTCTTAATCCTATCGTAAAGTGTAGATTTCCGAATATTGTATGCACTTGCTGCAGTACGTATTGACGTGCGACTTTGCCTAACATCAGCGGTTTTTGTGTGTGAGACTTCCAATCGAAACGTGAATGAAAAATAAGCAAGTGACAAATATGTTGGGCCACGCAAGGTTTAAATAAAATTCTATCGTTTTAAGACTATTATTAAGTTGACGTTCATTTCTTACATCCCATTTGGTGAATGGACTAAGCAATTTTTACCAGGAGCGAATGTGATTAATTATGATAATTTTCGCAATTCATATCACGAAATTAAGTTCATATAATTATCGGGATTGGCCAAATCAATACTGTCCTTTATGGTCAAGGTATTTTGCAAGACTGCCGGATTGCTTCGCTCGTTCAGGATTTTTATATGACAATTTAAAGGACTTGCATGAAGTTTCGCTTGGTATTAATGTTGGTATTACATAGATCGACGATTATATGTACAAAATTTCACATTTGCCACTTAAAATAAATTTGGAATAATCGAAATAACTTGCAAACCTGCCCGGGATTTGAGAGTTTGAGACTTGAGATTATGTCTGATTCAAATGTGAGTATGGTATTGTTGCCAATGTGCCGTTTTCCTGAAAACTATACATTTTGTGCTATTTTCGAGTTCCACTACCAATTCTGAATACTAATAATAATACTTAAGGCTATCTGGCTGGTTTTTTGAACTATCGAGTACCTAATAGTATTTGTAGCTACTGAACTGGAATTTGAAATCACAAGTTTAGCTTTCGCATCTATTTGGATGACACTTGAATCTGAAAGAGCTTCTTCAGAGCTTTCCTTTAAAAATGTTCAGTTTCTGATAAAATGGTGGTAAAAATGAATTGATTGCATATTACTTTAAAAAATGTGAAAACCAAATATGACCCGACATCTTATATCTTCTCAGAGTTAATTGAAAAAATGAAACAATACCCTAATGAACTATCTACCTAATTCTTTTGAAGTATACTAAACCGGGGTATTGTTTCTTCCAACCTTTGTTTGTTCCAAGTGAAATTCGGAAATTGCATAAAATTCATTGTGTTCCATTATAGAAAAAACAAATCCTGTTATTTCAGGAAAATGGTACACTTGACAACAAGCTGACTCACCGTTGAATAGAGCATGGTTTCATACTTCAAAGTACGAAATCCATACAATGCCATAGTTTGCAAGATACTTCAAATATTCCAGCTTTCATTCAACACTGTATAAATTTTTTGTAATAAACCCTGTCCTTTTTTTAAAACAAAAATCAATTCTCATTATTAACTTGCAGGTGCTAAATATAATCTTTATTTCATTTAGAGTTATACTATGGCCTGCCTACTACTAGCTATGCACCATGATAGTGCATATCATATATCGAATGATAGCAAACTGCATAATCGTGTAATGTTTCGGCTGCTTTGTTAACCGAATTGTTGCAATAATTATATCGGATTGATTAATCGAAGCCCCCATTCTCCATCAGTTCATCTTTGCCGCCGCATTGAGAGCAAGCAGTTGGGCGAGTTGACGGAGTTACTCCTCCATCCGGTTAACGGAAAAGGTAAGGATCAATATTTTCCCCTCTTGGAGGCGCGCGATACACGTGCACATGCATTAGTGATACGGGGCGCGGTTCATTTCTATCATCAACCAACGTTGCCATCGGCGTTGATATTTCTAATGTATTGTCCTTTGTCTTTGACTCATTTGGTTTGGATCGTCTTTTAGGTAGACCAGCTCTTTCATAATTGGTGGACTGATTGTCAACGTTAATAACATTCAGGAATCTCTCAGGGCTTTTACATAAAATAGAATGTCTTAGAGAATACTCTTCTAAATGTCTCATATATGTTGGTCTCAGTTCTCTTTGTCAATAGTATAAACTTCACAGATTCGTTGCTCATTTGCATCAAGAAATTAAAATTGCAAGTGCTCGCCTGAATCTACTGTAAATCCAGATCCTGTTGGAAAATATAGTGTTTAAAAGATTATTGTTGTGTATATTTTCCTGACTGTAATTCAATTTATTTCAAAAAATTCCTGGGTTTCAGTCAATTTTATTGTTTATTATTTAAAATGTTACAAATACGTTTCGGTGTCTTTCTCCACCATCATCAGTTTGTCTAAAATATATATTTAAAGTTATCATCAATTTAAATAAAAAACTTTCACCAAAATTCACATATTAAAATACAAATCACACACATAATAAAAAGTACATTAAGAACATTGGTTTTCAGGTGATGAGTCAGGACAAACATGTCTGGGAAAAGACTAGAATCTATTGTTTAGAGATTTAAATTTAACTTACGTGTATAGTTGTTTCTACCTTCACATTTGAGTGGTTATTGTATTTGTAACATTTTAAATAATAAACAATAAAATTGACTGAAATCCAGGAATTTTTTGAAATAAATTAAAAGATTATGCCTATAAAGTAAAAAGGCAACGTTGAAAAGGGGGCACTCCCGTTGCCATGGAGACGATTGAGCGCTTTTAGGGTGGAACGCGCAGTGTCCTCGACGCTTCTCAGTCGTCTGTAAGATCGCGTCGCGACGCGCTTTTATCACAAAAATCCGAATCTCAACCATTTTGCCACATTTGCTTCGTTGATTTTAGATTTGGACTGCTGGCTCTGATATTGTCCTGTCACAGCAGTACTATTTCCAGATACTGCTGGTGCGGGACATAACCAGAGCTGGAAGTCTTTGCAGCATCAAACTTATTCAACTTGTCAGTGCTAAAAGTGTGCTGTTGTGCAGGCGGATTGTAATCAACAGGAAAAAGCTTCGTAGACATTAGAATCTTAATTGTTTATATTAGACTATTAGCGTAGACTTGGTGGTTCACATTTCTGATTGTACTAACATCTAGATTGTTTTTAGACTATATCGATTGTGTGTTCACTATGATATTTTTGCACCCATCACCTTATACTTCTTAGACAAACATAGTGGCTTTAAATGTGACTTAGCAGTAGTAGTAGAATAAAGTTGGCACCGAAACAGTGTATTCTTGTATTTCTAACCTAACCAATAAAACCGTCTGACTCCAAATATCTAAGTGGCCATTGCTGTTTGTGAACGTCACTCCCACGGGTCAATATCTCAAACTGACGCTACGGTGGCGCCCTCTGGATTTGAAATGATTAATTATCCGCGAAACTGACAGAGGGAGCTGAACAATAGGATAACATCCCCTCATTGTTCCAGGGCTGAACGCAGTCTAATTTGGAAGTAAGGAAATCCTGCTTTAGTTTTCACTTGAAAAAGATTCCAAACATTCAGGTTAAAAAAAGGGTCCATTAATTGGACAATTTAGACAGTTTTGCCTTATAATGTACACGTCTAGTCCAATTTAGTAATTGAGTTTTGGAATATGAAATCTTACGATGCCATTTTCTTAGATATAAATCCATAACTCAGCACTTCATTAATGCCATGTCGAAAACCGGTCAATTGCAAGAATTATTGCAAAATATTCAACAAACCATGTATTACATCTAACCAACAAATATTTACACATCAACTGCAAATCAATTTTTTCCTATGACTATTACCCAGAATTGATCATACTGTACAAAACATGCAAATATTTTAGTACAGTCGATAAATATTCCTGATGATTTTCATTAAATTTCATACGATGAAAACGTGCTGTTTTTTTCCATCGCAATTTGTAAAAATGTATTTGGATGTTTTTGTTAATTCCGAATGTTGTATATTATTGGAAATTGAATTGATAAACTAACTACGAAATTTCTACTGTTACTGGAACTGTTTCGGAATTTTTTTCACATGAGAGCCGGAAGAATATCAAATCAAAAGCAACAATTTGTTTCATATGCCTATAATTACAGTTTAGATTTTCCTAAACTGTAATATTTTCCGACTTCCTACTCATCTTGACAATTAAGTTAAAAAATCAATTTTATTATATTTCTTCAGCAAAAAACACTCACTTTTGTAGGTAGCGATTATATAAATTGAATTTGTAATGTGTAATGAATTTGTAATGATAAATTGAAAATGTCTTTTCTTCCTGTTATATTTTTTTCACTGCTATGTAATGTTATCTGTATTGTTTAGATCTTTTCTAATTAGCAATGCTGGGTAATTATTGAATATCAAAAAATTTCTATGTATTTCAAATGTTTTTAAAGTTAATTTACTAAAAGTATCTGTAAATTACTCTGATTTTATTTTAACATATTTAGATTTTTGCTATTTAACTTTGTGACCGTCAACAGTCTTGTCGCTTTCTTCCCTTTTTTGTTGCTTTGGCGAGTAAGTCTCGCATGTTTTTGTACTTCAAGCCCGAAAATAACGAGAGCTAGATATGATCAAATGCAAGAATGAAAATAAATAAAAACAGAGACATCCACTCTGATAGCGAGACGAAACTCATTATTCTTTTTGCTTTGTAAATCGTTATATCCTGATGATAAATATGCGAAACTTTAGCGCGTAAAATACGTCATACTATTTTGTTCAAATTCCCAATTATATACCACATTATACAATGCCTTAAACTTGCATATACGAGTGTTGATAAGGAAAATATTATTTTGCAGATTAGATAAAATAATAATTTAGTCAAATATATTTCGATATAAGTTTTGAAATTTCACAAAACTTTTTGGTTCAATTGCCAGTTAACTATTGAATAATAAAATACTTATATAACGATGCAGCACCTTTAAAAACAGTGTGTCATACATGGCCAAGTTATGTTCATAAAAAATAAAATGCCGATAAAAATTATAATCACGTCCATCTGGATAATTATACATTATGGAGTTAGTAAAGCGATGATCTGACAAAATATTTCGCTTTGATATTGAAGAAATCGAATAATTTCCCTGGGGTATCTTTAGAGCCGCAGACGGGAGCCGAGAAATCAATACTCCAAAAAGGACCGTGAGACTGGAATACTCAACTCAACAAACGGGGCGCGCTCTAATGCTCTACAGGGGCATTTTATAACATTCGGAATGGGTTCAGATTGATGTGAATTTTTTAAATGTAAAAACCAGCAGGTTTCGGCGGAAAGTGTTGGGAATTCACGGACATACCATAGGGAGTATGTCAGCTTCTTAAATAAATTAAAAGCACACCAAAAACAAATTAACTAGCTTAATATAAAATCAAATTTGGAGTAAATCTAGTTTCAGTTTGTGTTTTATAGCGTTAAATGCGTAATAAGACAGTGATTCAACTATATTCAGTAACTTGTTTTCTTCATTCATTCGAAAAATCTAAGAGGTGATTTAGTATTTGAAGTGTGACCATCACATGTTTACAATATGAACTTTGATACCGGAAAGACTCATGGGACTCACAACTATTAACAATTCTAAAAATAATTCAGTAGGAAAATTAACAAGTTTGTCGTTAAATTCAATTTTTAAAAGTATGGTTATTCGCACTTCAAATACCAGTCAACATTTCTTTACTTTTTACTCACCGATTCATTAGGATAAACCACTATTGTTTTCGCATGATCGTCATCAAAATCAAGTTATTCAAATAAATCCAGATGATTTAATAAATTTCGTGATAGATACATTTCCCAATACCTTTTCACTCTAAAATGAATACCCGGAACTAAAAATCTTCTTAAAAAAGTGTTCCAAAGTCAAAAAGTCAAGTCAACTTGAAGCACTTGCAATTTTTTGAAATATTTTATTTTAGAGGAAACGTAACGTTAAAATAAGGTTGATTGATAATGACCAAATCATTTCCAGATCTATTTCGTATCGAACATTTTTACGAGAGAACTTTACCATACAAGACAATAATCGAATCAGAACAGCATACCTATATGTTCATTGGTCGCAAATCAATAGCAATTTCTTTTAGTTTTTTTGTTTATAGTTTCGAATGATTAAATAAAACAAAGGCAACTAACTAGTCTATGAAACTTTTAAAATTTTGCAAAAGCACTATCCATATGGAAGAACCAAAGTAATGCCGAAGAATACACACAAAATTGTGACAAATAGATAACGAAAGTCTGAGTAGTGGACTAGGACTAAATCTATCAACAGACATTAAATACTACTTCAAAATTTCCTGGGTTTCAGTCAACTTTATTGTTTATTATTTAAAATGTGGAAAGAATTAAAAAAAAAAAAAAGGCGAAATATAAACAGGTTTTTCGGGCCCTCGCGCGATATCGTATAAAATAGGTAATTCAATGTCCAACCAAATGTAAAGGTAGAAACATCTAGACATGTAAGTCAAATTTAGATCTCTAAACAATAGATTCTAGTCTTTTCCCGAACATGTTTATCCCGACTCATCACCTGAGAACCAAGGTCCCAAATTGTACTTTTTAATATGTGTGTGATTTGAATTTTAATGTTAATGTTGTGAAAGTTTTTTTTTAAATTAAATTGATAATAAATGTAAAATGTATATTTTAGACAAACTGATGATGGTGGAGAAAGACACCGAAACGTATTTGTAACATTATAAATAATAAACAATAAAATTGACTGAAACCCAGGAAATTTTGAAATAAATTGAAGTACAGTCAGGAAAATATACACAACAATTAAATACTACGCTAGTTTTGGCTACTTGGCTGTCCTTTTTACCTTGTCTGGTCTCTCTGAATGTTCGGCCAATTTTGTAGCATGCGATGAGCGATCGTCGCTTCATCGCTCCACCTGTGAAACTTGAACCAAAATAAATGATCAGTGTTGATAGCTTTGATCTTCGGAAGAACGTGCAAAAATCTACGGGCAAGGCGTTTCTAGTACTGAGTTTAGTGATGCATACACTCGCAGTAGTAGGTAGATACACAATAATGGAATGAAATCAGCTAAGAGTTGGTGGATGTTGGATTAAACGAAATCACTAAGTTAATATGCTAAGGTTAAACGTAAATACCCAAAAAGCAAATTACCTCCCTGGAAATGTTAGAACCGATTGAAATGTACACTATTTGTCACTAATAGTGTTTTATTGATATAAATAATCAATCAAGTTGAGTTCATGAATCAAAAAGCTCTTTTGGAGTTTCAAATTCTTACTGGACAACTAATAGTGCACATTACAAACAATGATACAAATCGAATATAAATATATTCACAACACACAGGTTTAGACCATTCAAATACTATGAACTATTCGATAAAAATATACACAAAAATAGAAAAAACAACTACCAGCTTAAGAAGCTTTTCAGTGATAAAAGATCAACGCAATAAGAAGCATTGTGAGTGTTGTTCAGAACAAGGAAAACACGACAAATTAAATTCAGAAAGTTTTTTTATTACATTTAGCAAGCGTTTCCTTACTTGATGATCCAAAGATTTTTAAGATGGTGTTCTTGCGCCAATAAAAGCTATGTCGAAGAATCATTGAGAAGCAGCCAGAAAAAGTTCGATAATATGATTAAAATGTTTTTCAGAAATCGGTTCACGTATGTTGTTGGGTTCACTTTCAACTAACAGTCCTTCAACGTCTATTTTTCATCAAAAAAGGGTAAATATTGGAGATACTTGTACGCTTGATATATGTACGCTTTAATGGTGTATAATAAAATGTAATGTAATTCAGAATTCATGTCCATAGCATTTGGTGAGGTTCATTTTATTGATTCGGTATTCTAAACGTTTAAATGTAGTAAATATAGACAGAAATATATATATATATATATATATATATATATATATATATATATATATATATATATATATATATATATATATATATATATATATATATATATATATATATATATATATATATATAGTAGAGAAAACACGAATCCATCTTACTGAACAAATGTTAGTTTTAGGACCTTTGAGGGTTGCATAAACCCAAAACGTTTATAGTTTAGTTATATTTTCAATGTAACAATTGCTCAAAGTGTGTACGATTCACTTGTTGACAGCATTCCAGACTGTGCAAGGTTTCGCCTCTTAGATGTTGAAACATTTCCAATGATATTTCCGTCATCCCTACAGGTTGCTATGTTGTTGGGTTTTTGAATGTAAACCTTACTTTTAAGATGTCGAAACAAAAAAATCCAGCGGTCAAAGATCTGGAGACCTTGCTGTCCACTCAATAGGACCTCGCCTCTTAACGAATTCATTTAACGGAAAAAAACATGTCCAGACAATGGCCAATAAATAGGAGCGTGGTATGGCGGGCCCCCATATTACAAAAATCATAGCCATTCATCGATCAAGTTAGGGTTCAAAAGCTTTGGAAATAAATAACATATAACTCTCATTAGTTTGTACAGGAGAAAATGCAAGTATCATGCTTCGCCTAACGGGTCATTGAAATAAAATGATCCTCCAATTTTCTCTTTTATGATTCCGGTCCTTATATTTGCTTCCGCATTCCTAATCCAATTGGGGTTCTCTTCAGCCAAATAACGACAGTTTTGCCGATTTACGCACCGAGAAGGTAAAAGAAGCATTGTCTGAGAAAAACTATCCACTCGCAAAACAAATGGGTTTGATCAATACGAGCCATCAATAAATCGTTAAATTCCAGGCGTCGATTTGAATCATCTTCAACTAGCTCTTGAAATGTTTGCATTTTATACTGTCGTTTTTCTCTGATATTTAAGCATTTTAATGGTGTTTTGTGATGAAGATTACTATCACGGACCAGTTGACGGGATGGAGAAGCTCGATTTTCTTCTAGAGCTGACAACAAATTTAACTTCATGCTGTCATCGACAACAGTCTGCCTATATTTTGGTAATTTCCGGACACGGCCCATCTCTCGATATAGTGGCTCTATTTTTGTTCTCCAATGGTATCTTTATTTATTGATGGCAAGTAAGGATGTGCTTCTCGAAATAAGTGATCAATATGGCATTGAGTGCGGCCTATCAACATATTCAATCATCAAAATTTCGATTTCTCGCGATTCAGTTAAATAAAACATTTCCACCAAATAGTCAGAAATATTGACATCAGCAGCTGAAAACTACGATTTTTATTTCAAAGTCGCGCTTCACACATTTTGAGCATTTGTTGCCTTGAAAATAAATTAAACTTTATAATTACGTTTTGATTTTATGCAACCCTCAAACGTACTAAAACTTTATAAAACAGCCTTCCAATGAGGAAACCGTTCAACAAGTCATGGGGACTCATTTGTAAAAAGCATGTTCAAAGTGGTTTCAGCTACCTCTGGATTACTATATTTTTCATCTTGATTGGAAAATCTAGGTGAATGCATTAAAACGTTGAAGGATCTCGGCAATTCTTTAAAAACATATTTATCGGCCTACTAGCAAATTTATTCTAGTTTAACTCTCCACCCTGCACATTCTAAAGCAGAAATACGTTTGCTTAATGATGGGAATGCTTTGAACAATCACGCTTCAACATCCTGTTCTGAACACTTGCAATAAATAATGTCGAAAAGAATTGCTAATATTTTAAAATCCCCTACAATAACTGCAGACGGCCAAACGACACAACCAAAAAACGACGTAAAATACCTTGGAATCACAATTGACCACAAACTTAAATTCACTAAACACATACGAAACATCAGGGCAGAAACAATAAAGAGAAACAAAACACTTCCGATCACTAACCTACAAAGACAGAGGAATTAGCACAAACACCGCCACCAAAATATATAAAGCTATTTGCAGACCCTTGCTAGACTATGGACATATACTCATGACCAACGGAACAGAAAGGATAAAACGTTATATTCAAACAACAGAACAAATTATACTAAGACTAATAACACGAATAAGACACCCCCAAAACCCACTACACAACCCCTCCACCCAACTACTATACGAACGCACAAACATGACAAATATTTCGGAAAGACTCATACATCTACAGACAAAATGGACAAACAACCCCTACAACTGGACCATACTGAATCCCCTTTGTCTTACAAGACCAACCAGACAATCCCGCTTCCGTTTCCCTACATCAACGCTACTCGAACACTTACAAACGCAACTGACTACTGGACAATAAAATATTTTTTTCTTGTCATTAGACTTGGAAAGTTTCTTTAATAAGATTATTAACCTAGAATAAGAGAATTTTCATCTTTGTTTTTTATTTAGATTAAGACTACATGTATTAAACAAGGGCAGAAATACTGTTAGGTCGATAGCCGATCAATACATACAAAATACAAGATACAAAACAATTTTAAGAACTTTTCAACTATTTCTCAAAAGATACCTCGCACCAGTCTCTCATACTAAAATTTCTTACCAGAACTAATAATTTTGTTTTTTCTTGAAAGCAAAAAACAGCAAAAGAAAAAACAGCAAAAGTTTTGACAGCAAAAGTAAAAAAAAAACAAAAAAAAAGTATGGAATATATTTGATAGTGGTTTTCAAAGATTTGAACAATTGTGAATTTAAATTTTCGTAAATATATTTGAGTTTTGTGCATATGCACCTGGTCTGCTTCGATAATAAAACCATAAAAATTAGAACATCGAACAAACTCTATTTAGACTTGATAGGTATTTGTACAAAAAGCAGGGTGCAATTGTTTATTAAATTCGGCCCGTTGAGATTGAGTTCTGTGGTATTTCGCCATTAGTGAAGATGAAAACCAATCTTATTAAGCAATTTGGAAAGATACCGAGTCTATTTTAATCGTTACCGGACCTCAATAATGTTATAACTTGTGTGGAAGGGATTTGTAGATAATTCCAAAAGATTAACAGAATCTAGAATAAATGCGTGCAACAAATCTTAAACGAGAAAGAAGAAAAACGAACACCCACAGACCGTAAATACAAAGTAACTACGAACTTGTCATATCCTACGCAACTTATTGCTAGATTTTTGTGCTATATGTATTTTTTACATAAAACGGGATTAATCTGTGGAGCCTACGGTCTAAGCTAAGTGGGTTTCAAAGTGCCATTATTTTTTCGGAAACAAAAAACATATTCTGACTAATAAGGGCAGTTTGCAACATGAAAATTAACAAAATATTAACACTGTACACACATAACGGACCAAGACACCTTCTGAACCGACTTCAGAATGCCATTGTTCAAAAGTATCTTGCATTGTCCTACTAACTACAACTATAGGCAATTTTTAGTTAATGCACAATTCTAGGTAATTATATAAGTTTTACCAAATTAATATGTACCAAATCCAATATATTTTCAATTAGCTTTAGCAAGGGGGGAAAAGCTGAAGAACTACTTGTGTGTTGATGTTCAGTGTTGCTAACGCAAATATATACGTATTTCCACTACATAAATTTAGTTATGCAGATCAATCTAATTAATTTATAGCAGATTCTGATATTTGGAGTCTGGAACCAACGGTAGGAATTCCAGAAACCAAGACAGAATCGGTTAGGTTTAGGGGTAAACGTTCTAATCAGACAACCGAAAATCGATGTCCAATCACAACATCCACTAATAGTTTTTACAAACAATTATAAGAGTTCTTCGAATTACATTAAATTGTTCTTCCTCCAAATCTGACCAAGATTCAGCGTACTTTAAACGCCCGTTTATAAATAAATGTTGTATTTAGAAATTTAGAATAAACGTTGATCATTAAGCCACCGTATATAAGCATTCCGGCGGACTCTTTGATAAGCTGTATTGAATTTCTTTTTAAAGCATTTAGTTTCCGCTTTTACCAATATTGAGTTGCTAACGTAATACGATTATTGGCTCATTACTAAGGGTTCGTGTCCTCGAATAGTTTCCAATGGAACTTTGTACGACTTCCCGGCGATCCATAAAGACTACGACTTCTTAAAAGATCACGGAATTGAGTAGTTGGTATCTTTTACCTTTATGCATTACTATTGTGTACTGAAATAAAAAAATATTGTTTTTTGGAAAAAGATTCTGGTCTAGACCATTGCTCTTGAACATTTTAATACGGTGATAAAACTTGCCGTTGCTTAGTCTTGCTTTTTTTTGCAAGACCAAGACCAAGACTGCAAGACCAAGACCAGTCTCGCTCATCACTAGTATGATTTGCCATCCAACATTGCTAATGCCAACATGCTATTATTTATTTTTTCCTTCTTTAGTCTAGTCAATAATTTGAAGTATTCCGATCGGCATATAATAATATAGTAATGTAATAAATTAACGACGCCAGAACGTTGATTATATGTTGTCAACTATTTAATATTTAATTTAATGTTTTGTATTAGAGCACAATAAAGTTCCTTTTGTGCTTATTATACCATTTGGCATAAATTTGGCTTATATTGTTGCTGTTGCCTTTATCTAATTAAATGTTAACTTATAATGGTAACACAGATAGGCTGCCTATAAGCAGCTATAAAACGACAAGTTACAATTGTTCGATTATTATTCTGCAGCAAATCTAACGTAAGATATTAATGCCATATTACGTACATAAATATAATTAAAATAAGTAAATTTTAATGAGATTTAGTGTCCACATATTTAGGTTCGAAGCGTGGTACTCAAATATCTATGTATGGAAATAGTACAAGTGTAAGTAGATGGTAGATAAACCCATTATCAAAAATTAATATACAAATTAAATTAGATATGTGAGCCCGTAGTTAAAATAAAACAAAACATTGCGCATAAGATGAACTGCTTTGCAGAATAATCAGATTACTTTGAAAAAGCAATAAATAATTAATAATTGATTTACCAAATTAAGACTCTCTCATAGGAGACCCAAAAAAGTTTTTAGAATTAGTATATACCTCATCTCAAGGCTCCTCAAGTGCCATTTTAACAACTTCTAAACGACAAATTCTTTAATATGAAATAAATATATTTTGCCAAAATCGAAACACATTCTAAATTTATTGTTTCGTTTTTTTACCATTATAATTAATAATCTACTTTCGGTAAACCATAATTTCTGCGTGAAAACATCTGTAAAAGTCCGCTGAACGCAAACTCTATTTATATTTATTTTATTTCAAAATTTACTGGGTTTCAGTCAATTTTATTGTTTATTATTTAATATGTGTTTATTATTTAATGTGTATCATACGCTAATTAGATGATCGCATGTATGAACTGATTGGACCAGGTAAATGAAATGTAAACAGCTGATATTGAAAAATTGCCAAGCAATTCCTAGAATGCAAAGAAAAGACGAAAGATAAACAGTTTTTTTGTTTCGCTCGCTTGATATCGAATAAAATATGGAACATTCAGTGACCAGTCAAATGTGAAGTTGGTAGCAACGTTAGTCAAATTTAGATCTCTAAACAATAGATTCTAGTCTTTTCGCGAACATGTTTATCCCGACTCATCACCTGAGAACAAAGGTCCCAAATTGTACTTTTTAATATGTGTGTGATTTGAATTTTAATAGGTTAATTTTGTGAATGTGTTTTTTTATTTTTAATTAAATTGATAATAAATGTAAAATGTATATTTTAGACAAACTGATGATGGTGGAGAAAGACACCGAAACGTATTTGTAACATTTTAAATAATAAACAATAAAATTGACTGAAACCCAGGAAATTTTGAAATAAATTGAAGTAGTCAGGAAAATATACACATTTATATTTATATATCTTCCAAATTACAATAACCTTAAGATATACTTACGGATTATCGTTCAGTTTCTAGGCTATTATAATATGGCAAAAATGTGCCTTGTGCTATCTGATATTAGTATCTATATCTGATTCATGCTTAACGTGTAGCACTCTATAAACTTGCCGGACTTGAAATGGTCTGTCTGAACATAGAAAGGGCTGTTCTGTGTCACAAATTTATTGTCAAGTTGTGCATACTTGCATTCAACATAGCATTTCCTCATTGTAAATGTTTAAAAGAATAATTTTTAGTCATCAGTCTGTCTCCGTTTAGCCCTTTAACGTACCCTAAAAGATTTGATAGTTAAAGAGAAATGACCTAATACATTTCCTCCACTGTCGCCCAGCTAAATGTTGAAAACATTGACTCTGTTTAGGCAACATGGGATAAAGTAAATTTGATGGTTTATAATGTTGCATATATTTCAAGTGGCAATTTCAAAGTTAAAATAAAGCGATGACAAACAAGTTTCAACTAAAGACGTTTTCTAAAGAGGTTGTAAACGATGCCATTTGACCATAGCTTTCGAATTTCGCACAAAAGAAAAGGGTCTGCATTTCCGGAGAAGATAAGGGTTCGGTCAGACATACCATTGGCGTAACAATAACCAACGAAATCTAATACCTAAACGATCAAAGCAATTAAGTGTCTAAATAGTAATTGCTGACTTTCCTGCGATAGTACTTTGTTCTACATACATTTATAATTGATGCATATGTTTTTAGTTAGTTGGTTAACGGAAATATTTTATAGATGTCCTCTCATTACAAAACAGAATTTTCCTATTTTTTGGACGAGGAACGAAGAGACAGTAAGTCAGTTTGGCACGCCACGCCGACTCCTGCCGAACCAGACAGACAAAAAAGGAACACCGGAAAACCAGAAGCAAAATGAAACAGAGCAGGACTAGAAATGTGCAAGCAGCGAAATTTTTTTGGAGAGAGTTTTATTGCTCCATGAACCATGCCACGTGTTTATGATATTTTGGAGGAAGATTGATTGATGAATGAAGTATGAGTTTTAACTGTCAGATAAATGCAGAACATTCAATTAGAACTTGCTGCATATGACGGGGTCGTCTTTAGCACCAAAATGAATACTCTCTAGTTCCCTGTATAACGTTCAGTTTAAAAAAATATTGTTCAACTGAATCTTCTGTAACTAATTTTGAAGCGGTTTCAGAACAAAAGTTATGAAGTACAATGCAGGACGACACAAAGATTTATAAGACAGGAATTCCGATGAAAATGAGCGAAGCTAAACAGGACCTTTGTACATTCTAACTGTAAATTAAATTTTGCGACCATCTGAAGGTGACCACCCATTGATTAAAGCCGTAACATTTCTGGCTCTAATTCTAACAATTTTACCTCTCCGAGAACACAGAATTTCGAAAGTATCAGGGGTCACAAATTGAGACAATTGAACAAAGAATCGGATACAGGTAGATTGCAACCAACTCACACCTTTTTGCCTAGACCTTCTTCGAACTATTGGGAATTTTAGACTCGATATTTAGAAAGAATATATGGAAGAGTTCGGTTTTCTTAAACCTGCTTTTATTGAAGAATATCTGTCTTTGAGAACAACATGCAACTCTCTTGGAACAAATCATTTGTGCTCTGTAAAGATTCATGGCCACAAATTTTCTTGAAACGTCAATTTCTGATAAAGGGCTGTAAGACGCTACCTTAGTTCTTTGTTAAAATCAAAGAATTTTCAATTGTTAAAATAAAAATTTCCTTCGCCCCATTGAAGTAAAAAACACGAATCAAACTGAAGAGTTTGGATCCGTTTGATGCACATATTATAATGTAGTACTGATCGGTGGTAATTTATATTTTAGAACTCACTAAGTAAATAAGGGTATTAGACTTAATTAAGGCCGATACGCCATTGATATCAAAACAGTGAAATTTGCAAAGAAGCAGCGACGATCACAAAATGTACACCAAAACATTTCTTTATTGTATTAAACAGCATATGTGAAATTGTAGTTTTGTATTTTGTATATAGATTTTAAAACGTTTATAAAGTGTACCTATATGACAATTTTCATTTCTAAAAAATTTAATGTTTTAGCTTGAGTTGTCTAATGGCTTATTTATGTATTTTAGATCAAACTGATGGAAATCAACTATTAAGTAACAAAAGTTGACATGGTGAGTTCCGCTAATTTGTAGTGTTGCTTGCATTTTCATATGATCTTGATTCAGTAGATCTCAAGTAACAGATATATACAAATATATATTTATATATAACTGATTATATAGTTAGGGCACCGTACAATACCGGTGCAATTCGAAGTGTAATAATTACTAGAGTTTTAAAACTGCAAATGTACATTCTAACAAGCTATCTAAAATATCAGCGCTGGTGTCTGAAGACGAGCAAAAATATACAAAATATACTAATTAATGTCGATTACCAGGCAGCAATTTTCCCATTCCTTTTAAAATTCAAGCATCCTGAAGCACGTGGTTGAATACCAAGGCTCTTAGAGAACATTTTCGTTTGAAATTTATGTTTAAAAATCACTAAAAAAGTGAAAATTTACTGCCGGCGATCTGGCAAAAACTGAAAATCCATTAAACAAATTATGTGACCACGTGGGCGAATTTCAATTGGTTCGCAGCGCAAAAATACAGAGCTGTTGACACTACGCTGGCGATGCAAAATTGTTTAATCCGGAATCGCATAGATATGAAGCAAACTTACAATTTTCAACTTTAGGTGTTGGTTAGCTGATCAACTAATTTAAGTAGAAATAGTGTGTACAGTACCGCTGGCCAAAAAACGACTTCTTGTGATTAGTTGGCGAGTTTTTGGAAAATTAGTTTTACCTAGCGTGTGTAAATGAGGATTTTTGTGTTTTTAATGACATTTCTCCTAATACGGTTTAATTCGTAACGGAAAAGGTAAATTTTTCATTTTGCCACATTAAATTTGCTGCTCGTTCTAGGTGTTTTATTCTATATTTTTCGTTCTTACTTTCTTGAGAATTTTATTGCGCGGTGGTAGAACACAATCCATAATACGCGACCAACTTATTTTAGTTTTAACGTATATACAAATGCCATTAGAAAAACAGGATCTAAATTCATTAGAAGTAAGTACTTTAAAATGTGGCTTCTGCAGTTACTCTCTAGTAAAATTTAGATTTATGAAGAATGAAAGAAAAAAAAGAAATGGTAGAAAGTCCTACAGCACATTTTCATCGCTTTTCCAGTTTCCGGTTTTTAATAGATTTATAACCTTTATTTAGATTTAGTAGAATCTTGCGTAGTGTATCATTGTGTAAATTGCCAGTGTTTTTTAGAACCATGCTGTTACTAATTAACCATGTGCCCCACGCGTTTGAGACAATCATCTAGGTAACGATTACTTTTCAAAAACTCCGAACTATTTGCAGAAACTCAAAACCACAATTCGCTTCAACGATGATTAACCGGTTTGAACAAGATGGACACTTTTGTGACTCCACTGTATCATATCTTTTGCATGCGAATTGAATCTATCACGCTTGCCAAAGCAGTGATTTGTGCTGCGACCAAAGGAATATTCCCTTGGGTCTGTTAACATTTCTAAACAAACTATAACGCTAAAAGATTCCCATTTTTCAAGATCTATACACCCCATTGTACTTGTATTTACTTTACACAATAGAAAAAAGAAGCTGCAGCATTTACGAATAGAATTACAGAGTGTTGCAACTAAGATCGGGATCTTACATTACATACACAACATGCTCGAAACGAACGTGAACCATTGTCAGTCAGGTATAAAATAATAAATAGGTTTGGTTGGTTTGGTGGACTTACCCGACCATTAACGGCGGCAAAAACGACGGAGGAATTGTGTATGGAAGTAAGTTCGTGCCGTTTGCCGTAGCAGCCTCGAACATCATTTTCTATTTGAATGCGACGAAACAAACACCGTAAAGCAGTCTGTAAACCGAAATTAAAAAATCGGTATCAAATAAACGTAACCCACAGCGAAGCGGAGCAGAACAGTTTACACTCACTAGCCCTTCGAAACCTTCGCAAAGACTGATTTCAGTTCGTTTCAGGCAGCTGCACGTTGTCGTTATGTAGTGAATTCGACGAGGCAGGCAGAAGGGCCGCCTGTTTTGTCCGGACCCGACCCACCGCACCACATGCTGCCATTGGACGACCCATTATTAATTCGACTGGTCTCGAATTCCAATTTAGATATGGACACGATCAGACCCTTTACTATACCGGGTGTTTTTGAATACTTCGCTAATATTTCACTAGAAACTATATAGGCATGGGTCCGCAAGTTCTTACTTATCGGGCGTGAACAGATTAATTGAAATTTTTGTTTCTAAGTGTCCATATTTGGAGGTTTTCTAACATGAGAAACGTACATTTCATATTTCTTTAGCTCTTACATGTAGAGGCAGATGCCTACAGGTCTTTCCTTCTTTTGAAGGGTCATAACGTTTGTTATAACGATGATAAAATCGAAATTCAGATTTTCCAACAGATCGATACATCGCCAATTGCTTGTCAAGAAACATATTATTCAAAGTTGACCTGAAGTCAAACATTATACCGAATAAGTTGGCTGTGATTTTCTAACGTCAGGCCCTTCATTAAGTTTGACAGATTCGCGTTTGTAAAGTGTGTAAAAATTCTTAAAAAGTATCTCGATTCGTAGCCTTGTAGATTTTGGAGCAACTTAACCAAGACTATTAGTGTTTTCTTGCTTCAATAAAAATCTGGTTCGCTCATTCTGAATATTGGGACACGTAGGACGGGGATTTTTTAATACATATACAATTTTGTTATGTATATTATTTATTGTTATTATATATATTGTTCAAACGTTCCGTATAAAATTCTAGAATCTGTGTATGGAACTCTGACAAGTATCGCTAATAGGTCATTGCTTGACGAATGTAGATGTTGATACACTGCTAAGCAGCTTATTATTTTTTTCCTTTTCACTTTTGTGGCCTACCAGTTTTAGGACTTTTAGGTCAATTCCATACGGTTCCATGTGCTTCACTTCAACCTTATGAAATATTCTACTTACATTTGGTTGCACAAATAATTTTCAAGCTACTTTGCATTAAAACGCATACAAAGTTCACTCTGTACTTTTTTTCCATCATCGTTCTCATAATAATAAAAAGTTACCAACACAGTTACTAATAACACTGCATTTATACAGACTCTGTAGGTACTTAATTTAAACGGTATAGTTATGCTACGAATAAAAAGACGGCAAAAAGTCCATATGAAAACCGATTCGCAAACGTTTAATTTATTACACACGGTGCTAAAAATTTTTTTTTCAGTTTTTTGTGCACAATTTCTAACGCTGAGTTTTCATCCTAAATTTGAAAATCATTATCAGACTTCAATACCTACATTGTCTTGAGGCATGTCTAATAAAAATTACTGTCGAAAATACCGATTTGTTCAAGAATATTTTAAATGTGTTTATCTATTACTGCATGACTCATTTTGTAGAGTAAGCCGCCCACTTAGCATTATCATCAAAGGGCTTATAGGAACTGACTATCGAAGATGAATTATGCGTATTTCCTACCTTTGTTAAGCTTCGACGAATGCCTAATTTTTGTTTTTTTTGAGTACTTGATATTAAGCAGTTTACGAAAAACGATAAACATTCAGCTTCAAGGTACAACTGATTTTTGTTATTTTGAGCATTATATAAATCTATATTTTTAAAATATATGAATATAATATAAGTTTATCACTTAGCTGAGTCACGAAAGAGAAAAGTAGTGTGTTTTCCTGCGCCGGAACTTTAATAAACAGAAGTTTCAGTACCATTAAAAAAGTGACTCAAAGTCAATTTTTGGTATAAATAAGTGAAACCTATGTCACCTTATGGAAAGTATAGATCACATTCTATCTTTGATAATTCGATTATAGTAATAATTCATTCCAATATTTGAAGAAAATCGTCAGGTCTTAATGGTGGAATATGCTCAATATAATGGAAATCCAATAGATTACACTGAATAATATTTTGAAGAAGACTGGAGAAGAGAAGAAGTCTGACCTTAATGCACTACTTCTATACTGGGTGAATAAAATTTGAGTTCAGTCGTTAGGTGAAAAGATTCTGACACTCACTTAAAGAATGCAAGAAAAATACAGAATTAAATTCACTTTTCAGTTTATTTTGCTAATATTTTAGCTGTTGAACACGCAGTTTTTAATTTATTATAAGGTATTCTTTAAACGTGGTTCAGGGGTTAATTCTGGGACATGCCTCCGAAAAGAAGACGCAGAAGAGTAAAATAACTTTTTGTCCAAACACATCTAAAAATTTTCACCCGAGAAGAATACTATTTTTTTAAAATTTATGGTGGAACTTAATCCAAATCGAAACATTAATATTTGTAAATCATGAAAGCTTTAGAGTTCTATAGATTATGAACAAATGTGACAACAAATTTGACATCATTATACGACTTCACATTCTTGTCGAAGTCTAAAATTACGTAGCTTTAAAGATTCAGAACACAAAGTTATCAAATTTGTCGTAATATTTAGCCAAAACTTGGTATGTCAAAATATGTATACATTATATACCCGGTGTTTGTGTAGGAGGTTTTAATACTAAGGAATTTCAGATATATTTCCTTTACCTATTCCAACCGTTAGTTTCTGATTTACAAGGTGATATCAATAATTTTCTACGTTATGAATGAGATACTCATTCAAGACTAATGATTAGTTAATCGATTTTTAATATACAGATAAAGTAAACCATTTTGTAATTAGGTATAAATAAACTCTAAGATTGATAGACTATAAGGCTCTAAGACCTCATTAGGCTATGCAATCAATGGATATTTTTTATTTTAAAACAATGCTTCGTAGACATAAAAATCAGGAGCTCTTTTCCGTTGTGAAAAATTGGTGACGAAAATTTTTAATTTAAAAATATACAGAGTGCTCTTTCTGTCATTGGTAAAACTATAAACAAAAATTGTGTCACACATCTGTTATTGTTCTTAGTTTAGTAATCTGTAAAATGTAATTTAATATTGACAAAACTTCAACAATAAAGGCTTTAAAGAAGAGCATTTTATTTCACTACCAAGACCAGATTTACCACTAGTGATGAGCGAGACTGGTCTTGGTCTTTCAGTCCTGGTCTTGGTCTTGCAAAAAAAGCAAGACCAAGGCCAAGACCAAGGCCAAGACCAAGACTGGCCTTGGTTTGCAAGACCAAGACTTTTGAAAGAGTCTTGCGAGAGTCTTCTGAGATCGCGGGAGGTGGCTGTTAAAACACCCTGACAACTCTCTATCTACTCTGATGAGATTTATGTTACTAGAGAATACACCATTAAACATCCTTAGAATGGATAGGTTACTAGAGAATAGACCGAACGGTCACCAATTTCAAAGAGAACGGCTTATATCCAGGGTTTCCAAAACTCTTCTTGGAATATCATAAGGCATGCCTCCGAAATTCGTTATCCGAAAATCCGTTTTTGTCGTCTTGGCAGATCGCGAATGTTGGCTTTTCAAACATCCTGACAATAGATTGCATAATTTAAGCCCATATAGGTGGAAGGAGTGTGCCCATATAGTGGATATAGTGAAGGAAATAAAGGTGATATGCTATGCCGACGACGCCGTGCTAATCGCCGAAGATGAGGACAACTTGCAAAGGCTTCTTTAAAAGTTTGAACGGATGACGTCCAGGTTTAGCATGCAAATATCCACAACCAAGACACAGTCTCTGACGATATCAAGGGATCCGCGCAGATGCAAGCTTGCCATCTACAACAAGAGCGTCGAACAGGTTATGTAGTTCAAATACCTTGGGGTCAACATAACAAGTTGTAGATACCTAAAAGAAGAACTGAGAGCCCAGACAACAAAAGCGGCCTGGATCGGGATATTTGAGAGACATAATATGGCGAAATAAATATATGTATGTGGAGAACAAAGCCAGAATATACAAAACCTGTATTAGATCTGTGATGACGTATGCAGTCGAAACCAGAGCGGAAAATGCCCTAACTAAACGGCTTGTAAGAACAACTGAAATGAGAACACTAAGATCTATGGTGGGATGTAGCCTACTGGACCATGTAAGAAGCGACGACATAAGAACTAAGTGCGATATCCAAGACGTCGTGAGATGGTCTAGCAACAGGAGACGAGAATGGAGAGACCACCTTGACAGGATGAGCAACACCAGACCCAGCCAGATGCCAGAGAGGGAGTACCACGTTCAAAAAGACCCCCAGGACGACCACCAACCCGCTGATATGAAAACTGGAGTTCAGCGTCACAACTGAAGCTATGATGTTGATAAAAAACAGGATATAATCCTAATATAAGAGGAAGAAGAAGAAGATGCCCATATGTTACTAGAGAATTGACCGAACCCGTCGAAAAGTTACTGCCTATTGAGTGACTTACGTCTTAACAGAAACTCCTAAAAAGACTCATAAATTATAAATTGACCTTGCCACGAATCATGTGCATTATTAATGAATGAATTTGTTTTCCATCAGTAAAATTATATAAGCCCAATTAAAATATTTAAATATCTACGTATTACTGTAGATATTTCAATGTGGTTGTACTTTCGTTAGAATTTGTAAATTACTCTACTTGAAAATATATTAGATTTCTCTGGATGAAGATCTTTTGGATCTTAATAGACAAAGAAAAATTACGGGTCAACAATTTTGAATTACCCAATAATTAAATTTATTAAAATAGCAAATGGACTGAGATTCTTAAAATTGTTTCTTATTGATTATTATCATTTAATTTAATTATTATTAAAGTTATTATTAAATACATTTTGTCTAATTTTACGTCATTTGTTAAAGCAAGACTTGCAAGGCTTGTACGCTGCAAGACCAAGACAAAGTCTAAACATGTTAGACCAAGACTAAGACCAAGACTGTCGATGATTTGCTAGACCAAGACCAAGACTATGTATGCAAGAACAATTCAAAGACCAAGGCCATGCAAGTCTTGGTCTTGGTCCTGCTTTGCTCATCACTATTTATCACTGCACGTGATATACATTTTCACTAGACTAGCGCACCATTTAGCTAACTTTAAATCTCAAAATGCAACAAAATGCTATGAGAAATAAACGGTAATTTATAAACGCATAAAATTTGGGTAATTCTTATACAATGGAAAATCCAGAAATTGGAGATACTACACGTCAAATGGTGTCCAATGATGCAAGCATGTTTATTTCCAAAATTCATATTTTCAGATATACAGGGTTAAAAGTAGTAATTTTAATTCGTGTTTTGCCATTATTCTAAAAATGTCTGGACTGGAAACTTAAAATTTAATTCAACGAAAATTTTGATAGAACGCCAAACTAAAAGTGTATATTTTAAGTTACTTACAGTTACACACATAATAAAAAAAGAAAAATGAGTAATAATTATTTAAAGTAATTGTTCAAATTGACAACCATTGTCACTGATACACTTAACGCAGTGTTTTGTGAGATTATCAAGTTTGAAGCCACATATTGGGATTGTATCTGATTTCATTCACAGCGACTTGAATTTTTCGGCACAACTCTTCGTGCGAACCAACTCTAACTTTCATTTGAGACCAAATAAAAAACTCCAAAGGTTGAAGTCCGGAAAAGTTGCATTAACGCATGTACATACGAACCGGGAAAATGTGTTGATTGAGTGATTAATGTGTGATGGATTTTTAGTAACGCAAACCACAATTCCCTCTTCCTACTCGATAGAAATCCTTATTGGAGCGCGTTATTACAATTCGTTCAAAAAATCCCGTTTCTCCTAAGGGATTGTACAAATTTCTATCTTCGACCTGAGGCAAGATCCTTCAAAACTTCTCGTACGAAAACACATATTTCCAACCATTTGTCTCAAAAACGGAACATTTGAGGCAACAAAATTCATCAAACAAAATATCCATATGAAACGAGAGTAATTAATTTTTAGATCACCTTGTACGGATTTAATTAATGGATCACCTTGTATATGATTTACTATTTGGTGCCATTATCTCCACCAGAACTTTCTCTTTTCAATTACTTTATATAATGTTATTAATTTTGTAATAACACTTTTATATTATTTACTTGAGTAATATTTTTATATTATTTATTAATAACTTGCAAGATAAATGACAGGAGCACTAAGACTGGAAAAATGACAGATGGAAGTCACTCACAGAAAAAATTATTACTCCTTGTCCTACAACGTTGTGTTTCAGAAAACTGGTCGAATTGACTAACAACCACACGGTCCTTCCACGTATAGGTTTTACCCTCAATAGCAAAATTTCCGGCCTGGGGCTAAAGCATCCAAGGTTGATTTAGGCAGTAGGTATATAATTCCTTATGGTGGGTATTCTAATTCCGGCTTTGAATTCAAAGATGGTGCTGAAAAATTGCAACAGTACTTTGAAAAAAAAAACGGAACATGCTTGTGTAAGACGTAAGTAGACACAGAGCCAAATAAATTCCAAGAGGATGCCCAGGTGGATAGCAGGTGTCGTCTTTAGACAGTTCGTCTCATTCATTCATTCATTCATACGTTAACAATACAAACCTCGCTAACATGACAATGCGCAATTTATTGAAGAGCGCCTTATTAGCTACCACCCGCAGTCTTTGTCGGTAAGTCACAAGGACGGCTTTCTTCATTACTTCCGAGACAACTTTCCTAGATGTTTAGAATCGAAGGTCGAACTCAAAACTTAACTCCTCCCAATACTCGAATCCGGGAACAAACTTGATCGAAACTCCACCCAATCTGGGGGTGGGAACATTGTTATAAATAAGGGAAACATTATTCGTAATGCAATTAGTCCCTGCTTAAAACCAGTGCCACTTTCACCAACATTGATAGTGCCAGTCCGTGATAGTGTAAATTATTTACCAGGTGAGTGTTTCTCACAGAGTAGCCTCTTCAGCATATTTCTATTTGGTGAACGATTAACGATAATGTTAAGTAGTGAGTGTTTCTCACAGAGTAGCCTCTTCAGTATATTTCTATTTGGTGAAACATTAACAATAATGTTAAGTAGTGAGTGTTTCTCACAGAGTAGCCTATTCAGCATATTTCTATCTGGTAAAACATTAAAGATGGTAACCTCTTCAACTATAGTTCAATAGTCATTCTGTCTTTCTTTTATATTTATTTACCTTTCTTAATATTTAACTGTTTCTCTTCAATATCCATTTAAAGTTAGATACTGTTAACACTTCGTATAAAACTATAAAAAGCAAACGAGTGCAGCTCGTTAAGTTGTAATCTATTTAGTCAGTTTGAGTAATATTGTTAGGGACGGGTACTGTTTGCGCGTTGTTCCCGCAGTACCTGGGCTCTGAACCCGTTGAGAGAGAACGATAGTAGGCGAGTGCTGGCTGTGTGTTGATTCCAGCAGTACTTAGTATGGCCAATTAAGAGACGCCGATGACTGGTAAGGCTCTCCTGAGGAGGTATTTCGCGCGCTGTTCCCTTAATACCTCTTAACAACTCAGGAGTAGCGGTGGTTGGATGCTTTTCCTGAGGAGGTATTTCGCGCGCTGTTCCCTTAATACCTCTTAACAACTCAGGATTAGCGGTGGCAGGATGCAACTTCGGTTGTAGCCTTGCGGGGTTCAGAGATAGTGAAAGAGAGCATCAATTAAAGTTTCTATAAGAATTATGGGTTGATAACTGTTGGCTCCAAGTGGGGACTCTGGATTGAGTCACCTCTTGTTGAGGCACGTTTGATGCTTGTAGCTGAACCTGATATATTTACAAGTTTTTATAATTAACAATCATACCCCTTTTCTTGTTGAACTGGTTACTCAATTACTTTTTCTAAATTGGTTTCAGATGTATTATCTCGATCTACCACCTGACGAACTGCCAATAAATTAATATTGTTAGTTGTAACGTAATTGTGTTGTAGGTGTAATTATATGTTTTTCAAAGTAGTTGATGTTATCTGTGACAAGTATAAACTAACGCCCTATACATGTATCATTAAGTAAGTTATTTTTTGAAGAAGTTTTTAACCGAGTGGCAAGTGAACCTTTGAATAGCACTCGTCAAATTGCGCAGGGTTTAGACGCGGCTCAAACTTCACTTTGGCTAGTGTTGCATGATAAACTTAATTCATAGCAGTTACAAACAGTTCAAGGTTTGATTTCAACTGATTATCATCCAAAACTTCAATTTTGTCAGTGGCTACATCAACACATTTTTGATAAAATCAATGTTATACCTTTCTTTTTATGGATAAATGAAACCAGTTCACAAACAAGATGGTATATTCAACAGAAGGAAAAGCCAAGTTTGGGCTGAAGAAAATCCAAGTTGATCGAATTAATTAGTATTATCATGATTTGATAACGTGTGGGCTATAGCTGTTGAGGAGATTTGGATGGGACATACCTGTTGCCCAATGGTTTAACAGCGCTTACCTACGGGTGCTTTCTATAAGACGCTCTGCCAAAACTTCTGAAAAACGTTCGACAGCAAATGTAGTGGCAACATGATGGTGAGCCTGCATGGTTTTCTGTTACAGTCTTTTATTATTTAGACCGTCTAGTTACGTGGTAGGTCCAGTTACGTGGCCCCCAAGGATACTCGATCTAACACCCTTGGATTTTTTTGTTTGGGGACACGTAAACTGTCTGGTTTACGAACATGAGTGAAAACAGAGCTAGTCCTGATTGCAAGAATTATTGCGGCAGTTGAAATCGTTCAAACCTACTCTCAAGTTGTCGGTCCAGTCCGCGAAAAAAATGTGCCACGTTTGAACAGGTATATTTGAATTCAAGGACGACATTTTGAACCACGACTAAAAGTGCTCTTGCGTATAAAAAAATTAAAATAATAAACAAATAGAACCCATTAAAACTCAAGCAAACACATTTTCACTTGTAACGAAATTGAATTTTTGGCGAGAACATTTTATATGGAACAATTCTGTTTCAGTTAAATATGGACAAGTTAGATGACAACATTTTAAAGAATTGTCGAACTTCGTTTTTCATGTTTTTTTTTGCTTATTTCGACGATACTCGATCCTAGGTTTAAAAACTCCATTTTGCAGATCTCATCGCCTCCGTCAATGCAGTTCAAACAATCAAAGACATTGTTCAAAAGAATAATATCTGCCAAGAAAGAACTGAAAAAGTCGATCTAAATGAATTAGACCTAGAGTTGTGCGTATTCACCCTTTTTGACCCAGAAAACGCTGTCTGGGGTGAAAATACGGTTTAAAGAAATTGACTGTATGATATTAGTTAAAATAAAGAAACACTATGTTTTGCTTCGTATAGTGTAAATATTTCAATGAGAAGTTTTGTGTAAAGCACTGCTCCAGTATGGAGGCAAAAGAAAAAACGTGTAATGTTGAAGGTTAAACATAAATGCTGATGAAAAAATAAGACACAAGGGATCCTTTCATTCCCATTCTCCCTCTTCGACCGCATTGAAGGGTTCACAAGCGCCTAAAGAGAAAAACTCGAAGAAGGTGCATGGCAGGTTGCATAGATACAATTTTGTGGCGCTAACACCTAGATAACTCGACGAAACCTTCAATCTCTCGAGTGACCATCATAAACTAGTTCATAAAAATTGGAAAAATAATAGAACGGATGATGATTTGTCCGATGAAATATCAGTCTATTTGAAAGGTCCTGTGGGTAGATTGAATGAAAACCCGTTAGAAATTTGGAATGACTTAAAAAGACAATTTCAACATTTTTTCGGAACCAATTAAGCTCATGTTTATATCGTTTTTTGTTTTATTATTTGTTTAATAAAAAACCTTTTCGCATTGAATCTAATTAAATCCTAATATACCACAGAACATGATGCTTCGGAAACATCGATGTTTTTACTCGATATATCGATATGCATCGATGCCTTTTCCGATGCATCACATCGAAAAGAAATATCGATGTTTATTTTTAGATGTCCACCAACAAACCCAAACGTCTCTATCGTTGCGGTGAACAATCTCTAAAAGTTTGATGCCATAATTGTGATTCATTCTGTATACAGTGGTGCTATTTCCAAACTTGCTATTCCTATTACCTTGTGCTCGCGAAGTAAACCAGCTAACCATAAAGCACATTAAGTACTCTTTTAACAGTAGTAGTAGTAGTAGTAGTAGTAAACATCTTTATTTCTAAAAAAAGGCTATCGACCTATCGGTCTTTCTGCCCTTGTTTAATACATGTAGTCTTAGTCTAAATAAAAAACAAAGATGAAAATTCTCTTATTCTAGGTTAATAATCTTATTAAATAAACTTTCCAATTCTAATGACAAGAAAAAATTATTTTATTGTCCAGTAGTCAGTTGCGTTTGTAAGTGTTCGAGTAGCGTTGATGTAGGGAAACGGAAGCGGGATTGTCTGGTTGGCCTTGTAAGACAAATGGGATTCAGTATGGTCCAGTTGTATGGGTTGTTTGTCCATTTGGTCTGTAGATGTATGAGTCTTTCCGAAATCTTTGTCATGTTTGTGCGTTCGTATAGTAGTTGGGTGGAGGGGTTGGGTATTGGGTTTTGGGGGTGTCTTATTCGTGTTATTAGTCTTAGTGCAATGTGTTCTGTGGTTTGTATATAACGTTTTGTCCTTTCTGTTCCGTTGGTCATGAGTATATGTCCATAGTCTAGCAAGGGTCTACAAATAGCTTTATATATTTTGGTGGCGGTGTTTGTGCTAATTCCTCTGTCTTTGTAGGTTAGTGAACGGAAGTGTTTTGTTCTCTTTATTGTTTCTGCCCTGATGTTTCGTATGAGTTTTGTGAATTTAAGTTTGTGGTCAATTGTGATTCCAAGGTATTTTACGTCGTTTTTTGGTTGTGTCGTTTGGCCGTGTGCAGTTATTGTAGGGGAGTCAGCGTTGAGTCTGTGGTTTGTGAGCAGAAGTTGGTTTTTTGAGGCGTTTGGTGTTAGTCTCCATTTATAAAACCATGTCATTGTGTTGTTTGTTAGTGTTTGGAGTCTTTGAGCTGCTCTCTCAGTAGTTTTGTCATGTACAATAAGTGCCGTGTCGTCTGCGTATTGTAATATGTATGCCGATCGGTCGATTTGATTTTTGTCTGGTTAGTTGTAATTGTATATGGCATAGCAGAATATATTGTAGAGAAACGGTGAGAGCGGGGATCCTTGAGGGAGCCCTTGTTCAGGGGAAAAAGAAAATGACAGTGTTTTGTCAATTCGTACTTGTAGTTGTTTGTTTTCTAGTAAGTTCTTTATGGTGTGTAGTAGATATGTTGGTGTGTGTAGTTTGTATAGTAAGCTTCTATGCCAGACAATATTAAAAGCTTTGTTCATGTCCATAAACAGGCAAGCTGTCTTTCTGTCAGTTAGGTGGGTAGTTTGTATATTGTTAGTCAGAGTGAAGAGTGGGTGAATAGTCGAGTGCTGATGTTTGAATCCGAACTGATACGATGGTATGTACTTTCCGACCAGTTTTCCCAGTCGCTGTCTTATTATGTACTCAAAAACCTTGCTAAGTATTGGTAGCAGTGTAATTGGACTGTAATTGCTCGATTGTGTATTGTCCAGTCCATTTTTGGGTATAGGGATTATTAAGCCGTTTTTCCATGATTTTGGGATTTTGTTATTTCTGATGCAGTTGTTCAATTCAGTTAGGATCAGTTTGTGTGTTTCTTGAGTTAGGCTTTTCAGGAGTTTTGCCTTTATTTTATCTTTTCCCGGTTCTGTGTTTTTGATATGCGCTAGGGCTTCATCGTACTCTGTGTCTGTGATCAGTTTGTATGTATAGTTTGGTGAGCTGTTGAAATAGTTCAAGTACCAGTCGTTGATCAAGTTCCAGTTGTCATTGTCGAAGTTAGGGTTTGTCGATATGCTGAAGGCCCTTTGTTAGTGTCTGGCGAACGCGTCAGCTTGCTCTTTGTCTGTGTGCCGTTCTATTCCGTTTTCGTCAATTGTATCAGTAGTGTTAGTTTTTTTGTATTGCGCTAGTTTCTTAATTTTTTGCCAGTTTGTTTTGCCTTTGTCTTTTTGCGTTTTTTTACATGTTTCTAGCCATTTGTCTTGTCGGTATTGTCCAATCAAGTTTTTAATGTTTCTGTTGAGTTGGTTCAGTGTCTTTTTTAGGTCGTTATTTTGAGTGTTTGTATATAGTCTCTACAGTTCTCTCTTTTGTTTTATGAGTCTCAGTATGAATTTGGGTAGTGTATGTCAGTAGAAAGCAATTTTTATTTCAGGGGTCTTATTTAACATTTAACATGGGAATTCGTAATTTTAGAAATCGTAACCTGCATATATTTTCGCTTGTTTTTCACAGAACTAAAAAACTGCAAGTATAATCAATGGATTGGTTCTCATTGAGAGTCACAAAAACACATTTAAATATGTTTGTGTGTTTGCAATAAAATTGATTTAGCTTTTTATACGCAACTTTTTCTTTTGTAAGTAAGTCAGTTGAAAGTTCTCTAGTGAGAACTTTTGGTCTCTCATTGAGAAAAAGAAAAATCTAACGGATAATAAAAAATATAATGGATAGAATTATATGCATTTAAATAACACCTTAAAAGTCTATGCATTTCAACTGTTTGATACTAACATGTGAAAACAGGTTTGATTTTAGTGGGAACACTTCAGATGAAATCCACGGGGTGAATCTTAAACTACCCATTAAATACAAACATGTTCGTATATGGAAACCTGGAAATACAGGTTGCTACCCTTCTATAATTCCAGGGAGATCGCTCAAGTATATTCAGGTTCATTTATTTTCGTACTGTTTTAAATGATTTAAAATACGCATACAAGGTGGCTTGAGCTTCAACAAGGGAAACTTTAGAGACCAGTAGAAAATCGAAAAAAAAAGAGTTTGATGTATTAAATACATTAGAAACAAATTTCGTTAAGGAAATAACAAAGTTAATGTTTGGTACAAGAGCTTTAAATTATTAGTTCTTAATAAACTTAACTTGGCTCTTAATTGTCATCGATGTAGCATGTTTCGAAATGAAATGAATTATTGGAGTGCTGTCAGTGGAGTTCGACTAATACGTTCCTTGATATTTAAAAACAAATGAGACGCCACCGCTTATTTATTAAATCAAATACAGTGTTGGATTTTACCCCTAATATCGAAAATAAAAGTTTTTCTTTGCCGGTGAGAAAAAAACAAAAAGAATAACAACTGCAAAGGGCAAAAATAGATTCGGTTAGGAGCGTTCAACAATTAGAAAATAAAATGGAAATTAAAATTAAAGATATTTATCGTAACGCCCACCCGCCTTGTGTAGGTCCACCCACCTCAATACATTTTCTGCACTGAGAAAATAATGCATTTATTGCAGCAGTAGGAGAATATTTCAGTTATTCTGTGTATTTAATGTTTCCAAAAGTATTTTTCGAGCGGGTTTTTACGGCACTTACAACAAACCTACGTCATTATTAACAAACCCAAACTAAATTTAATTTAGTTTTCTCTTTTTCACAGTAAATTTTTACAGAAAAGTTTGTTATTGTCGTATTTGTACAAGTATTTTCAATGATTATTATTTTTACTCGCAAAGTCTGAGAAGAACAGTAAAATTGAAAGCGAACTCTTTGTTAAAAGTTGAATGAAGAATTCAACCCTGATTTTTATTTTCTATAGGAGCCGGTTTTACTGCGGCTATATCCAGTTACGTGTAACTACGGACTCCATTGAGAAAACCTAAAATGATTCCTCGCGAAATATAGGCCACTGATAGAAATTAACGTCTTCAAAATTTCATTCCAACACCTCCAGCCATCAGACAATGACAATATTTTTTTACTTCAATATATTCCTGGGTTTCAGTCAATTTTATTGTTTATTATTCAAAATGTTACAAATACGTTTCGGTGTCTTTCTCCACCATCATCAGTTTGTCTAAAATATATATTTACAGTTATTATCAATTTAAATAAAAAAATAAAAAACTTTCACCAAAATTCACATATTAAAATACAAATCACACACACATTAAAAAGTACATTAAGAACATTGGTTTTTAGGTGATGAGTCAGGACAAACATGTCCGGGAAAAGACTAGAATCTATTGTTTAGAGATTTAAATTTAACATACGTGTCTAGATGTTTGTACCTTCACATTTGACTGGACATTGAATTCCCTATTTTATTTGACATCGAGCGAGAGAACGAAAAAAAACCTGTTTATACTTCGCCTTTTCTTTGCATTCTTGGAATTGCTCTGCAATTCCTCAATATCAGGTGTTTACATTTCACTTACCTGGTCCAATCAGTTCATGCATGCGATCATTTAATTAGTGTGTGATACACAGAGCTAAGATTGTCTGTGTCTGATCTAAAATTCATTGCATTCTGATGTTTTTTAATCTGTATCATTTCATGGATTCTTCTCTTATTATAGTTGTTTTCATTGATTAATATTTTTGTGTTATCGAAATCAAAACTATGTAACTTTTCTTGTGCATGTTGTGCTAATGCTGTTCCATTTCCGTTAATCTTTCTTAAGCTATATTTATGTTCGTATATTCTTTTTTTTAAATATTGTCCTGTTTGACCTATGTATGTGTTGTCACAGTTCAAACAGTCAATCTTGTATATTACGTTAGGTGTGTCCAACTTATCGCTCTTAGGTCTAAATTTTGTAAAATATTCTTTCCGCTATAGTAATATTATGTGGTTTCAAAACACTTTTTATTTTTGTGTTGATTTCTGGTATGTACGGTGTGGGGTCTCCCATAGCTGCAACAATTGCAAACCTCGTGATGGAAAGTCTGGAAGAAAAACTAATACCTGATTTGAATTTTAAGTGTGGATTTTTTAAAAGATACCTAGATGACTGCATAATGTGCCTGCCAAACCAAAAAGTTCAATACACATTAGATAAATTTAATGCATTCCATGAGACCATTAAATTCACCATTGAGGAAGACAAAAACAAATCAATAAACTTTTTGGATATGACGGTTATATATGACGGTAATGGGGAAATAAAAACAAACTGGTACACAAAGGATCAGTCGTCTGGTAGATACTTGAATTACCAATCATATGCACCTATACAATATAAAAAAAGTGTTGTAACAGCTCTTACTGATAGAGCGATTAAATTGGCACATTATGGATATAGAACAAAAAATCTTGATAAAATAAAAAAGATACTAATAAGGAACAACTATCCCAAAGCTTTCTTTGAACCAATAATAAAACAAAGAATTAATAAAATCTACAATTCAAATAAATGGAACAACATAAATAATATAATGTATCATTACCGTACATACCAGAAATGAACACAAAAATAAAAAGTGTTTTGAAACCACATAATATTACTATAGCGGAAAAAACTAAAAACAACTTGGTAAAAGAATTTTTAACAAAATTTAAACCTAAGAGCGATAAGTTGGACACACCTAACGTAATATACAAGATTGACTGTTTGAACTGTGACAACACATACATAGGTCAAACAGGACAATATTTTAAAAAAAGAATATACGAACATAAATATAGCTTAAGAAAGGTTAACGAAAATGGAACAGCATTAGCACAACATGCACAACAAAAGTTACATAGTTTTGATTTCGATAACACAAAAATATTAATCAATGAAAACAACTATAATAAGAGAAGAATCCATGAAATGATACAGATTAAAAAACATCAGAATGCAATGAATTTTAGATCAGACACAGACAATCTTAGCTCTGTGTATCACACACTAATTAAATGATCGCATGCATGAACTGATTGGACCAGGTAAGTGAAATGTAAACACCTGATATTGAGGAATTGCAGAGCAATTCCAAGAATGCAAAGAAAAGGCGAAGTATAAACAGGTTTTTTTCGTTCTCTCGCTCGATGTCAAATAAAATAGGGAATTCAATGTCCAGTCAAATGTGAAGGTACAAACATCTAGACACGTATGTTAAATTTAAATCTCTAAACAATAGATTCTAGTCTTTTCCCGGACATGTTTGTCCTGACTCATCACCTAAAAACCAATGTTCTTAATGTACTTTTTAATGTGTGTGTGATTTGTATTTTAATATGTGAATTTTGGTGAAAGTTTTCTATTTTTTTATTTAAATTGATGATAACTGTAAATATATATTTTAGACAAACTGATGATGGTGGAGAAAGACACCGAAACGTATTTGTAACATTTTGAATAATAAACAATAAAATTGACTGAAACCCAGGAATATATTGAAGTGATTAAAGTACAGTCAGGAAACGATGAATGACAAGTCACCCAACGATGAATGACAATATTGAAAAACGCATTTTTCGAATGTAGTTTATAAGGCAAACTCATAATATTGTTCAATTCTTTTATGGTCTCTAACATACTCTTACATAATAATAAAATTGTGTTTTCAAATGGCACAATACGGCAAACGTAAAACCCCGCTTTTTACTTCAAATGTATGGCATTTTGGAAAGGTTCGCCTCGACGATATCTCGAGGACTATAAAGACTTAAAGCAAAATAGATACTGTCAAAATGTAATTTTAAGTTTCTAAAATGTTCGCTAGGAAAAACTGTTCCAACCATAAATTTAAACTGGAATTTTCCGCTTTAATGATTAGAGAAATGAGATATTTACATTTATGCCACAGAACCAATTATTTTCCACATTGTCCACCATTAGTTTTCTTCATGGATCCATTTTTTATACACGATCTTTCAATGTTGGCTTCTGGTAATACTTTATAGTTGTAATTTTTGCAAAATAACCTACTTATTTTAAAAAATTTAGGCGATTAGAAATTGAAATTTAAGGGATACACATTTTTTTCAACAGATATAGCATGAAAATAGCTGTGAAACAATTCTGGGATTCCCCGGTCATTTAAATTTGTGAGTAATGTTTTGGTTGGTTTCAAAGTTGAGAAACATGGTTCGCCCTCTAATGTTGCCATCGCAGTCGTTACCACAACTTTAAATAATTTTTGGTCTCCTTCAACGCAGCCTCTCGTAATGATTTTTTGGATAACTAACAGACAGTTTAGTTGGAAATTGTTGATTATCAAGTGTGGTATATAAGAAACATTTGAAAGTGAGTTTACCGTCAGGAGACTTAACGCAATATTTCCAAAATTTCGCAATATAAACATTCCAAACAATTGATGCAACTACTAGATGATCTTTAAAGTGAAATCGATTGATTTGCACATTTTTTAATAACATCGCACAACTCTAAATTTTCAGTTGTATGAACGAAATCTTTTATTTTCTGGTGGCTCGTGTCTAATCATATCTGTTGGTTCACTAATAAAAACTTCACTAATTCAATATTATTTCGAACTTGAATGATATTTTGGTTCAAGTTAGCGACAAAGCCTTCTACTCGAGTTTGGTCGATTTTCCTTTGCTGCAATTGATTAAACAGGATGTGCACGTGAGGATCAAATTATGGATGAAAGTTGGCAAAAATTGGTGACATGACCATTTAATGTATGGCTAATCGAGCCGGCTGTACTTCCGACTCTATTCTCGGTGCGTTGATCTTCTTCTATTTCATCCATACAATCAATCATTGAGAGAGTTTCGATTTTCGCACACAACACCGATAATTGAAATTTTAACGTGTTGTAGCCCGACCTTCCGTTTACAATCTTGTTCCACACTTGTTCTACTCGTTGGGGTGCATTATTAAAAAGCCCAGGAATGTTTTGTAAGTGTCCAAAAAGTATACGTAGGTACTTGCTAATTTGTAAAAAGAGTTTTAGATACAATCAGAGTCATTCTATCAATTCAGACGCTCTACAAAATGTAATACATTTTATATTTTTGATCAGTCATACCTGATGATGACTGATATGACATACTAATATCTTGTATTTAATAATAGAAACATTAATTCGAATCATTTAATAGATTTAGATATAGTAGACACTATTAATAGAATGCAATAGAAATCCTCATTTTAAAATGTTAAAAGGCCGATCTAATGACTGAGTTAGAAAAAATCGTTACACACAAAAACCGTTCTAACTCATCAAAAGACCAACATTCCAATCATAGGAGGCTCTCCCTTAGAACCTCTAAATGATTTTGACATATTAAACGTCGAACTATACATATGTTTTAGTAGAGAAATGACATCTGAATTAGAAGTGCGTGAATTAATAATTCGAAATTTTCATGAATATCCATCGTGGACCAACCGAAAAATTGCCACAGAGGTAAAAATTCATAGAACGACCGGATCAAACGTTATTAAGCGGTTCAAGCAAACATTAAATGTTAACCGAAAAGTGGGTTCGGGTAGGAAAAGTGGATTTACACGCTTACAAACAGTGAAGAAAGTTGTTGAGAAATTGGAGACGAATCCTAGGTCATCCAATCGGAAAATGGGCAATAAAGTATGTTACAGTGAGAGCACCGTACGTCGAATCAAAACATTCAAGCTTCAAGACTTCAGACGACACCATACAGAAATGCAAGTAGGAATCTGGAAGCAAAAAAACGGGCTCGAAAATTGAACACTGATTTTTTCCAAAAAAAAGATTGCTGTCTGATGGATGACGAAACGTACGTTCTTTGTGACTTCTCCCAGCTTCCTGGTCAATAATTTTACGCAGCGCGTGAGCGCGAAGGTCTCAATGAAGAATTCAGGACCAAGAAAAAGTCAAAGTTTGCCAAGAAGTTTTTCGTGTGGCAAGCCTTGTGTTGCTGTGAGCGCAGCAAATCTTTTGTAACGAATGGGACGATAAACGCCGAAATTTACGTAAGAGAATGTCTCCAAAAATTTATTGTTGCCATTCATGAAACAACATAAAGTCTCAACTTTCTTTTGGCCAGACTTGGCTTCCTGTAACTAAAGCAAGAGAGCTGTAGAATTGTGCCAACCCACCAAATTGCCCAGAGTTTCGCTCAATCGAACAATATTAGTTGGTAAAAAGAGCTTTAAAAGAAGCGAAAAAAGAAGCTAAAACCCTGCCAGAATTCAAAGTAAAGTGGAATTCTGCCGCCAGAAGAATCCACAAAGCTACCATAAAGTCGACGATGGAAAGGATTCCAGAAAAAAATGATTTCAGCTTCATTTTTTTAAAAATTAGTCGTAATAAAATCATCTTTAAAACGCCTTCTGTTTCATTAGAATGTTGTCAAGGGTTCGTTATTTCTCAAGTTATTAAGGTTTTTGTGTGTAACGATTTTTTCTGACTTAGTCCTTATATCCGAAAGAAAATAACATGCATATTATTGTGTGTAGAATTTACCAAACACATTTCGTTTACTCCAAATGTTCGTCAATACCGTGGAAACAGGGCAACAAGTCGTCACTAGTTTACTCAAGTGTAGCCCGAATCTTTCATTCTAATTCGATTTTAATAATTAATTTACAATAATTATATATTTGGTGCTATTGCGTTTTAAATAAAATTATCTGGTAAAATTGTATCCTTTAGATATCAGTAGAATCTACTTCAGTTCTATTCCATCTCGGCTCTTAAACTTGAATTACTTTGTCTCAAAAGCATGCCTCAAAGATAGACTTAATCTCTGTTTGATATCCGTAAATTCCTATTTGTTGGTTCTTTCCCTCTTTCTAGCTACCCGAGCTTCCTGCAAATAAAAATACCACGTTTCAGATATAACGTCATTGATTTTCGCGAATGTAAATTCAACTATTGTGGTGAAGAACCGTTCGAGACGTTATTAAATATAACATTTTAATCTAAGAATTCGAATTGTTTTATTCGATTCTTCTCATGGCTAATTGATATACATATACCAAAAAGCAGTTTTTTTTCTTATTTCTCCGAACTACCGTTTTTGCCGTTGAAAACAATACAGAGCGTTTCCTGAAATTTGGAAAACTTCCGAAGCAAACACCTATTTCTACTGAAGCTCCAATGAATACTTGTATAAAGCTCTGCATTAAATAAGCAATAAACAACAGATACCCGATCTTCAAATCCGAGATTAAAGACATTGTGAAATTATATATTGAAAATTTTTTCCTTTGATGTGAAAAATATGTTTCTGGATTTGAATATGTTGTTTAATGACGGTTCTTCTATTTTAGTGTTTGCTCAAACTTGGTACACTTTTTTATGTTAGTACGGAATTATAATGTTAATCCATTACTTCCTCCAGCAGCTTTATTGAGCGATATCTAGTGTAGTCATTAAGACCTCTACAACATGACTGCTTTAGAACTTCATATTTAAGTTCCAATTTTTGTAGGAAGATGAAATAATGTACAGTCTGTCCCAAATTTATTTGGCAGTGACGTTATTATATGAGAAGCTATATTTACTCATGTCCGAGATGGGTTCAAAATAGTGGTGTGAGATTCGGTTACTTTTGAACACTCGTAACGATTAGTTACTTTTGAATCCAATACTCGTTACTTCGGATCAGTTATTCAAGTACTTCTTCTAGTCGTTAGTCGCAACGCAACCCTACGTAGTTAAGTACATGAGTTACTAAGTTACGTACTTATGGTTTTAATAGATTTTGTTACTATTGTACTTATTATTATGTTTATTATTATATTTGAACTTCTACCAAAGTCGAATTTTGCCTTTGTTAAATTAACCGCTATTCTGATATTATTGTTATATTATTTATTAATATTTAAGCTAAAAATCATTATAATTTAGCCGATAGTTTGCCTTTTTCTAATACTAAATAAATGTATGATAGTAATTAATACGATCTGTTTCGTCAATTTTAAAAATACCTTAATACTGCAAGTGTAATTTTAAATTAGTCTCGTCCTATTTTTTCAACAGTAAATTTTCGTCAAAAAATTTATATTTTGACTTGTAGTTTATTATATTGTTAGCGACTTTCCAAATCCAATATCGTCATTCTACATGCTGTTGTATGTTATACGGAGAACATTATTTATTTATTTTATATATATATATATATATATATATATATATATATATATATATATATATATATATATATATATATATATATATATATATAAATATATATATATACTTATAATTACATCAAGCAAAAGACTAATCGAAAAAATCTTGTCGAAATCAAGTTATGTATTCCATAGCTCTTGATGATGCCATCAAAGAAGCCTTAATAAATAATACTTGGCTGGAATGTGGTCATTCATTTAGGCAACCCTTTGACTAAATATCAAACTGTAGAGGCTCAGAATTTCATAAAAGTTCGAGAAAAAAGCTGATCTGCGAGCTCATATCAAAATCGAGTTAACTAGTCCTGCGCTGTTATTGGTGCGAGCAACGAGGAACATTCCCAAATCATGACCTGGATCGAAAGTGGATCTGCCATTTAGGCATTGTTTTAACTACATGTCAAGCTATAAAAGTCCAAATTTTTATAAAAATCTACCAAGACTCAGAGGCTTACGTGTTGAATTGGCTGAGAAAGCGGGTTTGTTTATGGCTGTCATCCAAACGAGTTTGAACGTGAAACTTGTCTTTGTGAATATTGTCGTGCGAAAAGGCACTTTCTACAATATAGTCAATAGTAAAAAAACTGAAATCGAACTGCAAAGTAAAGAAATCAATCCAAAAAGAAACTCATCCAAAGGGCAAATAAGTAAATCATGTTGGTTCTGGTTGGTTTATCATCATGTTGGTTCTGGAGTTCGGTTCCTACAGACTGCGAAAAAGTGTCTGAATATTCAGTTTTTCAGGCAATGGACGAAATCGGTCGCCAGTCCTTTGTGTCGTGTGAATCGGGTTCTTAGATGGAAAATAGAGAATCTTTGTGACCGTTAAGGAAAGTCTAAATTCGAAATGTATTTTCATTGTGTGATCAAGTGTAGTGTGTGTTTTTTGAGGATTAATGGATAGAAAATGGAGGATGACGCGCCAGCTTGCAGAAAGCTGGTTAGAATGATTTCTAATCTATAAATCCTTTAGTTTGAACTGAGTTTAGTTTTTCGAAACGCAACTGAAGTTTTATGGATTTGTTTACATTTCCCTTTTTTATTTTGCTGATTTTCAATTACATGGCTTTGGACAGATTTTCTGCTCTACTAAACACTTTTTTTTTCTTTCCAGGTGGCACGATGCAGCTTTCCCTAAGTTTGTCATTACTTTGGCCCTTGTTGCCATATAGTTGTAGAACTTTTAGTCCCATATTATTGACTTGTATTTTATTATATTGTTGAATTTCGACGAGGAACGGCGAGGGAGTTTTTGGATTCTGTATTGGGTTTTTGAATTTTTTTTAAATTTTAATAAAACTAATTTAAATTCAGATTTTGAACATTAACTCGCAGTTTTCTAAGGCACACTGTTTTTTATATGAAATTTTACAGTTTAAATGCTAAATTAATATCGTTCTCGTGTGAACTCCACATTTATTGTCGTGCAAGAAATTTTTTTATCAATTATTAGTGTTTTTCTGTTATCAATTACATTTGAAACTAAAGGGTTCAGATTTACGTTTTCCAACGATTTCGATGGTCAGGGTTATGTCAATTAAAATAGGAGTATTCTGCTGCGAATACAATTTTAATTATCTATTTTATTAGTGTTTTCCTGTTGTAAATTTGAACTTTTGCGATTTTTAAATTTAATACCCCCGAATAGAGTCTTAAACCGAGCTTCGTGGTGATAACACGTGTCAGTGTTAGCATATTTAAAGCAAGGTCGTTTACACTACGGCAAATAATTTGAAGAATCCAACCGCATTTATAGTCCAGCGAGAATATACGAGTAGAATTCAAACAAAAGGATGAACCCTGGGAGTTCGCAAGAATCCGAATCGGATTATGCCTCCCAGGATGGTGGGTTCAAAAAGCCACAATCGAAAAAACGGGGAAGAAAACCGAAGACGACCCAGCCAACCCAGCCAACCCAGCCAACCCCCACAACGCCAACACCTGAGGCCAAACGAATAGCTTTGGACTATCAGTCTACAACCAATAAAAACCAAACAACAAACAGTAAGACAACATCAACAAGATTTCCCACGTATTCGCACACATTCACAGCGAACGCATTGTCGACCATCACCAGAGTCCAACTTGCAATCAGGTGGGAGGGACTCAACCCCAACAACAAGGATGTGATTGTCAGACAAGATAATCACTTTCTAATTAAAACCAACAATGAAGACAAAGCAACACAAATTTTACAAAAACTAAAACAGGAAAACCTTATAACAGCATTCAAACTGCAAACGAATAGTAACCTCCCACTAATCCGACAACAAAAGTCAGGTCACCACCATATTTCACCATCATATTCAGTCGTCGCCACTGGGGTCGACCTGGACATTGAAGACAGCATGTTTCTGGAACGCCTGGAGCAGCAGGGCTTCAGAATAAGGTTCTGCAGGAGAATTATCTCGCGAGAGCGCAACGCACCCACACTCATGATGAGGTTAATAACCGGCGACATATCTACCTACGAAAGGTTGATGAACGACCGTGCGGTTCATTTTTTGGGCCGCATTTTCAAAATCACCGAAAGCAAACCACCTGCACCCGTGCCTGCGCCGTGTGGCAAATGCAACCTGTTCAGCCACAAAACTGAAGATTGCAAACAATCACCAAGATGCAACAAGTGCCATGGACCCCATCCAACTTCCAAATGCGAGTCACCACTGCCAACCAAGTGCGCAGCGTGCAACTCAGAGGACCACGCAGCATGGAGCATGAAGTGCCCAAAACGACCGACAGCCCCAATCGTCGGGATACCAAACGTAAAAATAAAATGTGTAAACAAACTTACGTCCGGGATTGCGGAGACAACGACGGTGGCAAGTAGAATACACACACCCATTACAACACATGACCACATCATAAACAAATACAAACATCAACTTAACAAGACAAACAATACCAACAAAGACGAACTACTAAAAAAACTACGAAAACAATTTATAGAAGACTTCGACATTGACACCTCCTTTGTTCTCTTCGGGAACCATGTCTACATCCTAATGTTTGACATGCTCCTGCCCGAGGGACGCTCTCCAACTGAACCCTGCGAACAAGTGAGACAGACAGTAACAAACATACAAGATTCAATTTGAAAGTACTTTACGCGAACATCAACGGACTTAACAGCAAAAAATCACTTATTTACAATTACATAGAACAAAACGACACAGACTGCTGCATATTTGTAGAGACTAAAACCAAACTAGGACAAACACCAACGTACAGAAATTGGCAGTATATCTATAGGCACGGTAATACCATCAATCATGCCAGGGGCGGGGTCGCAGCTCTCCTAAAACCAACATTTAAACGTGGAAGAGCAAATCCTCCTTCCCTCAACAACCCTTTGAACGACTGTCTACATTTTACCATACCCTACTTAAACGACCTGATACACATATTTCTGACATACATACACTCACACTCCAACCTAGAACAAAACATACTGACTAAGGCGAGCATCTATAAATATGCAATAATTATAGGCGACTTTAACTTGAATAGAAACAAAACGAAACAACTTAAAAGATTTTTGCAAAATTCCGACTTTATAAAACAGCACACCCCACCAACTTTTCTGATGCCCGCAAACCCAGACTCAACACCAGACGTTCTACTGCACACAAGAAACTTGACAAACACCATCAACAACATAAACTTAACCAACGAACTTGGATCCGACCACCTGGCTATTACGTTTAACATAGACTTACAACATACGCAACCTACCTCCAATACACCTCCTATAGAGAAAAACTTAAACCTAACAAAGACTGACATAGACAAAGTGAAACAACATATACATGACTACATTCAATCACAAGCACAGCACATTTCAATAGAAACCATACAACAACAACTTTCACTAGCCATAGGAAAATTTAGCCCGGAAATAAAAAATGCTTTCTACCGACATACACTACCCAAATACATACTGAGACTAATAAAACATAAGAGAGAACTGTACAGACTATATACAAACACTCAAAATAATGACCTAAAAAAGACACTGAACCAACTTAACAGAAACATTAAAACTCTGATTGGACAATACCGACAAGACAAATGGCTAGAAACATGTAAAGAAATACAGAAGGACGAAGGCAAAACATACTGGCGAAAAATTAAGAAACTGGCGCAATATAGGAAGACTGGCACTACTGACACAATTGACGAAAACGGAATAGAACGCTACACAAAGAGAAATCGGACGCATTCGCCAGACACTATCAAAGGGCCTTCAGCATATCGACAAACCTTAACTTCGACAATGACAACTGGAACTTGATCAACGACTGGTACTTGAACTATTTTAACAGCTCACCAAACTACACCTACAAACTGATCACAGACACAGAGTACGATGAAGCCCTAGCGCACATCAAAAACACTGCACCGGGGAAAGATAAAATTAAGGCAAAACTCTTGAAAAGCCTAACTCAAGAAACACACAAACTGATCCCAATTGAATTGAACAACTGCATCACAAATGGCAGAATCCCAGAAACATGGAAAAACGGCTTAATAATCCCTATACCCAAAACAAAATGGACTGGACAATACACAACCGAGCAACTACAGACCAATTACACTACTTCCAGTACTAAGCAAAATTTTTGAATACATAATGAAGCAGCGGCTTGAAAAGTGATTGGAAAATATACCTATACCTACCTACCAATTTGGTTTCAAACAGCATCACTCGACTGTTCATCCGCTCTTTATTTTGGCCAACAATATACAAACTACCCACCTAACTGACAGAAACGCAGCTTGCCTGTTCATGGACATTAACAAGGCTTTTGATAGTGTCTGGCATAGAGGCTTACTATACAAACTATACAAACTACACACACCAACATATCTACTACACACCATAAAGAACTTACATGAAAATAGACAACTACAAGTACGAATTGACAAAACACTGTCATTTTCTTTTTCCCCTGAACAAGGGCTTCCTCAAGAATCCCCGCTCTCACCGTTTCTCTACAATATATACTGCCATGACATATACAATTACAACTTACCAGACAAAAATCAAATCGACAGATCGGCATACATATTACAATACGCAGACGACACGGCACTTATTGTACATGACAAAACTACTGAGAGAGCAGCTCAAAGACTCCAAACACTAACAAACAGCAAAATGACATGGTTTTATAAATGGAGATTAACACCAAACGCGTCAAAAAACCAACTTCTGCTCACAAACCACAGACTCAACGCTGACTCCCCTACAATAACTGCAGACGGCCAAACGACACAACCAAAAAACGACGTAAAATACCTTGGAATCACAATTGACCACAAACTTAAATTCACTAAACACATACGAAACATCAGGGCAGAAACAATAAAGAGAACAAAACACTTCCGATCATTAACCTACAAAGACAGAGGAATTAGCACAAACACCGCCACCAAAATATATAAAGCTATTTGTAGACCCTTGCTAGACTTTGGATATATACTCATGACCAACGGAACAGAAAGGACAAAACGTTATACACAAACAACAGAACAAATTGCACTAAGACTAATAACACGAATAAGACACCCCCAAAACCCAATACCCAACCCCTCCACCCAACTACTATACGAACGCACAAACATGACAAAGATTTCGGAAAGACTCATACATCTACAGACAAAATGGACAAACAACCCCTACAACTGGACCATACTGAATCCCCTTAGTCTTACAAGACCAACCAGACAATCCCGCTTCCGTTTCCCTACATCAACGCTACTCGAACACTTACAAACGCAACTGACTAGTGGACAATAAAATAATTTTTTCTTGCCATTGAAATTTTATTTAATAATATTGTTAACCTAGAATAAGAGAATTTTCATATTTGTTTTTTATTTAGATTAAGACTACATGTATTAAACAAGGGCAGAAAGACCGATAGGTCGATAGCCTTTTTTAGAAATCAAGATGTTTACTACTACTACTACCCCCGAATACAGACCAAAGTGCCTAAAGGTATGTGCATTGTATTTTCTACTTTGTGCTGGTCTAGCGGATAGCGCCTTAAAAGGGTCCAAGTGGTCCTGGCCTAATACTTTAGATTTTGCGCTGTTCTTCCAAGTTTCACAATCTGAATAAATTATTTTTGCTAAACGATTCATGTCAGCGATTTTCAGCGGCCAGGATCCGTCTGACTATTCCAGTTTTATTTGCTGCCCAGCGACCTTCAGGCTGTATGTGGTCCAGATCAAGAGTATATCCGTACTTGCGGCTGTTCTTCTTAATTCGAGTCATTAAAATGCGTTGAGTTTTTTGAGGAAAAATCGGGTTTCAGGGAATTTCAGCGGTCTGGATCCAGACATCATTTTATTTTGTAGAAGTAGCAATAGGAAATCAGGGTTGTAGCATTTCTTTGATAGCATTTATGTTGCTCGCATGTGCAGATTTGGGAATTTTATGGAGTGGCTTTAAGTAGCGTTAAACTTTGAGACCTCGTTACCGTTTGATTCTTTCTCTTCTACCCTTTCTAAGGTTAGGAATTTTATATAAATTCCTAGTAGGAAAAGGCAGTTCCTAAGATGTCCCATCGAAATATTCCTAATGATTAATCAGAGATTTTTAGCAGCTTCCATGATATCTCTTAAAATCGAGATGTCCACAAAATTTTCTCCGCTCGCTCTTACATTTTTTTGTATCATAAAATTGTATCTTGACTTGACTTTTCCCGAATCGAGTTCTTGAATATTCATTTTATAGCTTGGTTCAGTAGTCGTTACGTCGAATACGGATGAGTAACGAGTACTCGAGTAACGATTAGTTACTTTTTTTCACAACTAGTTCAACAGATTTTCTTTTATATTTCGTGGTTGCCGGCTTGAGCGTTTGTTGCCAGTTTATTCGGAAATATTTATTTTTGTTCAATCAGATATTACTGTTTTAGCCCGGTTTTATAGAAGTTGTAAAAACTATCTTCATTTTTCATTGTTGATAAATTTAACATTCGTCATTAGTATTGCTTATTGTAAGTGAAGACATTTTATTTTTCTCTATAAAATACCAATTCACGAGAGCAGACGACAACATGGCATGTAAATTAATTGAACTTTGTAAGCAATTAATTTGTAAAAATGTAAACAATTAATTGGGAAAATAAATCACTTTCTTTAGTTTCGTTATTAATTTGCCTTAATTGTTTAGTTGTTGACGTTAATCGTGACCGTTAAAGTGTGTTATTTTCGTAGTCAATTTACAGTCAAATTATGAAGAAAATAGAATAAAAAAAGGAGGAACTCATACAAGATCAAAGCGATGATGGTGAAAAAATGACCAAAATGAACAGTTGTTCGCCGTCACAATATTGCTTAAGCATTTTCAGTACTCGAAAATAATACCCAGAAATGGAAAATGTATCAGTAAATTGAAATGATAACTGCGAAAAAAAAATTACTAAATTTGCCAAAACTCGCCAAGAAATCAAATCAATAATTTTAATATTAGTAAAATATTGTTTTCCGGGCTTGCGGGCCGTGGTCCATAAGGTTGAATTAGAACCTGACGTTTCGCCTGCAACTGTGGCAGGCATTATCAAAGGTGATGAGGTAACGATGGAAGTGATTTCCCGTGTGACAGCGAATCGCAACAATTTGATTACTATTATATATTGACAATTATTGCATCATTGCCAAAAAGCTTGAGACAGACTATACTTACTCTTACATGTTAGTGTCAGTACATGATTTTCAGTAAATCGGTCAGAAACAAAACAGGAAAAACTGAAATTGAGTTATATTGAAACCCATCTCGTTACGTAATTGCTTGTGTAAATCTGATAAATAATGATGTTTTTCAAAACATTTATATAAAAACAGAAATTAATGTTTCATGTGGAGATTGAAATGCAGCTATAATAACAAAGTTCGAATTTCATCTTCAAGTTCAAGAAATAAACGGACGTAAGTGAACTCTGAGTACTCCTAAAAGCAATAACGTTAGTTTTGGATCATATTGCATATTTATCCGTTTTCCAATGATATAAAATTAAATAATGCCTGAAACAGCTATTCAGATATCTAGCTTGAGGGTGTATATTCTCTATACTACTGTAGATACAATCAATCGTCACAAATTCTGGCTAAAACCTTTGAAAGTATTGTATTTGTAAGTTATTTATATTGTACGTGAGGTGCAGTCGAGATGTTATTAAGCGGATTTATGGAACACATTCAAGAGACCGAATGCAACGACCTGAGACAGTGCGAAATCTTGATGTAGCCGGCAACCCAACAAAGACTTTCTTCGATGCCTGGCGTTTGTGTGCGTGCTCTGGCAGGATTTCAGGCCAATGCATCTACTGCTGAAGTTGAAGGTCATTATCAAATGACTCCCACATTGTGCAAGATTAAATAGATCACGGCGAATTTATTGCTTTCGAACTCATTTCTCCAATTAGCATTTAGACCGAGGCCTTGGGTTAATAGCTTTAATCATCCACCCAATGAAAACAATAATACATGACTATAAAACAGACATCAACTGTGTGATGCATATGACCAACGCGGATTTCCATTTTATATATTTTATTTATGGGTAATTTTTTCCATAAGAAAGATGCAACCATGCTTCGATTTATGACTAGCAAACAATACAGGGAAATTGAAAATTGGACTCATTCCTTTTAAGGAATAGCACGGCGAGAATGTCTAAAAAATCGATTTGTTTCTTGAAAATATTAGCTCTTGACCATTCAACGGCAATTAAGTGATATTTTAACTCAGTTTGGCAAACTATTAGTATAATGGAGCATTGCGAGATTTGCTTAAACTTAGGCGAACTTCTATTTTGAAAAATTATGATTTTTGGTGATGATAATTTTTTTATAAAAAATTAAAACGGCAACCAATTATCCCGGCAGATATTTGATGACATGTCGGCGTTACAGCGTTCTTGTGGATGACTCTTCCATGGCTTTGAGAACTGACTTGCAAAACTCAATTTTGAATCATTATTTTCAATTGATTAGAATGGCAAATTTACAGTTCTAGCAGAAAAAAAAAATATTTTTTAACATTTGTCTTTTAATTTCGCTTGTTAATTTTGTTCATTTACGCATTAAGCAATACAGGGTAAATAGAGTACAGGGTGGGCCAAATTGGAAACTTTTAAATGGAAACTCCTATTTCTATACCAAATAGATAAAAACTGATGTCGGTGTCTGAGCCTCGATTTTGATGAGAAAATTAATGACGAAAACCGTATGTCAATAATTCTAACAGAATATCCACTTAAGAAGAGACACCAGAAATATGCACTTTTGGAAAGTCTCTCTAACTATTTTCCTGTAATTTTTTAAAACTTTCTTCGGAAACCTTTCCAAATCACTTTTTCACGAAGTATCCGATAATGTAAATTTCATTTGGGGTCAGGAAATATTTTCCATGTTATTAACAAAAAAGAAATCTTTTTAAATGGGACACTCGGTATATTTTGTTACATTGAACTTGCGCTTGAAAGTACCTTTCCAAAAATATAGCATATTCTATGTTTTGCTTAAGCATTTTTTGAAATATAGAGATTTAAAGTATTTTCAAGTTTAGATGACAAGCGTTAACCTAGCAATAAAAGATAGTTTAAGAAAAGGTATAGACCGTTATTGCAGCAGTATATTCTATGTACTATATGTATAATGCAAATTAACTATTGGAAAACAAGACAGTAACATTCAGCCAACAAGGCAAAACATATCCTTACAATAGATGTTCGAATTGTCTACCGCTTTCCCCAATTCTATAGACGATATCTTTTTTGCACATTTCTTGATGAGTTAATCAGTTGAATGGACGGTAGAGATGTAAATCCTTGTATTATTGATATTTTTAACTCTGGTCTAGAGTTTGCAGGGAATTTAAAAATGAGGTTTTTAAATATTCCCCAAAGGTAAAAGTCCATGAGTGTTAAGTCCGGTGACGTTGCCGGCCAGAGAATAGCACCTTGGTTTCCCATCCATTTGTTACGAAAAATTCTCGATAGAACATTTTTGACTATTGCAGCGTTATGGGGTGGTGCCAGGTCTTTCTGGAAAATATGTTCTCCCGTTCCGGAAGCGGCAGTTCAACAACAAAGGGTTCTACTTGTTGTCTTAAAATCTCTAAATGCGTTTGTAATGTTAGAGTATAATCAAAAACCAATGGACCGATAATTATACATCAGAAACACCTGCCCACACATTAAACCCAAATCTCCCTTGATTCCTCTGCTCCACAACTGAATGACGATTATGTTGTGCCTACGTGTAGGAGTTGTAGTGGTTAAAAATACCAGCACTATTTACATATGCTTCGTCTGTCCCAATACAATTCCACGGAAAATCGCGTACTTGGCTGCAGTTTTCCAGGAACCAGCTGCAAAAAATCATTCGGCATTCAAAGTCTCCAGGTCTGAAATTATGAACTTTTCTCGTCCTATACGGTTTGAAATAACATTTTTTCAAAGTTCGCCTAACAGTAGTTCTTGGCAGGCCTCTAGATACCGTTAAATTTCGCGTTGATGTTTTGGGATTATTTTCAACGGTTCCTAATAATGTTATTTCTTTTAACTATCTATCCCTACTTGATTTATAGCTTTTTGGTCTTTTCATCTCAAATTGACCATAATTTTTTAGATTATATTGCAATCTTGGGAAAATGTCCCTGAATGGTTGTCTTCTCTCTGGATACCGTTCCTGGTACAAGTTGCCTGCCGCTTCTGCATTCTCCCCAGTTTGTGTGAAGGAAACTATCATATCCCACTTTTCATAATTTGCATATTACATTTCAGATTAATTTCGATAATTCTACTAAAACTCAGAGATAAGCATCATCTTGACATAGCAGTAAGAAGAACTTTGACACTGGAATTCGCCTCGTCGTACAAACCCTACTCGTTCAAAGCGGGCACTTGCAGTCGAGACTTGAAAAAAAAATAATTAAACCTCTATATTTCATTGAATATTTGAGCAAAACATAGAATGTGCTATATTTTTGGAAAGGTAATTTCAAGCGCAAGTTAAATCTGATAAAATATACAGAGTGTACTATATAAAAAAATATATTTTTGTTAATAACTCGGAATTATCGCAAATGAAACTTTCATTATTGGATACTACGTGAAAAAGTGCTTTGGAAATGTTTCCGTAGAAAGTTAAAAAGTGCATATTTCTGGAAAATACCATCTGAAACGGGTAGATATAATGACATACGGTCATTAATTTTCTCATAAAAATCGAGGCTCAGACACCGACATCAGTTTTCGTGCTATAGAAATAGGATTTTCCATTCAAAAGTGTCCAATTTATTTGGCCCACCCTGTACATATTTAAGTAATGGTAGTAATATCTTTTTAAATTAATTTTTCTGTGCTCCTTAAAAAGCTACAGTCGCCCTGCATGGCAAAGCTGGATTTCAAACGTAAAATTGTTCTTGATAAATGTGCGGGTACGATCTGAAGAAAGAACGTTTTTCGGTTAGTTAGAGAAGGTTTGTTCAACTTTACACGAGTACAAAACACAACTTTGACAATGATCGGCAGAAGCAATTTAGTGCTAACCGTACCTATGTCTGTTGCTAAAGTAATACAAATTCTCATTACCTGTGTTCTGTATTCAATTTATAACTAATACTTTTTTCTCAAATAATCATACAAATAATAATCGTTATAGTTGTAGATAAAATATTGTACGTATTATGTGATTAGACGATTCGGCCTAAGGCCTCGTCGTGCAAATCTTCACATGCGTGCGTTAATAATATTCATATCATACTGGTTACGTAAATAACTATTACGGACATTTTTAAGCTTTATTATGAAACTTTAGCATTATGCCAAGGGAGGGATGCCATATATTTAAAAGCATCCACTTTAACTTGGGGAATCTCGAGTGGCCCATAATTTTGAATCTGACAAACTTTATGAAAAGATGATTATTGGATCATTATGTAATATCCACTTTGGTCTCTGAAATATTAACCAGAATCTATAGGCTTTTAAAAGCATCTAAATTTATAACTATTGATTCATAAAAGTTTGCACTGTCCATGCGATATTTTCCAAGAGAATTCATTAGGAGTGAGTGATCAATTGTTCGACCTACGATATCATGCATAAATCATATATAGCGTAACATGCGTTAGAAATCGTTTCCTAAAAATCGATATTAAACTAATAGATCCAATGGTCCAAGCACGGAATTTTATTTGAGGTGTTATTGCGTTGCCTATCCGACATACACCTCGAATATGTAGAGTTCAAGTTTCAATTGGGAAAATGAAAGAAGTGATAGCTAGCGCTCAAAAAAATAAAGTAGAAACGGTTATATCGACATATGTCCGGAAACGCTTCGCTTTCGATACACAGGGTGTTGACATTAGAAATGTTATTTTGATCTATTCCTGTAAAGAGCAGTTTTTCAGGTAACTTAAGTTTGGAACGTAGGTTACGCTTTTGTGTTCACAGCGTCCAGTTTGTGTATCAAACGGTTGTAAGAACCTACAGAGTCATAACTTTTTAGGGATCCTTTTATCACTTGCACTATTTTGTGCTGCGCTACTGGCATGTTTTTCTCATTTCTTATTCATATTAACAATTCATATGTTTAGAAGGTGCTCCTGTTTTCAGGATAATCGGGAAAGAATGCTGTTACTTTATTTTTCCGATTGCAAATTAAATCACAATGTACAATGTAAGCAGATATGCAGGGTGAAGTGTCTATTTCGTGCATTAAGGCTTGAGTGAGGAGAGCACAATACGCTTCGATGGGCATAAGTGTCGACCAACATGGTCCCCCTATATGAATGAACGCCCAACTGGATGATTTGAAACCGAAAAGTAAATTTTATTTAACCTCGTTAGATTGGCTTCCATTGTCCATAAAACATTATATCCTCTGGTGGATCCAAGATTGAAACGTTCTGTAATTTGTCCTCCAACTTAGTTCCTGTTCCTGTCAGGATCTTTCAGCTTGTCTAAATTGATTCTTTCACTGGTTCTAGTTCTTTTAATATTTTTGAAACGTCTCATCCTGAAATTCACACGACTGGACTATGATCGCTGTTAATATCAGCACCAGGATAGGTCCTCACTGATTTAATATATTCCTTAAATCCCGGTGGAGTCATGATAAAATCAATTTGATTCCTTACTAAGTTTACTAAATATGTAAAATGTATAGCAATGCCAAAAATCCTTCAAGTTTATCTCCCCATGTATGTTGTTTATTACAGATGATACAAATAGATGATTCTAGTGAAAAACAGAAAGTTGAGTAAGATCATGAAAATGACCGTAAATGATCTGCTCAATGTTGAAGTCATATTGAGGGTCGTATTCATACGCAGGGATTAAGACGGGTTTGAACTTGATCAAGTTCGATGAAATTTGCTTTGATTTCGAACTTGTAGAAACTCAGTATTAAGTAATAGTTGAACACGCGTTACATCTATGCCATTCTATCAACTTTGTACATTATCGAAAGAAAAAATTCGCCTTCACATCAAACTGTGAATATTAAAAGATTATTTTTTGAGAATAATGAAGACGGATACTGTAAAGTCCGGTTATACAATGAATATGAGAAGTTCTGTGATACAGTGTACCCTTCTATAATAAAACTTATGCAACGAGTTATTGTATGTATTGAAATAACGGCATTTATTGCGAACCAAATTGAAAAAGAATGAATACGCCTCAACTGATGAGAGTGAAGAATTTATATTTCCATCAGTAAAGGGATATTTTTTATTTGCTTTTCAGTTTTACGTTTTACCCGTTACTTTTGTTGATTTACGAAAAGGCCAGTTGCAGGTTCGAACCTAAAACAAGAATTATTTAATTGGTATTTTTTCTGTACTCCCAAATAACTCCAGACAACATCCATCCAGAAGAATGTCTCCAATTTTGACTCACTCTGTATAATTCTAAAATAGTATTCGCTTCAAATATTCCTTTCTTGTTTTAGTCAGTTGAAAGATGTGGAAGTTCGAATGTGCTTGATGCATGCAAGTTTATGTAGTGTTGGTGTAAAAATTGATTAATGATTGCGCCTCGCACTAATCAGTGACGGTTAAATGGAACTCGAGCTGATGTCTCTCACATAGTGACAATTTTGATTGCCTTTAAGATTTATTTGGCCTGCTTTATTATTTTAGATGCATAATCAAAATGTGCGTTTCTACCACAGAATTTCTATTTCCACTTACGTAACTGCTGGATCTATATATTAAGTATACGAGTCTGGCCGTTGAGCTGGTAGAATCACAAAGTTTGACTCTGAACTATGGAAATATGACACAGTACGTTATTTACGCGAGCTTTCTTTAGAACTTAAGTGAGACCTAAAAAAATCTGTTTATGGATAAATCCTATGTGCAAAGAAAACCTTTGCTTACTTGCTTAGGGTTTATCCAGAAAAATGAAGGACTGGGACTTATTCGATTTAAATCCACCTCACATTGACCTTCTTGCTGACCCGTTTCGCACGCTATTCCCATAATGTCCATGAAACAGAAGGAGGATTGTTGCCGATTTCAGGGCGAGACTTGAGTTACAGTTATATAGGCTTCAGAGGTAACAGAAATCTTTATATTTTGCTGGTATCGAATTGTATATTTGATTCAAAAAGCACTAAATAAACAACTAACTCGTGCGGCAATTGTTGGTCCGAACATTTTCATGATAAGTAAAAGTAAGTAATGGCGTGATCAAATGAACAAACCAAACTTTTTATAGACTATTACCAACCTTTATTTATATTTATTTATTATTAAGGTACATAAATACAATACTTTGGTATCACCCATTAGGCAATTTCAAGAATATTACAAAAAAGTTTCTTATCTATGAAACTATTATTAATCCGCCAAAGTTTAGTTCTTCCTTTATTTAATTAAAAATAGGCAAATAAATCAAGCCATTTGAATGGCGCTATTACGTTGATCTATCAAGAAAGGAAACCGCTATGCATAATAGTAAAGCTGATGACGTTGTGGCAATCATACATTTTTTATTACCAGTATATTCGTTAGTTTTTAGTATATAATAATAACTTTCTTGAAAATACGCGTAAGTACTTAGCCTGTCGAAGATTCTGGAAAATGTAACATCTTTATCATGTATCATCTGTAATGTAAGCAACAACAAAACGCCTAGATTAAATTTTAAGAATATGGTGGTGGTTACAACTATATCTACCTTTTCTGTACCCAAACAAAATTACTTTTAATAATCTACTTCCGGATCATAACAAACCAAATATATTATCATCTACTCTTCTTCTCTGCGATGGTGGGTCTTAAATAATTGATTGACGTTTTTGCTCGAGAAGACTACGATTACATAACATTTTCCTCAATAGAAAAGCGTTCGTCTGTTACTATAATATCTGATCTAAGGATAATTCTACCTGGCAACTGTTCTTGATTTAGGATTGATACTCTATTTTTATGGAACCATGATGAACATTGTCATAACTGCCGACAGTATTGACCAGGCACAGACTATGTTGGAGAGCCTTCATGCAGCGTGCAAAGTCGGTTTAAAAATACATTGTACGAAGACGAAATGTATGATCAATTTTGTCATGAGCGAGTATATCTCAGTTGACGGTAGGAGTATCGAGCAGGTTGTCTCATATAAATATTTGGGGCACCAGATCAGGATTGGCCGAGATAATCAAACCTGCGAGCTGAACAGGAGAATAGGCTTGGCGTGGGCGGCATTTAGAAAGCATAGGGATGTTTTCAAATCAAACATTCCTTTATGTATCAAACGGAAAACATACAATCAATGTATACCTCCAGTACTAACCTATGAGACAGAAATGTTAACGCTTACCAAAAAATCGGCGCACATGCTGCGAGTTGCTTAGAGATCTATGGAGCGGTCAATGCTGGGACTGTCTCTGAGAGACAGAATACCCAATGTGACTATACGGCATAGGACAGGTGTGACTAATGTCATAGAGAGAGTTGCAACCTTGAAGTGGTACTGGGCTGGCCATTTGGCACGAACAACGAATGGAAGATGGTCAAAGGGTATTCAGGAGTGGAGACCACACGAAGCTTATCGAAACAGAGGCAGACCACCAACAAGATGGAAGGATGATATTAAGAGAATTCGGGGAAACTGGATACAGGATGCACAAGACCGAAAGCGGTGGTAGACACTAAGGGAGGCCTATGTCCAGCAGTGGACGCGAACGGCTTATTGATGATGAAGATGGACACAAAGCTGCGAGACATCTCCAGCGGAAAGTGAATGTGGACAGGAAAATAGGGGTATTAAGATCGACGGTTGCTATATAAATCACCTGAGATTCGCAGACGATATATTCCTCATAAGTACAAACGTACTGAACTGGAGAATATGCTACGTGAAATGAATGACTCTGCAAATCAAGTAGGTCATAAAATGAATTTAAAGAAGACGAAGATATTGAGCCAACAAAATCCACAAATTTCATTAAACGGCATGGATATAGAGAATGTCATTATGTATACCTTGGGCACACAATAAAGCTTGGTAAAGAAGCTTGGAAAGAGAAGAATTGGATTATCGTGGGCAGCTTTTGGTAAGTTGCGTTATACATTTTAAGAGTCCACACTACCTGTATGTCTCAAAAGAAAGGTGTACGAGTCTTGTGCTCTACCTGTGGCCACCTATGGTTTGGAAACTATTACTCTTACAAAGACAAACGCAGACAAGCTAAGGATAAGGGCTAAGGATATTGGGAGTAAGAACTGAGGATATTCGAAAACAAACAAAAATCATAGATATCATCGAACGAGTGGCAAAACTTAAGCGACAGTGGGTGTGGCATGGCAATGTGGCAAGAGAAGCATCTGACCGATAGACATATAAGATTTTACACGGGAGACCGAGTATAAGTTTTAGAGCAAGTAAAACATGAAAAGAAATTTGAAGCTTTAAATTTGTACTCCTTGAAAATAATTGGAAACTGTTAAACTTTTCACGCTTCTTAACTAAAGTTTTGAAAAATTAAGAAATGGGCTTTAATTTTGCCCACCTATATCTCCAGATTAACTTCTTCTTGATTATTGTTTCTGGGGAATTCTCAATGAACTGGAATAACTAGCATCACTTCCTGTGCAAGACTTTAACTAAACTTTGAAAGCAGAGTGGAACACTCTGTTATTAGAGAAAACTGTAAAAGATCATAGCGTGAGTAAAAGCGGTTCTCGTGAAAGGAGGCGACCGGCGCTTCGCGACGGCACCGAGTCCGCGTTCTTGAACTTACTTGAACGCTGCAGTGCCATCACCGGCAAATACGGCCAGATTTGCACTGGCTACCGATAAGCGTGCCAAGTTTCCAAAATTTACGACCTCACGGCAATAGCTGAGGAAACGTTTTATTGCCTGACATGGCATGCTTTTGCCCTAAACGGGATGTGCAGGGCATTAAGCCAAATTACGTTGTTTTTTCGATCCTGACAAGAGATCGAATACCCATTTGATACACGACAATGTCATGGACTCGAAGGACATGACCACACTTTCTTTACATACCGTCGTTCGGGGTGAAGTCGAACGATTATTTCAGTTTTTTCTTAATAAAAAGTATAATTTAAAAAAAATTCCAATAAAATAATTTAGAACCCTGCGTGTCTCCTTTGTCGAATTTCATAATAAAACAAATGAACTTTTCATTCCCCCTTAATTTTGTTTTAGATAAAGGGTGTCCGCCTTCACCCCTATGTATAGGGTAAAGGCGGACACAAGTCATTAATATAGACTAAGACAAGTTGTAGTTCTAAATCGATACCATGTGGCACGGTACTCATAATTACCTCTCTGCAATCTCCTATATAATTGTTCATTTTTACCATTTGTTTACGATTACTAAGGTATTTTGCACTCAAAGACCCCCAGCACTGTTCCTCACACCCTCCCACCACCAATGTTCTCAAGTTTTTGAAGCACTAAATTACAGAGAATAGTATCAAAAGCCCTTGCAAGATTCAAGAACACAGCAGAGCAGTTTTCACTAGATTCCAAATGTCTTGTAACAGATTTACCAATTTTTAAAATTGCACTAGATGTACAAACACTTTTCTCAAAATCAAATTGATTTTGCTGTAAAATATTATTTTTTCTTTAGATATTTTTCAAACAGTTTAGAAAATATATTTGTTACACTTAATTTTATATTTTTAAGACTTGTAACCACTGATGATCATTTTTTAATCGGCTTATTGCTTACTACTTTAAATAATATTTCTTTCTAAATTGATTGTACCATTTCGAACACTATAAATATCAGACGGTTCAAAATTAGCGTCATTTCTCTGGAGGTGTGGTTCAGGAATATCAGAAAGTATTTAAAAATAGTAAACAATTCCATTCACAAAAAAAATGGAAGTATTCGCAGAGAACTAAATCAGAAAGTTTTTGTTCACCGTTTTTGATTAGCATCTATAAACAACGTCCTTTTGTCATTAACCTTATAAACTTTCGGCCTGCTTTATGCCTTTTTTTCCTAAATAAAACATTCTTCAACTTCTGGTGGCATTCGAACGTATCGGAAGAGAAATTTAAGGTTTCCTCTGCGTATGTTTTCTCAATCAAAAACCTATATTGTGACGTTCAATCTGGTTGAAGAGGCCGTTGTTTTCTGCTTGTAACTCTTCGGTAGTGTGCGGCAAGAACCAATTTACGCATGTTGATGCAGTTTGGTAATATTGGTTGAAAAAATAGTTTTGTGCTAGTGAAGTTCTCTTAATTAATCTGTTGACTCTTCGGCAGTTTATAACAAAAGATACATAAAAAAATGGTTATTGCCAGAACAATCAATAAAAAGTTACAGGAACAAAATGGCACTGCGCGTGAAATTAAGAGTGCTCCCGTGTTACATTTCCTATCATTGTTCATGCTTTGCATGCCAAAAGTGCCAGTCTCGTTAACACGACGGGTTGTAAAGACCGTTTCTGATTCCGAGTTTTTTAACCGTGCTAAATTAAAGTTTCAGTATCATTTAAAAACAAAAAAATCTTACATGCATTGCTTGTAACTTACATGCAAAACGCATACATTGTTGCTCAGAGCGCATATATTTTTAAATATTAAACATAACTTAGTTACATGTATCAAAATGTGTCAATAAATATTTACAGAAAGTCAAACTTCCATAGTCAGATTTCCAGAGTGTAATTCTCCTCTTGAATGCATAAACCGCGATTTGAGAAAATTCAACTGCCGGCTTGAACAAATTCTTAAATTTTAGTCTTACATTTTTAAAATTTTTTGAATGAAATAAAATAGGTAAATAAGTAGATGTTTCATTCGAAGTAAGATTATTTTCAATTCTTAAATGTTTTATTGTTTTAATTAAATCATCTTCGTTATGCTGGGTAGAATCAATCGTCATAGGGAATAATAATTGTCGTAATTAGCCTGGAGGTTTTGCAAGGGAGTGTCTAGATAATGCAGTAAAAATAATCTCCGCTTAAAACGATTTTTCAACATGTAAACGAGGTCTTCTTCATTATTACGAAAATACATGTTGCTTTATATGTAAATCAGGTATATATAACAGGCTAATGTAAAAAAGATACATTTCTTGATGAAATTGTAAATTCTTTACATAAATATATTAAGCATAAGCACCTTTAAAGCATACGTTCTCACATTTTTAATTAATTATTTGATTTGATAAACTGTTTTTAAACAATATATAACAAAAAAAAATTGCTTTTATCTGAAATTTATAGATTTAATTACTATTTTGCCCAATGTATTTTGTATAACAATAATACTTTGGTTAATTTTTCCAGCTGAGGTTAGAAATATCAACCCACCAACGAAAAGTCAGTTTGTTTGTTTATCGGCTCGCGTAGAATCTAAAATAAATGCTTGGACTGGGGGAACCGATTTGCAATAAACGATTATCAGGAAGATTACTTGACTTTTTGAGAATTTTCCATAAAAACCTAAAGCATATTCGACATTGCTAAACATTTTAAAAGCACTATTGCGTTGCTTATTTCGCTTCTACTACGCTTGTACATATTGTATTAACATTTTTTACTATGCTAATAACTTGTCAATATAGAGATTTTAAAACCGTGCTCAATAACACAGTTCCAATTGGATCTTCAAGAGAGAAACAGGAAAAATATAATATTTTTGTACTCTCCAAGTGAGCCGCAATCACCCGTAATAGACAAAAAAGCCAGTTTCAAACTTTTTTGTGTATCCTTTATCATATAGTGCCAAATTTAAAAATTGAAACTAGCTAAAATTAGTAAGGGTAAAGTCAGATAGAACGTTTTTGTTACTGTATCAGTTTGCCTTTTCTTAAAACCATCCAGTTACACTTCCATCAGATTTAATAAAATAAAAATATACGGAACTTCACTCCTCAGTGAGTGGTTTTAAATTGAACATTGAATAGCAAATATCTGCATAATGTGGCGGTTGAAAGCTTTTAGCAATATTATTTTACGAGCTTTTAAATAACCCGCCAGGTGTGAAGCAAAACTAAAAAAGCAGTTTAAAAATTTGGAGAAGATGAATATCCTACATATTGAAATATTCTCGCAGAACATACAAAGCAGATAATGTTTTGTCTATTTTGACGGTTTCTTACACTGGAATAGTCGTCACTTTACCCAAAGGTGGTTCGTGATGAATGGTTTATAGAAGTTGTATGTAATTAGATGTCAAATATTGTCGAATTGTCATTCGAGCAACCATACAGAATGGCGAAACAACAGCCAACTCCGGCCATTAGCTTTAAAAAAGCCTACGATGTACGTAAAAGTACGCGATGATCTTTGATGTTAATCATCAAAGGTCCTTTAAATCTCTTTACCTCCAAGTCTAGTTTACATTATTTTACTTTAGCGCTTCTCAAATAAATGACTAGGTATCTATTATATAAAATATTATTTTTCCTTTTATCTCTCTCCATTTATTAAATAAATTACTAAACGGTTCTAAAATGAATGACTTACTTTCAATACAGTACCAACACTAAATATTGAAAATGACGGCCGCGTGGGGATTAATTCATTCTATAATACAGATTTTGTTCAAATCGGTGATCCACGTTTCGAACCATTTTAGGAGTTGCCTGCTCGCAACTAATAAATAATCGCTAATAAAACCCCGAAGAAAAGATCCCATGGTAAAATATCTGGAAATCCCGCGGGTCATTTAACTCTCTATTTAATCTAGCGTTCAGCACATGTCTCAATTAAATGATGGCACACAGCAATTGCGTATGGGAGGTAATATATTCTCGTAATAGTCCCATTCCAATATATTCCTGGGTTTTTCAGTCAATTTTATTGTCACTAATTATGGTGTTATGTGATGAGCCCTGCGTTTCGTCCCGGGTCTACCTATTGGACTCGTCAGTAAGGCTTAGGTAGACCCTGCCTTATACGCCAGACATCGGTTCTACGTGTTCGGACGTAAATGAATCGTGCCGGTATAGATCTTCTGCGGTGAGATATTGGCAACCCTAATCGTAATAGTGTAAGGTACATGTTCATATCAAGGTGCCAGGTGCAAAAATGGTCCAATAATATAATTGCCAAACATTTCATTTTTGCAGAAATTGCATGTGTCATGCGATAAATTTGTAGACCAACCAGAAACGACAATTATGACGCTTAAAGTTCTTTGCTCACTATCATCCACGTATCGTGTCCGGCACGTAGCGTGTCGGTACCGCAAAATATTATTCAATGGTTTATACCTATATGGACCAATTAATATTGGCACGCACAGATCATATGAGGCACACCAAAGATGTGAACGCGCGATCCGGTTGGATCCGGAGATCTTTACAGTGTCGTTTAAGAAAAGCGAACATTCATTAGAGAAACAAATGAAAAACATACAAAATTGGGATTACTTGATGGTCTTTCATTGAGTAGTAGTAGTAGTAAACATCTTTATTTCTAAAAAAAAAAGGCTATCGACCTATCGGTCTTTCTGCCTTTGTTTAATACATGTAGTCTTAATCTGAATAAAAATAAATATGAAAATTCTCTTATTCTACGTTAACAATCTTATTAATAAACTTTCCAATTCCAATGACAAGAAAAAAATATTTTATTGTCCAGTAGTCAGTTGCGTTTGTAAGTGTTCGAGTAGCGTTGATGTAGGGAAACGGAAGCGGGATTGTCTGGTTGGTCTTGTAAGACAAAGGGGATTCAGTATGGTCCAGTTGTAGGGGTTGTTTGTCCATTTTGTCTGTAGATGTATGAGTCTTTCCGAAATCTTTGTCATGTTTGTGCTTTCGTATAGTAGTTGGGGGGAGGGGTTGTGTAGTGGGTTTTGGGGGTGTCTTATTCGTGTTATTAGTCTTAGTGCAATTTGTTCTGTTGTTTGTATATAACGTTTTGTCCTTTCTGTTCCGTTGGTCATGAGTATATGTCTAGCAAGGGTCTACAGATAGCTTTATATATTTTGGTGGCGGTGTTTGTGTTAATTCCTCTGTCTTTGGAAGTTAGTGATCGGAAGTGTTTTGTTCTCTTTATTGTTTCTGCCCTGATGTTTCGTATGTGTTTAGTGAATTTAAGTTTGTGGTCAATTGTGATTCCAAAGTATTTTACGTCGTTTTTTGGTTGTGTCGTTTGGCCGTCTGCAGTTATCGTAGGGGAGTCAGCGTTGAGTCTGTGGTTTGTGAGAAGAAGTTGGTTTTTTGACGCGTTTGGTGTTAGTCTCCATTTATAAAACCATGTCATTGTGCTGTTTGTTAGTGTTTGGACTCTTTGCGTTGCTCTCTCAGTAGTTTTGTCATGTACAATAAGTGCCGTGTCGTCTGCGTATTGTAATATGTATGCCGATCTGTCGATTTGATTTTTGTCTGGTAAGTTGTAATTGTATATGTCATGGCAGTATATATTGAAGAGAAACGGTGAGAGCGGGGATCCTTGAGGGAGCCCTTGTTCAGGGGAAAAAGAAAATGACAGTGTTTTGTCAATTCGTACTTGTAGTTGTCTGTTTTCTAGTAAGTTCTTTATGGTGTGTAGTAGATATGTTGGTGTGTGTAGTTTGTATAGTAAGCCTCTATGCCAGACACTATCAAAAGTCTTGTTAATGTCCATAAACAGGCAAGCTGTCTTTCTGTCAGTTAGGTGGGTAGTTTGTATATTGTTGGCCAAAATAAAGAGCGGATGAACAGTCGAGTGATGTTGTTTGAAACCAAATTGGTAGGTAGGTATATATTTTCCAATCACTTTTTCAAGCCGCTGCTTTATTATGTATTCGAAAATTTTGCTTAGTACTGGAAGTAGTGTAATTGGTCTGTAGTTGCTCGGTTGTGTATTGTCGAATCCATTTTTGGGTATAAGGATTATTAAGCCGTTCTTCCATGTTTCTGGGATTCTTCCATTTGTGATGCAGTTGTTCAATTCAGTTAGGATCAGTTTGTCTGTTTTTTGAGTTAGGCTTTTCAAGAGTTTTGCCTTAATTTTATCCCCTCCCGGTGCAGTGTCTTTGACATGCTCTAGGGCTTCATCGTACTCTGTGTCTGTGATCAGTTTGCAGGTGTAGTCCGGTGAGCTGTTAAAATAGTTCAAGTACCAGTCGTTGCTCAAGTTCCAGTTGTCATTGTCGAAGTTAGGGTTTATCGATATGCTGAAGGCCCTTTGATAGTGTCTGGCGAACGCGTCAGCTTTCTCTAGTAATGCCAGTCTTCCTGTATTGCGCCAGTTTCTTAATTTTTCGCCAGTATGTTTTGCCTTTGTCCTTCTGTATTTCTTTACATGTTTCTAGCCATTTGTCTTGTCGGTATTGTCCAATCAGAGTTTTAATATTTCTGTTAAGTTGGTTCATTGTCTTTTTTAGGTCGTTATTTTGAGTGTTTGTATATAGTCTGTACAGTTCTCTCTTATGTTTTATTAGTCTCAGTATGTATTTGGGCAGTGAATGTCGGAAGAAAGCATTTTTTATTTCCCGGCTAAATTTTCGTATGGCTAGTGTAAGTTGTTGTTGTATGGTTTCTATTGAAATGTGCTGTGCTTGTGATTGAATGTAGTCATGTATATGTTGTTTCACTTTGTCTATGTCAGTCTTTGTTAGGTTTAAGTTTTTCTCTATAGGAGGTGTATTGGAGGTAGGTTGCGTATGTTGTAAGTCTATGTTAAACGTAATAGCCAGGTGGTCGGATCCTATTCCTCAGAACTCCAAACGCCGATCATGATCATCTTTATTTATTTCATGCACCAGTTTTATTTTATAGGGGTGGAAACGATGACTTTTTAGAATTCCTTGTATACTTCCCCGATTGATACCAGATTCAGTAGCCTTGCTTCAACAACTATTGCTTCAAGAATCTTTTTTTATCAACTACCATCATGTTTCTCTCAATTTGGCATCAGCTCTAAGACACACTTTCTTTGCACGTGTCTATTTGCTTCACGTTTAATGAAAATATATTAAATTAAAAATAAAAATAATTAAATTAAAATTAAAAATAACTGATAATTAAAAAAATAGTTCAACGATTTATATTCCCTCTTGTAGAAAATAAATTATTTTTACTATTATTTCCTTTTAACAAAATAAATTAGAAATAAATCACCGAAATTCGCACCATTCTTCAAATCTCTAAATCAACCGTTTAAGTTTAACTGACAGCAAGTTGAATTTATTACTTGTTGGTTTATTTGTATTTAGATAGTTCGCATTATTAGGCTTTTTTAGTTGACCCAAAGAGCTGCAACTACTTTTGAAGTAAATTTGTTAATGTTTGAATAACCAATTGTTTGAGACCCGCTTGAGAAAAATAATTTAAACTAGATATGGCCGTAAAAAGGATGAAGGGACCTTTAAAACAAGGTCTAACTCGACCAACTATTCCATTTAAGAGTTTTGAGGTAGAACCCACCCTGGCCAAAGGATGACAAGTTGGGGTTGTATTAAATTCTGGAAACGTTGACCCTGGAAATGAAAATTACGATGTTCGGGCGTTTTTTGTTCTAATAATCTAAAGTATTATATTATATAATAATGGAGCATTAAATTCAATACTTGTTTAAAGGTACGCGCTAGAGGGCGACAATTAAACTTTTTCTGGGAAGCAAAGCCAAGAATGAGAAATTTGCTTCAGAGTATTTTTAAACTAATTATTTTGAAAGAATAAAAAGGTTGTCCGTCTTGAAATATTTCCAATTTACCCAATCATCCAAATAGCAATTCAAATTTAATTGGGACATTTATATTTACTAACTGAGAGAAATGTGCCCCAGTGACCTTAATAAAAAGAGTATCTCAAAAACAGTTTGCCAATTTACTAAATATTAAGAATAATTCTTGCACAACCCTCGCCTACGATATCGCTCATCGATTAAAATTCCTTCGCCAGCTGTCAGGAAGCAAAGTTTCCATTTTAATCTAAATATATTTTCTTTATTGTTATTATGGAAACGACTACTGAGCACCTCAACTTTATTTATTGAATTTTATTTTATTCCAATGTCAAATATTTAGAATAATTGAACGGGTGAATTCGAAAACCGTACGTCCAAAAACGTTATTTTGAGATATTGAATAAAAAACCAATAAACCTTGAAACTACTTATTTGATAGTATCAGAATGCACAGAAAAGTTTTAGACCTGGAGGTTTGCGATTTATTTGTATCAATAAATTTTCAGAAAAACAAACTGGATATCATTTATATTTTTATAGCTAAACAAGCTAAAGGACTTGTACGGTTTTCGAATTCCCAATACATACCAATACCAATTACACCAAATATAACGTATGTAGAAGTCTAACTTCACATACGCTATGTGTGCTTCGTTGCTACCTATGCTTCCTTCAGCTCGAACTTTGCATATTTCAATTTTTAATTAAATTGCAAAATGTGTGCCTAATAATTTTTTTATAATTAAACTTTATGTTTTTAAAATGTTGCTAAACGCATACAGCAGCTGGCAATTTAGCATTAAACAAATACATTTTTATAATTGGCTGATATAGTAGATGTCGATCATCGCCCACTAATGAATGAATTAGTCCACAACATGCTCTAAGGTGGAATTTAAAATGAGCATTATAATTAATTATGCATAGGTCTGTCAAGGCCGAGAATATTACTGCTAGTAGCGTTTCAATGAAAATCTTTGCTACTATTTATTTATAATATATAGCGGTACCTAATAAGAGTCGATACTTTACTTTAAATTAATTAAAAGCAAATCTAACAATTACCAATTTTTTAAAATAATATTGTTGCCTATTGAATATTTTTTTGAAATTCATGATCAATGGTTTGCACGGTGCTTGGTTTTTACCTTGAGACTAGCAATAAATCTAATTGTCTATAGGTTTTGGTCTAACCTACACCTGCCAACAAAGTGGCTCAACTATAATTTTGGCTAATAATGGATAAATAGATACTAAATAGTACATAAATAACATAATAACAAACCCAAAGCATTAATATACACTCAGTTCCAAAAAAGTGCCAATTTTTGAAGAACTGATTCATTCTAACTATGCTAATTAACTGATTTTCATATGTTTTTCTTACTCAAAAACTTCTCCTTAAAAAAATCTTTAGGAATTACGTCAAGGATAAGAAATGTTGATTTATTGTTTCCTATGATAAATATTGAGAAAAACTCTTTTTTTATGAGTTTTTGAAACAATGTACGCTACTGTTTTACTGGAGATCAAAATGTAGTCAATCCTAGCAACACCACCGCTTTTTGAAAACATTTTCTTTTTTAAATCAATGTCTTACACTAAAAATTTACAAAGTTACTCAACAACAATATGATACATGGTCGAAAGAGAGTGTGGTGACGCACAGGAGGAAGATTAAACCAAGAGTTAGTACTGGAATGTGAGAGTTTAATGGTGATTACGTTATGGTATGGGGTGGAATATCGATGCATACATAGACCTCTTCAGATTTTGCCCATTAAGCAACGAATGATAGCACACATTTATATTCATGATATTAGTATGTAATTTCAACCTTTTGTCGAATTAGACGATCAGAATTGACTCAACTGTTGACAATCAACCTGCTGGTATTACCATTTTAGACTAGCCTGCTAAAAGCCGTATTACTATGTAGTCTCCAAAACCTGCAATCTAAAGGAAGACCACAAACAGATAATACACGCCTTGGAGATGTGGGTATATCGACGGATCAAATCATCTCCATTATAAAAGAACAAAATGGAGATACGTCTGATGACAAAATTCAATCAATCAATAATAAGATATTTTGGTCACATTGCTAAGAGCGACACTTCAATGGTAAGGCTGGTGAAAGAGGGAAAGGTTGAAGGAAGACGACATTTAGAGGGAGGAAGGAGATCACCTAAGAGATGGTGGACCAAAGTAAAATCCTAGTACGCCACAATCTACCGTAGGCTTCACGTATGGCGCAAAGCCTAGTTTAAAATGAATCATCACATGTTGTCATCATACCCTCGCGTAGGGTTAAGGACTGGAGAGAGAGCTAGAAGCTCAGATATGAATCATATTGAGCATTTATGGGATGAATTAGAACATAGTTAAGAGACATCCCAAAGGGGTTCGCCGTCACTACAAAACTACGAGAAATGTCTGATTCATTAGCAGAAAAATGGGCTGAAGCAGCCATTGCCACAACAAAGAATAATTATAACAATTTCGAGTATCACGCAGACCAGAAGATGTTACAGCCGATAGAGGCAAAAATACGATATTCTAGCTTTTTTACATTTCTTTGCTGTTCTGTTATTATCTTATGTTTCAGGTCAATCAGTAAATATGCTGTAATTTTTTGTATATAAAAAGGCGCTATTTCGACAGGATTTACTACATCCATTATTTCTGTTGAATTGAAGCAAGTCATAAGGCTTAACTTTACTAAAAAAATTGAGTGTATTTTGAATCAAGCAATGGTTCAATGGAAAATGTAGACAGACAACTCTGTTGTATTTTTTAAATTTCCTTCACGGTATTTCAATTCGAATATACAGGATTGCCCAAATGTTAACCAAATGAATATTATACAGTAATAGCTCTAGTAGAAGATGCCGAAAGGATACGCGGCCTGCAGTATGAGTTAACCAGATACAACACAGTCATGAAGCGGACAAGCTGAAGTTTTGGGTAAATTGGTCAATACAAACGGAGAATTGGATCAGATTGTCGAATCTGAGTACCAATGTATTTGATATTTTTTATAACAGAAGCTATATGAAGACTAGGAATTAGACAAAAATTACTACTACTTCATCGCGTTGCCAATTAAAATCTTGCTCGTGAACGACAAGAGCAGAACGAGCAACATTGGTCGAACGTCTTACTTTCAAAAGGACCTCGGTGTGATCTACGATCACTTGATGGATGGCAAAGATTTCGGAGGACTGTGGAACGACACTAACAAAAAAAGTTTTGCGAGAGGACACGTTTACATGCGGACTTGTTACGGTTGGTCACGTAAGCACTCTAAAGATTACAGAACTCTGCTGTACTGCCGAGAAATCGACAAATCAGACTTTTGGAGAAATATGATTTTACTTTTGCTCAACGTGCTAATAGGTTACTTCCTAACGGAGAATAACGCACAACTTGCAATATTCTTACTCAATTTCTTGATGAGGATGAAATGTCAAGATGACCTTGGTCAGCTTTAATTCCAGGCATGAATCAAATCAAAATGAAACATTTACTTGTTTAGTAAGAACATCGTGTTCAAAACCGCAAATGAAGTTACGTGAAGTGGGTAACAACCTTGAAGAATGAAACAGCTGGCATTCTTGAGGAAATGCGATTCATATCGTGCGAAAGTTAATAAGAATCATGCCAAGATGTTTGTGAACTTTAACTACAGTTAGGGCCGTTTCATGTGGTACTAAAATTAAACCATTTAGAAGATGAGGGACCAACAAATTTGACAATACGCATGCATCATGATTTAGAACTATAGGATCACACTGTAGGGATTGTTCAGTGCAGCTATAGAAGTCATTAGAGTATAAGAAGAATAAGTAATTGAGGTTTAAAAATCTACTAAACTAAATCAAAATTTATGATTTCTTGTAATTCCTTCGGGTTAGTTCGATTGTGTATCATATGTGCTTGAGTAGATCTGATGTTGGGAAAAGAAAGCGGGATTGTCTGTTAGGCTTAGGACGGGGATTCGGTATGGCCAAGTTATGGCAGTTATTTCATTTTGTTGGTATTTGGAGCTGTCTTTCTGTTATCTTTGTCGTGATTGTACAATCGTCCCACAATTAATTTGATGTATTATGTAATGGGTTTTGAGGATGTCTTATTCTCATGATTGACCTTAGTCCAATCTCTTCGGTTTGTTGTTTGTTTGCACATTGCTTTATGCAAAATAGAGTTTGTGAGTTTCGTTGTGAAAGAAAAAAATCCCAACAATTTCTAGATTTTAAATTCTGACATTTAACTTCAAGCAAAAAATATTTTTAATAAAAATTTTATCTAAAACATCTGGCTTGATAATGAATGTTCAAAGCAGAAATGACAAAAAAGCGTTTCGTCATTTCGGTTACCGAGTTTAGCTATTGCAAGTTATATCACAATCCGAGCAATTTCTGTTAGTAGAATGTGGTTTAATAATTAGACAAATAATGAAGTTAACGCTTATTGCCAAAAATTGTAATTTTGATGAACAAGGAAAAAGCTTACTGCGTACTTTTTCAACAAGGATGACTTGCTACATTTGTTCTAATGGCATTTTATAATCTGATTGAACTACTCGGAGACCGTCATGTGCCATAAGGGGCTTTGCAAAATTGTTAACATGAAGCACTCACTATATGATGATAATAATTCCACTACGAGTCAATATATCCCTGCTTTTAAACAGACCCAGTTTCAGATTGTATAGGAATACACCTGAAGCATTGTTGACACAGGACAATTCGTCTTTGTGTTTTAACATTGAGCATCAGACACCGTAAACACAAAGCGTGAACAACTTGTAAATCGATACTCTAACGGCTATTGCCATTTGGTCTCTGCAAATAAGCAACATAAAATCGGCAATTACAAAGGTATAATATTACAAGGGTATAGTAGTTTTTTACTATTTAATTAACAATATATTAAAATTATGTATGCTACTATGAAGTACATGAAGATAAATCTCAATGATAGAGTTATTTTAATCAAACTGAATGCAGAACGTATCAAGCAATGTTTTATCAATATCAGATGGTGTCATCCAAGTTAACAGTTTATGAGCTGAAATGCAATGGATTGCAAATCAATGCTCTGTCATACAGAATCACATTATCGGAGAAAATTTTAATTGGTACATTATCGATAACGAACAAAAGTTTTGGTTGCAATGGAATTGCTCTGGCTTACTATGTGCACATATATGAAAACAAACAATCATGAATAAGAACCGAAACGTTGCTGATGTTACCAGAAACCAAAGTGAAAGGAACCTGATCTTAAAAATTTTCCGATGTCAGTGTAAAATTGAACTGAAATAATTTTGTATTTTTTAGTTAGTATTTCGAAGATTCTACATTTTAATATAGAGATAACTTTATTTAGTGGTCAAGCAGCAAATTAAAGTTGATTTATCTGGTTGCGTTAATTGACAGAATTCGAAATGTTTTCGAAATAGTTTCGAAAAAATTGAAAAAGAAAGTGCATTTATCAAAATGAAACAGCTTCTCACGTGTTGACTTCTGAATCCCAGTTTAAGACTACGCCTGTCCAAATGCTACATATTTCCCATCTTGCTGTATGGATTAGAGGGATGGACACTGTTGGATCGGCATTGCAAAAACATTGAAGCCTTTGAAATGTGGGTTAATCGTCGCATGCTTAGGATTTCCTGGACTGATAGAGTACGGAATGCTGATGTCTTGTTACGTCTAAATACAACGACCGAGATCTTAAACACAGTGAAGCGACGAAACCTGGAATACTTCGGACATGTTATGAGGGGCGAGAAATACCGCTTCTCTCAACTAATAATACAGAGACAAATTGAAGGGCGACGAGCACCAGGACGATGACGGACATCGTGGCTTAAAAACTTGAGATAGTGGTATGGAAGAAGTACCAGATCCTTATTTCGCGCAGCGGTCTCCAAAATACAGATAGCCAAAATGCACGCCAACCTTCGGTAGAAGACGGCATCAGAAGAAGAAGAAGAAGAAATGTTTTCTTTTACAACTCAAGAATGAGACAATATTCAATATATTTATTTATAGAAATTATGAGTTGAGATTTCCAAACAGGGGAATACCAGATCCATAAGTTTTCCAACATGTTCACAACCACCTACGTATAAACGGAACTTTCCCGAAGCCATCGACTGAACCAATACAACAAGCACAGGAAAATGAAGTAAACTTCGAGAAATTAATAATAGTTATAACACTTTGGTCCGCCCAATATCTGCGCATGTTAATGTATTTCGAATTTGAGTATGAAACTCATTAAAATGTCATAGTTTATATCTGTTTTATATCCAGCCTGTTCAAGCTCTCTTGCCCCCAGATTTTTATGAACAAATATATTTTTTTACTGGATCATTGATAGTCAACAACTATTTGTGAATATTTTATTAACGGATGAGACAACATTTACAAGGCTTGCATTAGCGAATAGAAAGAACAACGCATGAATGTTCTGAGATGAGATTTCGAGAATTTTCATAAAACCACAAGTTGTCAAGAGAGGTTGTTAGTAATTGTCTGGTGTGGAATTATTGATAACATGATGCTCATTGGTCCATGCATTTTTGGAAATCATTTAAACGCAGGACAAATCTAAATTTTCTTATAATTTAGTAAATAAGTAACTTAAAAAACTCGTCTAGAAAATGTTCCTCAATCGATCAGGCAAGGCAATTCCTCTACACGGAAGCCAATTCTTAAATCGACAGTTTGAAGGACGTGTAATTGGTAGATTAGAACAACGCCCCTGAAGCACGAGATCTCCCGACTTGTCATACATATTTGATTATTTGTGGGTTCACGTGACAAATATGGTTTATCAAACACATTTTTGAGACAGCCGATCATATCCGGAATAATAAAGATATATTATGAAGATTAACTTGATCTCTTCAAAGATTAGGCAGCCTATGTCCGGAGAGAAAGGGTAGCCATTTTGAACGATTTATTTAGCGATTTTAAACTGAAATAGCAAGGGTCTGAATCAAAACAATTTAACCCTATATATTATGAAAACTGTTCACTTTAGGGCAAAACTTTATTAACGTTTTCACTCTACGTGTTGACCTAACGTTATGGGACACTCTATATGGTAGTTTTATTTTTGATTTGGGATTTTGGTTTGGCTTATTTTCTTGTAGATTTCTATACACGCAGGTGAATTTTCAGAATATCTGAACTATACCAGTCACTTATGAACCCATGATAATTAGCAACGTATTTTAAATCCGTAATTATTAAAAAAAAGACAAACACTTTTTACAGTCTTATACAGAATTCCTGAAGTTCTGGCACTTTTCACACTGCAGGTTAGGCTAAAAGCAATAATTAAATAAAACCAAGATAGTTTATATTCGAATAGTAGAAATTTTAAATACAGAACACACCAAAGATTATATACTGCTGCATAAGCGTGTTTTTATTTGTATTTGACATATCTTCCTCAAACATATTGTTCCCTACATGTTCAATAAGCACAGGCACCTCTAATAACTAGTAATTCAGTATTATATAAAAAATTCATTATGCGTTACTTTATGTTCACCAGTAAACTTGACCATAACGGATTAACATATTTCATTTTATTATCAGAATTTCAACATTTTTTTACTTACTTCTTAAAGATATTAACTATTGAATATTTAAACTTTGCTTTACGTATTATTTCCGAGTACTAATATTTATATCTTATCGGTAGATTGGCAATAAATATTAGTATAGAAGCAGTCTAATGGTAAAACGTCGAACTTTGCTTAACTTCACGAAAACTTGCTAGTAAAAAAGTTACGACTTTTTAAATGTTATATGCATATTTAATGTGACAATAACAGCGACATCTAAATAACATTTACATTGTTAATTTATGAATTTAAAATTTGTAACAATATTGATCATGCAAATATTTTACTTTATTTAAGAGGGGAAGATAATGGATAAGGTTCAATTACTTATTCGGACATACAGTGTTTTTTAAAGATTTTTAATGACAACTATTCAGTTCCGAGTATGTATTTCCAACTACTTTTCCTTAAATAATGATTTGAAGACGCTAGGGACGAAGATAGGAGAGGAACAACTCGTAAAGTTGTGAATATCTACGCGGTTAAGAAAATAAATGAATGACAACCAAATAAGTCTCCAGCATAACGATTACGCTAACAGTCTCGAAGACAGAGATGCTGATTCAGTTCTTAACAAAGCCGAATCACTAATCCTACATCTTTTTAAGTATCTGCTTTCACAAATTCCTTGTTTGCCAAAATGTGCAACATCAACATAGCGTCCAAGTCAACTTAAACTTTCAGGATCATTCTTACGAAAACACGATTTCAGAAGCCTGATGTTGGAAACGATCCATTAAATAGGGAAGTCGCTTTATGATTCAAATCAGTACACCATTCAGTTTATCTTGTCAAGTCAAACAAGAGTCACACTTTGACATATATCGTTTTATACCCAGCACGGTTTCTTGTATTCAGAAAACATAAATCCTAAAGCTTTCAAATTGCTCCTCCTGATCAGTGACATATCATAGCCTCATTCACTTTGTAAATAATTTCTGTCTTCATTTGTTACATTTATGATTTCACACATACATCATCCAGTTTATACCTCAGTTTTGGCAAAGGATAATCTGGTTTTAAATAATCATAAGTGGACACCGCGTCCTGAGCTATCACAACCTAAGCACTTTTTATTTGCCGCACAGTGAGATAAAACTAAACTTTACAGTTTAATTAATCTAATTAATTTCGCATTCATGCTAAGCTTTATTAAGGGCAGACTCCAGGCCGGGTTCTTTTCTTACCCCCTTGTTTTTAGAGACTGATATACATCATCAATCACTCCCCTTCATTATTTATGTTATAAAAGGCCTAGATTTCCAGTTTCGATTGTCAATCTTCCAAAAGGCCAATGAAAAACTCGACGGGGAATCGGAAACGAGCGATTTGTTTTTTATTAGAATTTCCTGACCATATATTTGCTGAGAATACAGCATAGATATCAATATTTTATTTGAATCAAATAAGAACCGATGCCCACAATGATTGTATCGTTTGATAATGATTTCACTGCACCAAACAGTTAATGTCTTCAATTATTCTTTACATTTGAAATCAAACAGGCGTCAATGGACACCAATTGTTAAGTGCGATACATATTATTAGCTAGAGTTATTAGAATAACTACTGCGATAATAGATGTTTTTCAAATTTGTTACTGTGTATTTAGTATTGTTTGCATATTTCTCTCGCCAATCGCGATTATACAGCGTGCACGTAAAGTATGGAACATATTCAATATATTCTATACAGATGAAAGGAAAACATTGTAGGTACATATCAAACTTAATTTGTGAATGTGCACATGATATAGCGTCATGATTTGATTTTTAAAAACCGTCAGCTTTTGATATCACTATTTTGAAAATCGAGTAATGTTGTATACTGGACGATTAAATTGCCAATGTTACATAACAATTTCTTTTACAAAAAAACTGTTTTTTGTTCGTCTTTATTTCAATTATTTTCTTCTTACAAAAAGTTGTGTTACTATCATATAATATATAGAAAGTATGATAAATACAAAGAATGATGCACCAAAATGCAAAAAATTGCACAAAAAGGAAAACAATTAAATTACTGTGTATATTTTCCTGACTGTATTTCAATTTAATCCAAAAGAAAATACTGGGTTCCAGTTAATTTTATAGTTTATCATTTAAAATGTCACAAATACGTTTCGGTGTTTTTCTCCACCATCATCAGTTTGTCTAAAATACACATTCACAGTCATCATTAATTAAAAAAAAAGTTCTATCAAAATTCACATACTAAAATACAAATTACACACATATTAAAAAGTATATTAAAAACAATAGGTTTACAGGTGATGAGTCAGGACAATCATGTCCGGGAAAAGACTAGAATCTATTGTTCAGAGATTCAAATTTAACTTACGTGTATGGCTGTTTCCACCTTCACATTTGACTGGCTATTGAAATCCATACTTTGTTCGATATCGAGCGAGAGAAAAAAATATCAATTGCTCTGCAATTCTTCAATGTCAGGTGTTTATATTTTATTTACTTGGCCCAATCAGTGTATGCATGCGCTCATTTAATTAGTGTGTGATATACAGAGCTAAGATTGTCTGTGTCTGATCTAAAATTCATTGCAGTCTGATTTTTAATTTGTATCATTTCATGGATTCTTCTCTTATTATAATTGTCTTCATTGATTAATATTTTTGTCTTATCAAAATCAAAACTATGTAACTTTTGTTGTGCATGTTGTGCTAATGCTGTTCCATTTTCGTTAACCTTTCTTAAGCTATATTTATGTTCGTATATACTTTTCTTTAAATATTGTCCTGTTTCGCATATGTATGCGTTGTCACAGTTCAAACAATCAATCTTGTATATTACATTAGGTGTGTTTAACTTATCACTTTTAGGTTTACATTTTGTGAAATATTCCTTTGCTAAGTTTTTTTAGTTTTTTTCCGCTATAGTAATATAATGCGGTTTTAAAATATTTTTTATTTTCGAGTTGATTTCTGGAATATACGGTAATGATACATACTTGATTTCACCTTCTTTTTTCTTATTTATATTATTTATGTTGTTCCATTTATTTGAATTGTAGATTTTATTTATTCTTCGCTTTATAATTGGTTCGAAGAATGAATTGGGATAGTTGTTCATTATTAGTATCTTTTTTATTTTTTCAAGATTCTTTGTTCTATACTCATAATGTGCCAATTTAATCGCTCTATCAGTAAGAGCTGTTTCAACACTTTTTTATATTGTAGAGGTGCATATGATTGGTAATTCAAGTATCTACCAAACCATACATCCTTTGTGTACCAGTTTGTTTTTATTTCCCCATTACCGTCATATATAACTGTCATATCCAAAAAGTTTAATGATTTGTTTTTGTCTTCCTCAATGGTGAATTTAATGGTATCATGGAATGCATTAAACTTATCTAGTGTGTATTGAACTTTTTGGTTTGGCAGGCACATTATGCAGTCATCTACGTATCTTTTAAAAAATCCACACTTAAAATTCAAATCAGGTATTAGTTTTTCTTCCAGACTTTCCATTACGAGGTTTGCCATTGTAGCAGCTATGGGAGACCCCATAGCTACTCCATATATTTGTGAATAGAAATTGCCCTCGTACTGGAAGTAAGTGGACTTAAGGCACAGCTCTACCGCCCCAATAAATTCATTTTTGGGTAATGATGTGTGTTCCTTTATTTCAGACCATTGCATTCTTATACACCGTATTGAGTAATCTACCGGGATGTTTGTGTATAACGACACCACATCAAGTGATATTATGCGATGGTTCTCAGGTATTTTCTGTTTTTTTATAAATTCGCAGAAACTCCATGAGTCCCTAACGTGATATTGTGAATTTCCCAATATATTACTCAACACAGCTGACAGATATTTAGATAATTGGTAAGTTGGGGCATTTATGTTGCTAACTATCGGTCTCAATGGGAGGCCCGCTTTGTAAAGCTTTGGCAGGCCATATATAAATGGTGCTCGGCCGTTGTTGCAAGATAGTGTTCGTTTTAAATTATCCGTTATGAATTTATTTTTATGCCATGAATTTATTATGATGCGATTCCTCGGGCGCAGTCCGTATTTATGCACCGGTCGCGATGACGTGGTTTGTGATGACGTGGCCTGTGTCATCGGAGCTTGCGCATTCTGTTGGCTGTTGCTATCCTCCGGTGTACATGATTCTCTCTCCTGTCCTGAGCTGTTGTTTTTTCTTGCTGTTTTTGCGTTGGTGAGTGCTGGAAACCATATCCTGTTCAGCGCCATTGTCTCTTCTTTTCTGTTGAAATTGTCGTCGTGTTTGTAGATTTCAATGGCTTCTCGTATTAGTCGGGGGCGATACCCTGTTGTCGTGGCCAGGACCTGTGCCTCTCCGAAATATATGTTGTGTGTTCCATCGCTGAGGGCATGTTCCGCCACTGCCGACTTCTCCACATGTCCAAGTTTGCAATTTCGTCGATGTTTTTCTAATCTTGTCGCAACCGATCTCTTAGTAGTTCCTATGTAGACGCTTCCACAGGAGCATGGAATCCGGTAGATTCCCGCAGTTGCTAGGTGAGGTCTTTTGTCTTTAACTGACCCTAGACATTCTCGGATCTTTGTTGTGGGCTTGTAGACCGTTCTTATTTTGTGTTTCCTCAAGAGCCTCCCAATTCTGTCCGTAACCCTGGGAACATAGGGCAGGAAAGCTTTCAGAGTAGACTCACTTTTTTCAGCACGTCCCACTCCTACAGCTTTTTTGATGTCCAACTGGGAATATCCGTTCTGAAGAAAAGCTTTTTCCAAGTGCTGTAGTTCCGTTGTTAGATGTTGTGGTCCACATATTTTTCTGGCTCTATCCGTGAGAGTCTTAATGATTCATGAACATGCCCTCAGCGATGGAACACACAACATATATTTCGGAGAGGCACAGGTCCTGGCCACGACAACAGGGTATCGCCCCCGACTAATACGAGAAGCCATTGAAATCTACAAACACGACGACAATTTCAACAGAAAAGAAGAGACAATGGCGCTGAACAGGATATGGTTTCCAGCACTCATCAACGCAAAAACAGTTTATTTAGTTTTGTTTGAACATTTGTAGTAAGATCTTTTTTCCGGTTTATATGTTTTTAAATCATTTATTAAGACTAGCATTTTTGTTCTATATTGAGTTTTCATCATAACAACTGTCTTGCTACATTTATCGGCCGTTAGCACACAGATGTTTGTGTTTTTATTTAAAAATGTTTTGGTTTCACTTATAAGTTTATTTATTTCAGTTGGCACATTTTTATTTGAGATTCTATTTTTGAAATTTGTCAACACATTACACAATTTATTCCTTATCTCGTTTTTTTATCGCTGTTTAATGAGAAGACTCCATGTTCGATGTTTGCTATGAAACGTATTTGTGACATTTTAAATAATAAACAATAAAATTGACTGGAACCCAGGAATTTCTTTTGGAAAAAACAATTAAAGTAAGTGATAAAACTGGGCACCATTGACTTGCTGACAATGAGAAAGGCGATTTTCAAATTCTTAAGTAATTCTTGCTAACATCTGAGAAGGGAATAGTCTATTTTTTGCGTTATTGTACTGTTCACGTCTTAATTAATTATTTAATTGATTGACGTACATTTTAGACTTTAGGTCGCCCCACAGAAAGAAATGAAGAGGTGTCAGGTCGGGAGGAAAATTGATATTTAATTAATATGGAACAGATTCTGAATGCGTGATGTATGGTGGTGCAACTTCTTGCTGAAACCATAGATGAACAGAACGAGGAAATACTTCCGATTAAGTCTAGCAGTTTCCGCTATTATATTTTCTTGCAGTGATTGTAAGTAATTAGTCATTATATTAAGTAACACTTATTCTGCTTTAGGGCTATTAAAACCCAAGAATTACTTATTCCCTACTACATTGCTTTTTGGGGGAATATGAAAAAAGGTCGGCTCTTTGAGTTTCACTTAAACGCATCATTTTAGCTTGAAAAACCATAAAAATACAACTAAAGTTTATCAACTGCCCTACTTAGTATTTCCCACGATAGCTGCTTAAAGCAAACTCGTTTGGTCTTTTTTGGACGCAAATAATGGATCAAACGTGCAAAATATCATTTAAAAACAAAATATTTAAAACAGAAGAAATTTGTTATAAACCTTAGAAAAATTTAATCATGCTGAGTGTAGACTCGATTTATCAAATCGCGGGATTAAAAAGTGAGCTTGTCTTTAAAAAATTAAAGTATGACGTCATATATGCGACATTAATGACGTTAAGAGAAATAAGTTTTGCCCATTTGCAAGTTAAGTGTGACGTGCCCAGCAATATTTTAATATTTCATCTAAAGTCTCTCGAATCTAAAGGTCAAAACTTCTGCCATCTATAGAAAGTATAAGAAGTTTCAACCCAGGATCAAACCCGCAATCAGAACAGATAATACAAAATTTTGAGGACACTACCAGTACTCAAGCTTAAGATTCCGTTACGGATGGCATTGAAAGTAGTTTTCTCTTTGAACTCATTTCTACCTTTCTTTGTTCTATTACGATTTTGTTATAAATACACTGTAATTGCGCGTAAATAGAGTTAACATAAAAAATATAAAAAAACAGCACACAAGACGCCCAAGGAAAGTTATTATTTAATTAACGGAAACGCAATTTCCATCTGCATCACAGTACACTCAATAAATTTTTAATTTTCCATGAAGCTTAGCAAATATTAAGTGGTTACTCAAAGAGTGGGCGATTAATTAAACATCAATCAACTTATAATTTATTCGTTTTGTATATTTTCCTGACTGTACTTATAATTTATGTTTGTTTTCATCATATATGTATTGAATTACATGTATTGAAAAATACATATAATAAAAAGAAAAATAAAGCAGTGGTCTTTCTTCGATTATTACTGTTCTGGAAATTCAGCTGCACACATTCGATATACTATTATTTGGAATATTCACGGTTTAGTTCAATTTTGTAGCGACCGAAAGCGAATCTAAGTCCAGAGGCTCAAGCGCACACTTGAGAAAATATTCGTCGCCCCAATTTTTAGTAAGTTTACAATGCGACATATAACTTTCATTAATTTTTTGAATCAGGAAACAGTAATTCTCTTTGCGTCACAAAAAGTTGGTAGCCAAGTATAGCGCAGTAGAAAGGAAAAGGGGGGCGGCGCAGAATATTCTCACCTAACAATTTCAAACAGTTGCGACGATATTCTTCAGAGCGCTTGTTGTATCGGTTATATAGGTATCGGTTGTATAAGTTACCTCGGTTGTATTACAGTCAATGAAAAATACTTCTTCAGAAGTTTTAGTAAACTTTTACTATACGCCCGTCGGTTTTACATCAAAATTTTTACTTCCATAGAAGATGAAGAAACTCATTAATGGGCATTAATTTTTATCATCAACCAAATTGTCATCGTCCGAATTTCAATATATTTTCCAATTTATTATTGCTTACCAGAAGCTTTCATTTGCATGAATTAGATAAGTAAACATATGTATGTTTACATACATATGTAAACGTATGCTTTTATGGATTACCACAAAGGTCTGATAGGGTTCAACATGACAAGCTTTTAAATAAATCAAGAACCTCGGTGGGTTCTGATTATAGGGATCTGCGCGTCATAGAAAACGTGTACTAAAAGCAGAAAGCAGTGGTTTGAATAGATACACAACTGACCGATTAATGTTGCATTCAACAGGGCTGACAGCCTGATGTTGATCTGAACCTGTACCAAAAAGAAGAACGGAAAGGGCACATACTGTTGTCCTAATTGTCCCAATTAACTTTTAGACTTTTTGTATGTTTGTTTGATTGTTTTATAAAAAAGTTTCAAATTATCATTCTCAAAACGAATACTTCGTTTTCACGAAAACGATGAAAACTAATTGTTTCGCTTAAGTCACTCTTGAAGCATAACACTATTTTCTAGTCTAGATTACTAGCTCCAGCTTTCGACAAGTAGGTTTTAGATAAGATAAATATAAGGTTAAATGCAATTATTTAGTGGCAGCTGTAAATGTTTTGTTCATTCTGTAAAGGCAATACAAGATTCATACATTGAAAATAACACTCCAGATTTATGAACATATTACTTACTTGTGGTAATATGTTTTATGCAAACCGGTGATACTGCAGTTTGCAGTTTGCAGGCAATTTGTATCACAAGCAAAATCAAAACAGGATGTAGTTTTTCATGTACATATTCGGATATTGTGGCACAACCAATTAGTAGTAGTAGTAAACATCTTTATTTCTAAAAAAAGGCTATCGACCTATCGGTCTTTCTGCCCTTGTTTAGTACATATAGTCTTAATCTAAACAAACAAATAAAGGTAAAAATTATCTTATTCTAGGTTACTAATTGAATAATTTTAATTCTGGCAAACAGAGATCTTGGATTTATTGCCCAGTAGTCAGTTACTATTGTAAGCGTTCGAGTAGCGTTGATGTAGGGAAACGGAAGCGGGATTGTCTGGTTGGTCTTGTAAGGCAAAGGGAAATCCAGTTGTAGGGGTTGTTTGTCTGTAGATGTATGAGTCTTTCCGAACTCTTTGTTATGTTTGTGCGTTCGTATAGTAGTTGGGTGGAGGGGTTGTGTAGTACAACCAAATAAATTGCGATGAAAGTGAGGAAAAGAAACACGAAGAGAAGAATCAACAACGAACAAGGAGCTTCTGGAGATATTAATAGTAGATACTGCTTAAAGCATAACGATTTCGAAACATCAAGAAGATGGTACATATAAAAAGTATATAGATAGATATAGATATAGACCATATAGAAAATATTTTCTTGTCGCACTTAAGGTATATTGGCGACAACTGCATTTTTGCCAACAGTCCCCGGGAACTTACAAGGTCTAGATTTTCCAACATCTCTAAAATAGTTCGTGTTGTCTGTGTCGCGCAGGCTCGTCGTTATTTATGAAACATGACTTAAAGTCGATCGAAAATACAACTAGACAAGTTCTAGGACCTGCATCTTTCTGCAACTTATAGTGAGAGACTGATTACAGATACTTTTCAGAGTAAATAATCCTACAACTATTGATAAGAATTGCGACACTTTAGACATTAATTCGGTTGCAACTGTTATTTTGTTCGAACAGTTTCACTATCCCAGAAGAATCAATTTACTTTTTGGCGGCGAGCGCGAAAAAGCAAGCCGTAGAGACAACGCTGGCAACGAGATGACTACTGAAAGTTCGAGATAGCTAGACGCATTTGGAATAGGGAATGTTCCAAAATATTCGAGTGTTGCCAAATGGCTACATAAAGCAAGCGCAACACGCCTTAGTTAGTTAGTTAGCGAACGAGCTATGAATCAAGGTTAAATAGTAGTGCGGTTATTGCTGGTTATAATTATTAGAGTTATTAAATTTAAAAAACTGTTTACAGACAGAGCGAGTTACAGGAATTTTTCGAACCCCAAAAAACGTAACAACTTATAATTAAAAAAAATTGACTATTTGCTTTACTTAGTCTCCCTTCTAAGGAAAATGATCATGATATATTTTGGACATTGTAATACGTCTTAAGTTTTGAAGAGTACAATTTAGAACCTAGCCACAAATGTGCCGTAGTTTGCTGTTTGTCAAAAAATAGTGTGCTGTGCTTTTTCGAATATTTGGGCATCTATCTATAGGCGATACACCTCATATATTACGTCATGAAGATAGTTCTTGTTGTAAAATCGCTTTAGTAAAAGAAAAAAAGATATATTTCATGCAAGCTATGATTTTTATAAAGTTAAGGTTTATAAAATTGTTACCTAACAAGTTTCTTTAGATTCCCCAACTCTAGAGGTCACAATAAGTCAAGTAGTAGTAGTAAACATCTTTATTTCTAAAAAAAGGCTATCGACCTATCGGTCTTTCTGCCTTTGTTTAATACATGTAGTCTTAATCTAAACAAAAAACAAAGATGAAAATTCTCTTATTCTAGGTTAATAATCTTATTAAATAAACTTTCCAATTCTAATGACAAGAAAAAATTATTTTATTGTCCAGTAGTCAGTTGCGTTTGTAAGTGTTCGAGTAGCGTTGATGTAGGGAAACGGAAGCGGGATTGTCTGGTTGGTCTTGTAAGACAAAGGGGATTCAGTATGGTCCAGTTGTAGGGGTTGTTTGTCCATTTTGTCTGTAGATGTATGAGTCTTTCCGAAATCTTTGTCATGTTTGTGCGTTCGTATAGTAGTTGGGTGGGGGGGTTGTGTAGTGGGTTTTGGGGGTGTCTTATTCGTGTTATTAGTCTTAGTCGTTTCGTATATTTTCCTGACTGTACTTTAATTCACTCCAATATATTCCTGGGTTTCAGTCAATTTTATTATTTATTATTTAAAATGTTACAAATACGTTTCGGTGTCTTTCTCCACCATCATCAGTTTGTCTAAAATATACATTTACAGTTATTATTAATTTATATAAAATTTTTCATCAAAATTCACACATTAAAATACAAATCACACACATATTAAAAAGTACATCAAGAACATTGGTTTTCTTAAGTACCCTAGTACTTGCTCCCCTAGTTCTGCTACCCTAGTTTCTTTCTAAGTACCCTAGTACTTGCTCAAAACAAATATTTCAAATTAAAATACAGGCGAAAAAATTCGCCTTTAAATATAATATTACTTTAGGTATAGCTCTAGAGCCTCGCGGGATTTCATTTTACTGTTAAATATTTACTTTTTGTCTTGACAAATTTGCAGAGAAGTGACTGGCATGGAGACTGCAGAAATATAATAGAGGCCACTTTTTATATTCAATTAATATTTGAAAGCGGACTCAGCATTTCATATCATATTTCTAAGCAAATGCCATAACGATATTTATATGATATTATTATTTTAGCTCTGGTTTGTGAACGACCACTCGCATCTACAGAGCAAAGAACCCGAATCGTCATCAGACGCGTGATTAATATTTTTGTTATGACTATTATTAGAATTAATGATTTGCTTAATTATATTCGTTTTCACTAATACAACATTAAGGGTCGTAAGCACGAAGTTCACAATTCCAGTTTAAGTTGAACTACATTTCAAGACAGGTTCAAGTGTAAATTTGGGTTGTACGAATTCATTCAATGTTGACGCATTGGAAACCGCATTATTGCAAAGTTTGGATCGAGTTCAAGTTTAGTCAGAGCTCAAGTTCAGCCCAAGTTCAAGTTCAGGTTGAGTCCAGTTGGACCCAAGTTTAAGCATACATTGTACAAGCTGGACGCAAATTTGCGTTTTTTATACATACTCGTTTTATACATATACGACCGGAGTCGTATGGGGTACAGAAACTGATTTTCCTTAATAAACTCTAGACGATTTCATAACCTGATCATATTATTATTTACGAGTAGAATTTGCAATTAAAAATATTTGCAAATAAAAATAAACTATATTATCATTCATCCATGAATTAATTAATTTTCCATACGCGATTTTCCAGAAGGTATATTTGTTAAAATATTTTCTGTTAATATTATTTGCATTTATTTCTGACTTGCTTCCCTAATGCGACCGGCCTGTAATGATGGTGACCTTCTGTAATTACGTTGTCTTCGTGCAATGCAGCTGGTTGCATTTTCATTTTTTCCATTACCCTGCTTACTCGCCATGTAAAATCCGAAAAAGGCTAATAATTAATATATAGTTTCAATATTTTCCAGTCTATCTTTAAATTGTGTAAGTCTTTGAATCATGCGATTGTTACAACGCAATTTCCTTTTTATGAAAAGCGGTTTAGAATAATATAAACAAAGAACATAAAATCGCTAATTTAACAATTTTTCTTCAGTGGATAAACGTTGAAGACGTGCAGTTTCTTAACGATTTGTGGGCGTAATTAAGGTATCTCCAAGTGTTTAGTTTTGTACAAGTTTTCGATTTTCTGATAATTTTTATTTTATTTTGGAATTTCCATCGCATTTTAACGAATAACAAATTATTCTGAATTATTTCAACCTTAAAGGCAACTTTTTGTAATCAAGTTCAGGTTTTTCAAGGTTTTCAATTTCATTTTGTTTCTGAGATATGCAATGAAATTCGGGACAATGTACAACGTTACAGCAAGCGATGGAAACCCAATGATTTGAGTCAACTGACGTTTGTGCAGAATATTGTTACAAGTCTATTTCGAAAGTGTTTTTCGTGCTATGAAAAAAATATAAAAAGCTCAAACAATAATTTATTCACAACTCAACAGAACATTTATTACAAACTTTGACCAACTAATTCAAAAATTACAATAATTGCTGAAAGTGCATTCTCCAGCATAAATACATTTTTGGCTTTAGTGTGTAACTAGTGGATTAACCGCAGCTGTTATTTGAACGAGATTATTTTTTAATTTATCACAGACGTTTTAAATCCTATGAATTATTTAATCACGGGTATTTACTCGCGTTTAATAAACGATTGATCTAAGATTTCCCGAAACAAAAGAATTCAAATGATTCAGATCGGGCAAGCGTGGCGGCCAAGTCCTGGTCCTTCGCAAGGAGCACTTTTCAAATAGACTGTGACAAAAATCTTCACAAACTTAAGTTGACAGAAATCATTGAGTTTCCATGGCTTGCTGTACCGTTTAATTAAATTACGTAGCTAAGGTGCTACATTGTAGAAAATTTCATTACATATCTCAAAAATAAGATAAAATATGAAAAAATAACGAGAGACAAAAAAGTTTCTAAATGAATCAGTCAATAGCCCTTGTAGTCGTTGCATTGAAATTACTTTATTTGTTCAAGTTTTTATACCAAATTAGTGGGGGGCTGGCCCACAAAATACACTCCCGAAGAGGCTGGGTGGCTAGAACGAAAGGACCATCTGTAAAGTGATTCAAAGTGTTTATACTCCGAATTTCATTACAGAAATGAAGCGAATTAGGGAATTTTTTATCCAAAAAAATTCCTGGGTTTCAGTCAATTTTATTGTTTATTATTCAAAATGTCACAAATACGTTTCGGTGTCTTTCTCCACCATCATTAGTTTGTGTGTATAGTTGTTTCTACCTTCACATTTGACTGGCTATTCTTCAATTCAGCATTCTGGCATTCAGTCAATAAAATTGACTGAAACCCAGGAATTTTTTTGGATTAAATTGAAATACAGTCAGGAAAATATACACAAAGGAATTTTTTATATCATGTAGGGACATTATTCTAGCCTGTTCTATTGATTCCCGAAGTTATCAAGATTAAACTAGAATAACCCTGTATATTTTTGTTAACTGCATAGTCAAATCAAACTAAACTTAGTATTGTCTGCAACCACTAAGCATTTTTGTGATTTTGAAAAACAATTAAATGAAACATAGCCTTTCAATCAATTGAATATCATTCAGCTTTTAAGCGTGCCTAAAATTTGATGGGCGAGCAATACAGATGGTAACAGTAAAACGATGGAAACTAAGATAATCGTAGAAATGTCCATTCAAAATTTAACGAAAAAGGTTTTTTTTTTCAAATTCGGTTGAGAAATCGACACTCTTCCGGTTTTCGTTCAGTTTCGTACTTCAGCCCCATTTCACTTCTTTGAAAGATGCAAAGTGCAATTACACTTGTAACAACAATGATTGTACAATAATAATTATGTCCAATATTTTTGTCAATTCGGACAAAAGTACTTGGTTAATGATTATTCAATACTTTGATAGTTTTTGCGTTTTGTAGGACTATTTGATCGCAGTTAGATCAAATGCTGGGCTCTATTTTAATAAAACTACTAAGACCCGTTTCGTGTCAGACGACTCCCAAGGCTCAGTCTCTATCACGTCAGGGTTTCCGTAATTACTCTAATGGTCAAATCAGCAATCGTGAATGATTCATGCAATAGTCCTCTTTCTATTGTTTCATATGAATTTAAAAAATAGGTTGTTGAAACATAACATTCATTTAAATTTGTATGTAAGCGCTAGTCGTATTCAGAATTACTTTTTCTTGGATCCTGTTTGCAAAATACAGACTTGATTACAAACCCCTGATTATAAGTCAGTGCAGCATTGTAATGGACACATGGAGATGGGCAAATCACGCTCAATCAGTCACGCTATACGATAATAAAAAGCATTCTGCAATTTTACTTTAAATCCATATTGAAACGTGAAAACGACGCCGACGTACTGTTTACAATGTTAAATCAGGCGGAATTTCCAGATAGGGGTGACTATATTAATAAAATATGACATAAGTTGAAAGGAGCTACGTTGTCGAGGAAGTTGCCGAATATGTTTTCTTTTATATGCATATTGTGTTTTTACTGGCGAAAATGTGGTAAACATAAATATATACGCTTGCAAACGTAACGGCTTTAGCCTCATTACCTAAACAGAATAGAATAGATAGGACAGGTAGGGAGTTTCACGTTAGGTGGAGAATGTTTTGAGCGAGGAAGGAATTAAGTAACAATGAAATTTTGTTCGCCCTAATATATTTGCTAAATACAAGTGATGGCCCAAATTACCAAGGTGTCGAAATATTTATTTCTTTCTTCATGGTTTAATCAAACAACTCAAGTCTCTATCATCATCACTAATATGTCCATAGTCTTATTCAATTTCTGTTGCAGTTTGATGTTTGTTGAGGTGCTTGGTTTATCAGCTATATTTAAGACATATTTAAGGTTCTAAAAGGGATAGAGTGTTTTCAGCTTCAAATATAGTAAAAGAGACCAACCAGACTGTTCAAATAACATTTGAACATTGTAGTGGAGATTTGTTGGGCTTGTGACTTTTTTCTATATTGAATTCCGAAAATGGTGCGCCCCAGTCGAAGATCTTCGGGACGGTCACCACAAGTGCTATTTCCGGGTTTAGCGATTGAAAGGTTGATTCTCCAGCTTATCATAGTCGCGACAATTTTAGCATCCTGTAGATAAGTGGTCATTGTTTTCTTTTGGGTGGCTCACTTGTCAGAGCTGACCGATGACCATTGTCTTGAATTTGAAGGATGTGCGAAATCACACTATTGCGTTCGACGGGAGGTCTACTTTTGGTACCCTTTAGAATCAGCCCACATTCCAATGGCGCGAACACCCAAGGGGCCGAAACCCAAATCGTGGGGAACATCTTTCCCTCACCCTGCTTCTCTAATTTTGACCACGCGAGTCGAAAGAAGGGACGAAAAAGTAGGAAGAGTCGTCCACACACACTTGTCGGAAGCAGTCGTGATCACACACTCGTCGGGACTACACTCTGTAGTCATCTCATTATCTCCACACAGTCTTGACCAGAAGAGTCGTGAGCTTACACTCTTCGGGACTACACCCAGTAGTCATCTCAATACAGTCTTCGCCATACACTTGTCGGAAGCAGTCGTGATCACACACTCGTCGGGACTACACTCTGTAGTCATCTCATCATCTCAAAACAGTCTTCGCCACACACTCGTCGGGACTACACCCAGTAGTCATCTCCAACAGTCGTGATCACTCACTCGTCGGGACTACACTCAGTAGTCATCTCATCATCTCCAAACAGTCTTGTCTTGACCAGCACAGTCGCCACACACTCTTCGGGACTACCCCCAGTAGTCATCTCAAGACAGTCTTCGCCACACACTCTTCGGGACTACACCCAGTAGTCATCTCAAGACAGTCTTCGCCACACACTCGTCGGGACTACACCCAGTAGTCAGCTGCAAAAAGTAAAGAGCAGTATTGCACTCAACCTCGCCAGAAAGAGCTGTCACCACAAATAGTCACAAGTCTACAAAGGTAGAACTGCCCAGCCCAATCGCACACTGAAGTAATAAACGGTGGTTACCAGTACTGGTTTCGCACTTGGCAAAAGGCCATAGCGCTTATTATTTCTGCGACTGCCCCAACTATACCCACCAAACACTAATCTCAAACCCTTTGGTCCTTCGAGTAAAACAAAGTTCTCCCCAAATTATTCCGGTGGTGCAATCCAAAGGTTCGAAATAGCAACTCCGGAACACAGACAATCCCGCTTCTGTTTCCCTACATTAACGCTACTCGAACACTTACAAACGCAACTGACTAGTGGACAATAAAATAAATTCTTCTTGCCACTGAAATTTTATTTAATAATATCGTTAACCTAGAATAAGAGAATTTTCATATTTGTTTTTTATTTAGATTAAGACTACATGTATTAAACAAGGGCAGAAAGACCGATAGGTCGATAGCCTTTTTTAGAAATAAAGATGTTTACTACTACTATAGTAAAAGTTATTTGTCATTAATATAAAATTGAAGAGAAACCGGCATAAACATCAAATTAAATGTAAGAGACAAAGGACAAAAACAATATTTTTAATGATGATTTAACAAACACAATTAATGTTTTTTTTTAATTAAAATTGACGTGCTTGTAAAAATAATTTTGAGAAAATGGCCCACTGAAAATGAGTGAAAGTGAAAATGAGTCACTACAATCATGTTAACGATTGGTTCTTAAACTGCTCTTAAAAGTTGAACAGTTCTACTGTTTTTTGTCACAACGATTTTCGGCCTTACGGTGCCCAATAAAATAATTTTAAAGTAAATGTTTTACTGGTAGAAGGAATATTTAGACTTTAATTCAATTTTAAGCAAATAGATTCTTGACCATTAACTTTTGAATAACGTTTTTAACATCGCACTAGACTGGACAAAATTTTTCATTAAATTATTATACAGTTTATTCAACTTAAATACTGTCCATGTTGTGACAATTCTTAAAATTTCGTATGTTAACCCTTTTTTCTGTTATAATGAGCAAAGTGAAGCGACGTCCTACATTTAGCTGCCAGTCACCTTTCATGATGTTATCATGTTTTCATTATTTGATATTTATTGATTTGACCAAATTATAGACAATATTAATGGAACCGGTAATAAAAAAGTTAATGGATGGTGCATAACCGTGGCAGCGGTAATAAACTTCAATTTGTTAATTTTCATCAAGATTTTCTGCTGTGTAAGTGACTGCATATGGAAGAGTTAAAATGCATGTAGGGCCTTGCTGTTCCCTTTATACAAAAATGGCATGTGACATGAACGTTTCTGTCTTTAACTGGATACAGTACTGTCTCTTGGTCACACTACATCTATTTTCATTATTATTGGAAACCTCACATATGTTCAACGGAGGAAGTTTATAAATCAGAATTTTCTGAAAAACTCTTACCATGATAGATGTGATGCGTGTTCATAAAATAAATTTATTTGATATTTGGACATCAATGTGAATACTTTTAATGTTTCAGAAGCATTGGTTTTGCGCTTTTTCTCAATAGTTGAATCAAATCGAATATTAAGAATTAAAGGATTTCATTACGTCAAAAGTGTGAATTGGCCGTCATGATTATATTTTAGGAATGTCTGTTAAGTTTTTCGCAATCACGAATAATTTTATAAACCTTTAGTTTATCAAATTTGTACATATAAGTTATATTTATATGTATAAATAACCAAATTTATACAATTAAGACCGATAATCGATTAGCAGTAGCAATTGAAAAAATCGCCTGGAGTTTAAAGTCATACCATATGAATCCACAAATTGAATCATAGGTGCCGGATATAAGGTCGTGCTATTTACGAATGTAATTTATGAAGTGCAAATTGGATAATTTAGTTTCTGTCAACAATTGTAGATTAAATCAAGGGCCCACAAACAGAGGGTGTACTAGGGTATACTATTGCCCCCGGGTGTAGTTTTGCAATTTTCCAACATCAAAATTTTAGCGCATATCGTTTAGACATCTAGAACATACAAACATAGAAAATAAACACAAACAAAACAAAAAAAAAACATCTTCCGAGACTTTCCTTCAAGGAATTTCAGTCCCTTTCACTTTTAGGCGACGAGAAGCCCTTCGTATTCAAGATAATACGGCCACTTTTCTAAATAACTGAAAAAAGGATCAACTAAATAACTGAAAAAAGGATCAAATGCAAACAAAAAAATAATACCTTTCAAAGCTATTTAGCTGTTAAATTACCGCATTTTCCAAGACTTTCAAAGGGTCCCAATTGTTAAAATGACCTCTTCGAATTCCAATTTGATGGTCACGCAATGTTCAATGGCTACGTATTTTTGGAGTTTATTTTATTTGGAGAACAAGTAACCAAAACATTTCATTCCGACCCAGCAACTGAAACAATAATTCTCATAAGAAAAAGACGAGTTTCCTAGAATCTCCGTTGCCAGTGTCGATGTCTATAAAAGTTTCACTGCAGATCAGGAATCCAAGGCAATACTTTTCAACTTGGGTTAAAACCTAGAACACCGAAGTTTTCACTTTTTCCATTTTTCTGAAGATCATGAACTGGAATCAAATCTCCTGATCAGAACCACAGACTCAACGCTGATTCCCCTACAATAACTGCAGACGGCCAAACGACACAATCAAAAAACGACGTAAAATACCTTGGAATCACAATTGACCACAAACTTAAATTCACTAAACACATACGAAACATCAGGGCAGAAACAATAAAGAGAACAAAACACTTCCGATCACTAACCTACAAAGACAGAGGAACTAGCACAAACACCGCCAGCAAAACATATAAAGCTATTTGTAGACCCTTGCTAGACTATGGACATATACTCATGAGCAACGGAACAGAAAGGACAAAACGTTATATACAAACAACAGAACAAATTGCACTAAGACTAATAACACGAATAAGACACCCCCAAAACCCACTACAGAACCCCTCCACCCAACTACTATACGAACGCACAAATATGACAAAGATTTCGGAAAGACTCATACATCTACAGACAAAATGGACAAACAACCCCTACAACTGGACCATACTGAATCCCCTTTGTCTTACAAGACGAACCAGACAATCCCGCTTCCGTTTCCCTACATCAACGCTACTCGAACACTTACAAACGCAACTGACTACTGGACAATAAAATAATTTTTCCTTGTCATTAGAATTGGAAAGTTTATTTAATAAGATTATTAACCTAGAATAAGAGAATTTTCATCTTTGTTTTTTATTTAGATTAAGACTACATGTGTTAAACAAGGGCAGAAAGACCGATAGGTCGATAGCCTTTTTTAGAAATAAAGATGTTTACTACTACTATTTCCTGCCCCATTTGGATCAATTCAGAATATTCCTTTCAGAAGCAGAAGGAGAAGTAGGTTTGTCAGACTGGATCATGTAGGCGCCAAATTCCTTAAGATGGATCTAATTTATTTCAAGAGATATTCTTCAAACTCTAAAGTAGTTTTATAAGCAGAGTTCAAAAATGACATTGTTTTCGTACAAATAGCCAGAAAGTGATCGAATATATTTTACCATTAGGTTTGCGTCACTGTTCTTACTGAAGACTACCGAATATTTCTTTAGCCATTTAGTCATAAAATTACCTGTAATATTATAGTTTCAATATTAGTTACTTCTTAAAATGCTAGTCTTGTTCTTACTTTTAAACCCGTGATAATCATTAATTAGTATGTACAACTGACCAATTTTGTTGAAATGGGGCCACAGACCACAGAGCTTATCGTGCAATCGACTGCAAAAATAGCAAATATAAACGCTTAGCCTGAAATGTTTACAAATATTTATGAAGGTTTTGCAAACTCATCAGCAACGCGGACAAGCACAACGAGGTTTTTGATTCCGTCAGATTAATGAAGTCGGCGTTAAAATTTTAATGAGAGTTATGTGCAACGAGTGAGAATCGAATCTGTTGCGAATAGCCCAGGCGAGGCCTCATTATATCATTATAAGGAGTTGTTGAGCATATCTACACAACTTAATTGACCCACAAAATGTAATACCAGGAGCAGTATCAAAACAAATAACGAATCTTAATTTCGACCACCTAATTCGCAGCAGCGTTCATCAGTACAGGGCGGTCTAATTATGGAGTCAGTCTTTTCCATTAAAGCATTAAAGGTTTCTTGGGCTGGTAAATGCGCAAACTGTTACTAGTTAAAAGTTGAATATCCTATTTCAACTTTGATTTTAACAATTACATTTAATTCATCGAAGGATGTGTTGAAAAACCTTTGGTAAACCTAAATATTCCAATAAGAAAATAATAACTATTGCCATCACTTACTACAAACCTCACACTGAGAGCAAATTCCTGTTTGAATAGTGTACAATTTACCATTTTTTATTAACTGCAGGTCCGACAATGATGCTTGAAGTAAACTCTTACCGAGATTTTTTTTATACATTTAACATACACTTTTATTATATTATATTTAGCTTTTATGGTTAGTTTAATTATACAATTGCTATAAGGAACTACAGCCGGTGTTCCATGATACTAATGTCAAAAGCCAAAGAAATTCGAAACTTTTTAGATAAAAACACATTTTTTTTTCATTTGTATCAAATGTTTTCAACTTTGATCCATAATGTGATGTGATCATTTATGAAAATTAAAAAAAAAATTGGTTGATTTGTTTAAGTATTTTCAAATTGCCAAAATATATAGTGGGGCAAACGTACTAATTCTAATTTTACCCGCGCTAAATTTCCTATTACTTCAGAGATCTCATGAATAGTTTGAAATTTCAACCACCAAACTATACGCTGCACGTTGAATTTAAAAATTTAATTAATTTAGCTAAATTTAAAATGATCTATTTAATTGATTTTCTTCACTGGCAATTTATTATTAATCATGCCAAAGGGGGCGATCGAATTTTACCTTTAGAGACGGTTATAAAGATTTAACATGTGTCGAGTTCATCACTACTTATTATCAAAAGTTATAAGCACATAGCAGGACATGTAAAGCTAGTTTACAAGTGAAAAAAAAATAACAAGTCACAGAAACCTATCACAAAATCTTTAACTACTAAAAAAAACATCGTTCTAGATGCCACGGTGGATCAATTGAGCTAAAAGGTGAATTAATTAATTCAGATGTGATAAAATCAATATTTTAAACTGCATTGACCATAGGTTTCTTAAAAAGGTCTGCTTTCAGTTACAAAAAAGAAAAGTTGAGCTTACGTTTCGCTCTTCCTTCTGTTGCAATAATAGCCAGTTTTCTTGCATTTTTATATTTAAGAGTAGACTTCGTGTAAACAGCTCATTAACTTCCATTTAAAAGATTCTTTGCTTACTATGGTTCTTCATGCCCCTGATGATAAGTATTTTATGCATTCGAAACATGTTGGGCATCTGACCGTATTGTACTAAATTGAATCTAATTCAATGAATTGAAGTTCAAATGTAAAGCAGGTAAATTAGTTAATTTGAACTTACTTTATGTGTCTTGCGATATTCGAAGGTTCCAACGTCTGAATATTCAAATTTCTAGATACTGTTGAGTTTACGAGTAAACCAATCGAAAGAATAATTAAAAAACGTTCTAATAGATATGAGTGTCTACAAATAATGTCGCTATTTGTTTAATTACTTATGAGTTACAAAAATGTATTGTATAGAAAATACAGGACTGAAAGTAAAATTTGAACTATTCGAATAGTTTCATTGAAAATGTGTGTCTTGAGTTAACCGTTTTAGAAACTGTGATTATTTAGACATTATTTTAACACCTTAGAACAACTATTTAAGTTATTTAATAGCAGATTTTAAAATACAACCAGATTTTGGAATTTAAGTCTACTCCGTCGAAGTCTAAAATAAAACTATACTGCAGCACAAAAATGATAATTGTGTCGACTTGCAAATTTCCTCAATCAAACATCTTATAAAACGTTGATAAAAATGAAATTTCATTAAGAAATATACCGATTCACCTAACTGACAGAAAGACAGCTTGCCTGTTTATGGACATTAACAAGGCTTTTGACAGTGTCTGGCATAGAGGCTTACTATACAAACTATACAAACTACACACACCAACATATCTACTACACACCATAAAGAACTTACTAGAAAACAGAGAACTACAAGTACGAATTGACAAAACACTGTCATTTTCTTTTTCCCTTGAACAAGGGCTCCCTCAAGGATCCCCGCTCTCACCGTTTCTCTACAATATATACTGCCATGACATATACAATTACAACTTACCAGACAAAAATCAAATCGACAGATCGGCATACATATTACAATACGCAGACGACACGGCACTTATTGTACATGACAAAACTACTGAGAGAGCAACGCAAAGACTCCAAACACTAACAAACAACACAATGACATGGTTTTATAAATGGAGACTAACACCAAACGCGTCAAAAAACCAACTTCTGCTCACAAACCACAGACTCAACGCTGATTCCCCTACAATAACAGCAGACGGCCAAAAAACGACGTAAAATACCTTGGAATCACAATCGACCACAAACTTAGATTCACTAAACACATGCGAAACATCAGGGCAGAAACAATGAAGAGAGCGAAACACTTCCGATCACTAACCTACAAAGACAGAGGAATTAGCACAAACACCGCCACCAAAATATATAAAGCTATTTGTAGACCCTTGCTAGACTTTGGACATGTACTCATGACCAACGGAACAGAAAGGACAAAACGTTATACACAAACAACAGAGCAAATTGCACTAAGACTAATAACACGAATAAGACACCCCCAAAACCCACTACACAACCCCCCCACCCAACTACTATACGAACGCACAAACATGACAAAGATCTCTGAGAGACTCATACAGCTACAGACAAAATGGACAAACAACCCCTACAACTGGACCATACTGAATCCCCTTTGCCTTACAAGACCAACCAGACAATCCCGCTTCCGTTTCCCTACACTAACGCTACTCGAACACTTACAAACGCAACGGACTAGTGGACAATAAAATAATTTCTTCTTGCCACTGAAATCTTATTTATTCAATAACATTGTTAACCTAGAATGGGAGAATTTTCATATTTGTTTTTTATCTGGATTGGGACTGCATGTATTAAACAAGGGCAGAAATACCGATAGGTCGATGGCCTTTTTTAGAAATAAAGATGTTTACTACTACTATTGTTAACCTAGAATAGGAGAATTTTCATATTGGTTTTTTATCTAGATTAAGACTGCATGTATTAAACAAGGGCAGAAAGACCGATAGGTCGATAGCCTTTTTTTAGAAATAAAGATGTTTACTACTACTACTATACCGATTTTAATCATGAAGCGACTTATGACTTATTGATTTAATCTCTATTTAATACAAAATTCATAGCTTAATAGCGTCCAAAATAATCAAAGTTCCGAGGTTTTTTTATCACTTTATATCTAGCTCAAATTTCATTAATTAGCTTTTTTTTAAGTATGGTTGACTCGACATATCTTACCGAACAATCCTGATTTAATAAAAGTGGAGTTACTTGCATAATAGCATTTCGTGAGTCGAAAAACATATAAACACACACATAAAATGCAAAAAGTTATAAAACAACAAATAAAGAAATTGAATCAACAGAAAAATAAAATGCTTTCAATTTCCTGGCGCTTTCCTATACACATCAAGGAATCCAGGAACCACAATTGAGATTTCTGGCCCTTATTGTATTCGTTTTGTATATTTTCCTGACTGTACTTTATTTTTTTTTTCCTTATTGTATTGTCGCTAATTCCGCAATCCCTGTTTTTTTCTACAGTTTCTAAGTTTCTTAACTCTAAATGACGTATTAAGTTTCATTTAATCAGACCGTACTTCCGGCGAACAACACTCAAGTGCATTTATCATTCAGCACCCATAAGTACGCAGTAATTGACCTAAAACTTTAAATAAATTATCGCTCTGAGTAACCAAATTGGCGCCATTCCTTTCATGGGGTTACGGGAGCGTACAGTGAGAGTACGGGGAAAATGTCATAAAAACTTTTGACCTTAAAAATGCACTTGCAACTTTGCACTATTAATAGCCTAGCCCGGAAAGTATAGGGTTTTGAAAAAAATGGCTTGGAAAATGTTGTCAAAACAGTCAGCTGATAGTCAGTGACAAACAGTCAAGCTGCCAGCGTGCGTGGCGAAAGTTAATACTTTCCACACGGGATGAAGAAACTTTTGTTCGGCGCGTTGATTTCGATGCTCGTACGGCTTTGAAAATGTTGACAAAACGTCCGAAACAATTTATAAACGAAATTTGCCGTTGCTAGTTACCCAGTCAGAAAGGTGCGTGGCGAAAGCTATTGTAATGAGTAAAAGTGATGCTTTTGCCATCGAAAACAGTGGCGGTGGCTACGTACTTTTCATCAGGGGATCAAGAAAAACTATTTTAAAATAGTTCAAATGTCATTTGTCAGACTATGACATTAGCTAAACGTTGCAAATAAAACATTGAGACACTTACGTATAAGTTTTTCAATTGCATTGATATAGTATCAATTGCATTGATATATTGATATAGTTATGTATAAGTATTTCAATGCATCAAGTTTACCTTCATAGGAGGTATTTTAAATAGGTTCAATCTTCTGCAAGAGCAGAAGTGAAGCAGAAGTGTAGGTGGCCACAACTGAACAGCTAATTACTGAAGTCTTAGTCAAAGCAGTACTCATAAACAACGATTAAGACCGAGTAGAAACAAGCCCTACTAACCACTTGACAGGCCGGGCAGATTTTAGTTGATCTCGAACTTTTGTAGGAACTCCATAGCAAGTAAGTTTCAAGAACGGGTACTTCTGTACCTAGTAATCAACTTTCGTTTAACATCAAAGTTGTGATATGAGATCCAGATATTCTGGTAAACAATGAAAACTGGTGTTATTAAGTGAAGTCGAGCAGTTTTGTGATGAATTGATAATGATTGAAAAAATTATGTTGATTGATTGGTACAAACACATTTTGTGATGGTAATACATTATGCAATGCACATTATACTTTTATACAAGGAAAGTTATTGTAAAAATGTAATATGTTTGTTACACTAGCAGAAGCAAGTGTATAGAAAAAAACAGAAAACCCATATATTGGCTGTGTAAGAAATGGTACCCAATCCATTTAGAATTCCATTCCCATTGAACAGATATTTGAAATAAATGCAGAAAAAAAATGGTTTTTTTCTAGGATGACTAATAGATTACTTACAACAGCGAAATATATTTTATTGTCAAGTAAAAATATTTGAAGCTTTTTGTCAATGTTGCTCTTATTTCGCCTTGGAACGCAGAGAGATTGCCTTGTTTATAGCAAATAGTTTAACACGTGAAATTTGTGTACTGTATTCAATAACAAACAGTGAAATCCTTAACAGTCCCTCTCCTTAGCACATTATTCATGAGTAGATACAGTACAATCACCACGTTATCAAGTAATGTATTATGACGTTTATTCTGCTTTGTTTTATTGATTCTATTGATTTATCATTTATTCAATTCGATAACGGATAAATCTGTTCCTATATTTTAAACCTGATAGTCATATCCATTGTTAGATGGCAATACGAGAAACTAATGAATACTAACTCTTGTAAACGCTGCGTTCATTTTTCAATAACTAACTATACACATACGTATAAAGTGAACCAGCTATACTGGAACGTCCACTTTTATCTCTATCGGGTCACTTTGTGGTTATTCGGAATCGAAAATTGGATGGACACGAACCATTTAGCAAATAATAGCTTTAACACCTTTATTTTCGGTGATTTGACTTTTGAAATTAAATAATTTCGTTTGTTGCACTCGTTCGAAATATTTATATATTCGAGGTAAGCATGTTAACTTTTATAATTGTTTCAGAATTCATTAAATGGCTATCTGAAGTTCTTCAGCTTTTCTACATAGGTATTCACACTACTTAGAGCTAAGTAAACAAATACGTTATCTACATTAGTACATAGGAAAGATTCAAGTGTACTGAGTCAGTTACAATCTAAGTAAAACCCCGTTCTAAGTAAATATATGTATATAGATTTTTACAAGATCTGTACTTATTGCAAGTTTCTAGGAAGTAGGTTAATGAAAGCTGACTTTGACTTTACGTATGTTTCTAACGTACTGATGTAATTGAATTGAACATTATTAAGGGTGTTTCATGTCACTATCTTCAGCATATGAAATCAGCCAATAGATTGAATTTTCAGACTGAAAATTACAAAAATGGTAGATAAATTTATTTTCTAAATAACTAATTAATATATCGAAAAAATTAATAACTCGAAAACCTAGAAAACATTTGTTTTGCAAGTTTTTGCTTAACATATGTTCAGTCTTTCCTGCTCAATAACAAGCTTGAGCTCGCATCTCATCGGCAGTGCCAAATTTTAACTTTTATTTCAAAAACTGAATTCATATATATTTGTTAATAAGCTTTTTTTCCTGGTGATTGCTGAAGCGTCTGTTGAATATGACAACTGTGTGTAAACACCCTGTCTATATTAACAGTTGGAACACCAAAACATTTTTGCATTAACTCTATGTCAACTCCAATCAGTCATCAATAATTCGCGATCCCATCAGCATTCATTAAAAGATCAACTTCCTTCTAAATTTTACTCTAAACTAATGTTTATTTCTCGCAATACCTATCTAAGTTTAGTAGTAAGTGAACAATTAAAATCTAAGAAGGATTACGTTGATTAATTAATGGTAAATACATAATGTTAATAACAAAACTCTAAGTTAACCAGTATCGTAACAATTACCAAAGTTCTCCGACTAGCCCTATTATTATTTTGGTGCTATACTAACGCTATAATACTCTGGTGTTCCCAAATAAGAACTATAAACCTATTTACTGGGACGAAGAGCAATACCTAGAGTTTACTAATGATGTAGCCAATATGATATTTACAATCAGACAGTAAATTCTAGGTATCAAAATGTATGGTTATTGCAAAGGCTACGAGTTCTAAAGCTTTTAAATTGAAAGGTGTAGGCTTTATAAATGGACATGTGGTTTCGATTATTCATAGCATGCTAAAACCAATTTGGATTATTTTTGATCAGATTGTACAAAACAGAGCAGCTAAAAATGTAATGATAATTGGTTATTTACAGCAATATGGTAGGTAGGAAATGTTTGATGAATGTAAGTGGAATCCGTCTCTGGCATATTAATTATACGACAAACAATTAACTTATTAAAATGCATGGAGCGTCAGCGCTAATGTTAGGTAATGAGGATTTATTTTTATTTAATCGAGAACACACAAATAGTAAGCTTGTAGGAATTAATTTCATATCTTGATAAATTTAGAAATATATTTTCTACAGATTTTCTGCTACAACCTACCGACAGTATACATGGAGCTTAATATTGTCCTTGCTCTATTGATAGATAGAGAACTAGTAAAGATACGGAGTTAAGTTTTATACTTTGTGGCGACTCGAAATATTTTACCTTCTGATACTTCCGGTTCAACGGGAAGCAGGCAACAATTTGGTTATTTTAAAAGGAACACCCCGTATATGTTTTGCTAAAATTGAATTAAGCAAAAGTGTTAGAAACTTAAAAATACTTCCTCTAGATCGAGATTTTAATAAATTAGAATAAAATAAAATTCTAGTCACCTAAGCATATAAAGTTTCTAATTTGTGCCTTTAGTACGTATCTTTATATCGATCGAGCGAACTCATTATGAAATTAATTTCCTGCAAATTTTTTAATTTGATTAATCTAACACTCAGTACTCCAAGGTACTTGAAAAAGGGCAACTTTTATATATATTTAAACTTTTTAATATTTTGCCAATGAAAGAAGAAACATAAAAACCACTTCGGCTTTAAGAATACTCCTCCGACATGTACGTTCCGCAAACCCTCCTATTTTTTCGGTAATTCCATTTCGAAATATCGACAACATCCAGAAACATGTCACCTTGTTTGGTTCCCGGATCAAAAAGCTTTATAAAAATGGATTGCCTGCGTAGTTTCCACACGGAATATGCCGTAAAGTATTGCGAGGCATTTATTTGAGCTTTTTTGTGTACTGTTACTTCCGGGCACATCTTTCGCCTTGTTACCGAGAGAAATTGAAAAATCTGTAAGTTGAATAAGTTTTGAAAAAGTAAAATTGTGGACTTTATTTCCTACAAAATATAAATTAACTATTTTTAATCGAATTTTGTTATACTTCGGTAGGGAGTGCACAAATACACAAGTTTGAAAACACAAATGGAATTAGATTGTTCGAGATATACAGAATAGTTTCTATTTTTATGCAAGACATAATTGTATTTCTAGGCACCATGAAGGAGCATAAATGCGCCAAGAAAATGTTCTTAAAATTATGTAGATGGATCAGTATCGCGTTAGAATATTATGGTCTATACGGAAGCCAGTATCAAGTCAGGTCCATCAGTCAGAAACTGACCCTGGGGGTGGCTGAGATTAGCACATTTTGAGATATATAGTTGTTTCCGTCAGAAGCTTACGGCTTTTATGAATAATAATGACAAGCCTCATTGCTGGATTTATTAACGTTAAATTATCGTTAAAAGATTCTAATTTAACAGTATCATATATGTATATCTGATCGAATATTTTTCCACATGTATTTTCCTTTCAAAAACAGTTGAGGCAAAATCAATGCAAAATATTGTTTGTTCTAGAGTTCTCAAGAGAACACTCTTTTATATGTTTACAAATATATTTAGAAAAATCTTTAGATGTGGAATAAATGAGATTTAATATAAAAGTTTTCCATCTCAGATACACAAAGCGCTTACAAGGCAACAAAATACGAAAACATTTGAAAGGAAGTTTCGTTATTTATTATCAGGTTTCCTCTTAGCAGTGTGATTGTAAACAATTTTCACTGGTGAACGTTTTGGGTGAAATAATACAGGTGAGATAGATTTCATCTTGAAGTGAAGCATTATTTAATTGATTTATTATTATTATGACCATGTGCTTTTAATGGTCAATTTTTATACGGTAATGAAACTTTCTGACAAACGGAACTTCACCAAGAATTGTTTTTTGTGGCAAGACCTCGTTGCTGCGAGCTCCATGTGCGTGAACAGAATAAAATAGCGATCAGGGACGATGTATATATTATGTTTTACTTCTCTAAAGAGACACGTGGTAAAAATGTATGGAGGTAAGTCTTCCCAAAATTGAAGGGTGAGGTTCAAAGAATTTTAATAATACGTAATAATATGTAATACATTCTAGAGTATGCATCACATATTTAATTTTCCTTGATTAGTTCTCAATACAATACTTTTGCTGTGCCACACAATATTTATTGAAGTTACATGTTAACAGTATTTTTCAAATGGCGCTAATTGACTTCGTTTTACACGCTGTGGAATGGTGACTACGAAAGGTCGCATGACCATCAATCAAGTTAAATGATTCAAGACCAATTTAGCAAATAAGTAGTAGTATTGAAGTTAGAATATAAACATTCTGATATCTGATCATGTTGCTTAGGCTCAGAAGAATCTTACTCAACACTCGTTACGTTTCTGAGATATAAAAAGAGGTACCGAATAATTTTACTCATAATATTGATTATTTTTTAAGATCTTTTTGTGTCCAGGATGGAATATCGTGGCGCATCTACATAAAAATGTAATAGATTGCCTTTAATTTCATTGCAATTGTCAATACATTTAGGCACTTTAAATAAATCCATTATGTTTGTATGCGAGAATTCCATAACGACGACTTCTTTACTTTCAGATGCCTAGATCAATATCCCTCATTCCAGATAATTAAATCCGCTATTCCAGAACAACTTAGAATTTTAGTACTGGTTTTGCCTTTTATATTTTTAGATATATTTTAGGTCAATAATATTTTTTCATATTTGTTCCAATTTTCCATCTTAGTAAATACATGCTGATTTTAAAATCCGATATGCATTCTTGAAGTCAATTTGAAACCTGATTTTTGACCTCAACTTTAAAATACTCAGCAACCACAAAAAAGCTCCAAATAGATACCTTATGGTACTTGCCGAACTTTACCACATAATAGTCTATAATAATATTGTACAATGTGACCCATTTAAGACCGCAACACCATCATAAAATCCATAATTTTCGTTCAATATTGACAAACTTGTTTGGGTTACAGACCGACAGAAATTATACTTTAGATAAGGAGTTACATTGTTGATACAAAAACCTACTTGGTAAGTTTTTTATACATTAAATTTTATGTCTAGTAGATAGTAGGTGTTAACCATTCTGGCAAAATCCAGAAATTTATATTTTCTTCTGAATGAACATGCCAAACTTTATTAAAACATTCCATTAATAAATATTACGGTAACAGAATTATATGCCATATTTTTGTTATGAATTTATTTCGTGGCTTTGCAATTTTGACACTTTAATACAAAATTTCTCTCGATTTACTATCTCTTTAAAATCCCGATTTATTATAAAAAAAATGGTCAAAATTGGACGTTTAACCAAAATTTTATGAAGATTTTAAAAGGCTCACATAGGGGTGATCTGATCTGAAATTAAACTGCATAATTTTAAGTGCACATTCTACGACAAACAGGATATAAATATTTCGTTTATTAGATTCACACGTTCCGTTCACAAACGATTCGTTTACGAGATACATGTATTTTTTCGTGCCTACTAATTTTGTTTACAATGTTCCTGGGAGCATTTAAACCAGTGTTAATTTGAATATGAATTTTTTGAACCCATGTTTATTGGCATTATTATTTAATCTTAGTTCATATAATCATTAACACGTAACCTGCAGGTTTGATACGCATTAAAAAAATCGAGTCCTATGAACCACGACGTTTTATCTTTAAAAGTGGATCGATTGGATCTTTTCATGGAGGGAACACTAGATGAAGTAAAAAAATTGGGTTTTCTTTTTCGCAGAAAATTTGGCGTCCCAATACGGTACAAATGGTGCCCATGAGCCATGTGTACAATATGTGGACATTTAAAGTCCATCAGTGAGTTTTATGTATTAGGGATATATGTTCGGGTTTTAGTTTGGGGCGCTATTGAAAAAGTAACAATGGCGCATAGGGAAGAACTTTCCTTCTTCGACTTCAAACAAGAGGTACTAAGAGAGGAGGAAGAACTGGAACTTGGTAGTCATATCAGCGATGAATGGTTAGATTTTTCGAATTTCGATCAGAATTCAACTTGTTCCATTGAAAATCCGCCATCTACAAATCATTCCGATGATGAGTTGCGATTAAGATAACGGAGAACGACATTTAAGGTCTATAGAAAGCAGGCCGGTGCGGTTACGTTGCAGTTACCTACTTGTTAAAAACGTGACGATCTCTTTTTTTTTAGGGGTTAAAATAATGTTTCGATTGACAAAGTGGTAAAACGTTACTCACAAAAATTGTTGGTGACCCTTTTTTAAATTCGTAGGTGAAATGCTAATCGTAATTGCAAGTGCGGCGCAGTGAGACGCGATAAGTTAGAACGCATTAGCGCACCAAGCGACAACAACTCAAAAGCGCAACTCAACACAGTGTTACCCAAGCCTAAAGTAAATTTCTGGCAAAAACAATTGAGTACAGGTGGTTGCAGTGGTGCATTTGCAACTAAATTTGTGTCTCAAGACGATGATGAAAACAGTTCCTCGAGTGACAACATGATGATACGCCCTTTACATTTCAGCCAAACGAAAACACCGATTGGGGAGTTTATGGAAACTTGTTGAATCTTAGGATTTCGATAAAATTGGCATTCATGCATCTCTGTGGCAAGTAATGAAGTATAAAATGAACTTAACCTTTTCAAGTTATCTTAGTGATGTTTGGACATGATTCTAAGTGAAACCAACCAATTAGAAATTATTAGAATAAAGAAATTATTACAAGAATAACTAAGAAATTGTTCAGTATAGACTCATGCATGCACGCTTGTAAAAACACCAATAAACATAAAAAGCGTGATTTCATATCAATTATCATTTGACTATCACTAAAGGCGTAAAATTCTACTTTACAGCAATGTTATTTCAAAATACATGGACGGACATAGATTCTAGTTATTGCTTTCGCTTGTTCCATTTGGCAAACAATGAAGCGTGCCCTCACACTGACAGGGAACAATTTCATAAAATGCAAAGTGCTGTTGATTGGCTAAATGCAAATTTCCATCAGCACATGATTTGAGAGGGATGTTATTGTCTAGACGAAACTATCATCTCGAATAAAAACCGGAAGCCGAAAGAATGGTAATGGAAATAATAAATCCGTTACGTGATTGCGAAAGAACACATTTTACTATCAATTGGCATATGTCGGTACCTTTTGTTGAAACTCTTCAAAAGGAAAGAATCAACCCACCTTGTGGACAATTTTGCCATAAGAACTATCTGAAGTACACGGGCTTAAACTGCTGAAAACGCAAAAAGGTTAACCTATGTTGCAAATTATTTGACATAACATCCCCCTTATGTGCTTACTTTTTTTGTGATTTGCCTTCCTGCAGAAGAAAGTCATAGAACGGATCGAAGTATAGTTTATGTTTTCACTTAGTTTGTGTATGTAGATTGTTGCACCCAATTAGCATCATTAAGAATGCAGAGCTTAAAAAGTTGACTATTATTTCAAATTTAAGGTCACCAACTCATAATTGCTAGAAATTGTAAAGAAAAAAAACGAACAAAAACTTTTGGAATCCTGTATTACGTAAACGCAACATTTGTGGACTTACGTTACTTATATAAATACGATTTTGTCGTAGAAGATGCAGTCAAAAGTACGCAACATAATTTCAGATCAAACTGTATATGTATGTACAATATTTACCTATAAAATCTACCTCCAACTATTTACCGTATTTTTAAGTTCGTCTTAAGTACACATGGGAAGATAGAAACTAATCCTGTTAGTGAAATGTCAGAGCCAACAATAAAAAATAATTAATTTAAATAATTATTTCAATCCCCAATTTGTAGGTCAGCCGCACCCTTTATCACCGACCCTGACTCAGTTGCTTACTACGGCGGTTCCACTTACAATGAAATGTTAAGCATTCATCAAAAATCGCACACAATGGCAAATAAATTCATTAGAACTGATGAGTCAGTTGTATCTGACTATGCTGATCATCAACAAAGAAGTGAATTCTGATAATGAAAAAACATCCTTTTTAGCTGCTCTTATTTTGTACATACGTTGTCATTATATTAATACTAGAATTAATTAAAGAAAATGTATTAATAGACTTCATAGTTAATATAAGATGGAAAGTGAATGAAGATTCTAAATTAAACTTACCATTCAAGTTTCATGTTTGGGTACATTGTTACAGCCATTTCTGTGTTCAGAGGTTGCCCAATAAACTTCTGAAAAATAAACACTATATTAATTACGTTATTCATAAGATATCACAATTGATAGACATTTCAGGTAGGACGAACATGTTGCACGAATTGCTAACGGCGCGCAGTGTGAATTTTTTTTTCTGAAATGAACATTTTTTTTTGGGATGAAAATTGGCGCGAGTATATTTGACGTAATGTGGAATAAGGGAAAAATATAAGTAAGACCTAAAATGAATAAAAATATACAGCCGGCAAATTAATGAGGAAATAGGGTATTTTACACTTTTTGCTATAAAGTCAATCATAGCTTTATAGCAAGTGAAAAAAATTTTTTGCGCCATCAATGTTGGTTATGTATTTTAATCTGTTTCGAATCTAATCAAAAAAGCGTCTTCGGATTACGATTTTTCCGGAAAAATCGATTAAACCCTGAAAAACGTGATTTTTGGTGGTAAAATAACAATTTTCTTGATCCCCTGGTGGAAAGTACGTACTTTCGCCACTCTTTTCGATGACGATACCATCACTTTTTCCCATTACAATAGCTTTCGCCACGCACCTTTCTGACTCGGTAACTAGCCACGGCGAATTTCGTTGATAAATGGTTTCGGTCGTTTTGTCAACATTTTTGAAAACGCGCCGAACAAAATTTTCTTCATCCCGTGTGGAAAGTAATAACTTTCGCCACGCACGGTGACATCTTGACTGTTTATCACTTAACTGTCAGCTGAAAAGTTTTGACACCATTTTCAAATCCGTTTTTTTTCAAAACCTTTTCCTTTTCCTGGCTAGTTTCCGCCGAGGATCAAGAAAAATAGTATACGGTACGCGAGACGCAAGTCGGAGGCCCGCAACCGCGTGGCCAACTTCAAGCAGTGGCGGAACTTGGACTTCGTCTCTTGTACCGTAATATACTATATTTTATTTTGTTGTTAATCTCTTCAGTACATCCTCTCTCATACAATATTGGTTATGTATTTTAATCTGCTGAACTCGGGAACTCAAACTTCAATTGGGAATAAAAATTATGTATGAGAGAGGATGTACTGAAGAGATTAACAACAAAATAAAATATAGTATATTACGGTACAAGAGACGAAGTCCAAGTTCCGCCACTGCTTGAAGTTGGCCACGCGGTTGCGGGCCTCCGACTTTCGTCTCGCGTACCGTATACTGTTTTTCTTGATCCTCGGCGGAAACTAGCCAGGAAAAGGAAAAGGTTTTGAAAAAAACGGATTTGAAAATGGTGTCAAAACTTTTCAGCTGACAGTTAAGTGATAAACAGTCAAGATGTCACCGTGCGTGGCGAAAGTTATTACTTTCCACACGGGATGAAGAAAATTTTGTTCGGCGCGTTTTCGAAAATGTTGACAAAACGACCGAAACGATTTATCAACGAAATTCGCCGTGGCTAGTTACCGAGTCAGAAAGGTGCGTGGCGAAAGCTATTGTAATGGGAAAAAGTGATGGTATCGTCATCGAAAAGAGTGGCGAAAGTACGTACTTTCCACCAGGGGATCAAGAAAATTGTTATTTTACCACCAAAAATCACGTTTTTCAGGGTTTAATCGATTTTTCCGGAAAAATCGTAATCCGAAGACGCTTTTTTGATTAGATTCGAAACAGATTAAAATACATAACCAACATTGATGGCGCAAAAAAAATTTCACTTGGTATAAAGCTATGATTGACTTTATAGTAAATACCCTATTTCCTCATGAATTTGCGGGCTGCATATTTTTATTAATTTTAGGCCTTACTTATAGTAGTAGTAGTAAACATCTTTATTTCTAAAAAAGGCTATCGACCTATCGGTCTCTCTGCCCTTGTTTAGTACATGCAGTTTTAATCTAAACAAACAAATAAAGGTAACAATTATCTTATTCTAGGTTAATAATTTAATAATTTTAATTCTGGCAAACATAGATCTTAGATTTATTGATTTATTGTCCAGTAGTCAGTTACTATTGTAAGCGTTTGAGTAACGTTGATGTAGGGAAAAGGAAGCAGGATTGTCTGGTTGGTCTTGTAAGACAAAGGGGATTCAGTATGGTCCAGTTGTAGGGGTTGTTTGTCCATTTTGTCTGTAGATGTATGAGTCTTTCCGAAATCTTTGTCATGTTTGTACGTTCGTATAGTAGTTGGGTGGAGGGGTTGTGTAGTGGGTTTTGGGGGTGTCTTATTCGTGTTATTAGTCTTTCTTACTTATATTTTTCCCTTATTCCACATTACATCAAGTATACTCGCGCCAAATTTCATCCAAATCAGTTGGCCCAATCTTGAGATATTAGGTTTACGAACAAGACAATTTTTTTTTCACACTTTGCACTTTAAGACAAATCTAAGCAAAAAATATTTGCTGATTGAAGTTATGACATTTCTATCTGGAATGGTCTGTGCAATAACTCTTTTAAACAATTAAAAGGGTTTAGAACTACATTCTCAGATATATAGTAGGAAAAATAAAAACCATTCTACAGCCCTTTTTATTCTGAGGATGTTCCAAATGTTAGGCCGTACTACCAGGAAGCCAGGAACTCATCGAGAGGCTACAAAATCTACCAAGACCAACAGATCGTGAAATTCTGCAGAAGGGTAAGAGATGGGGATGGGGAAAAGTTATTATGTCGTTATACAGCTGAAATACAACTGCAAACGTCAGCCACGCAGAGGTGCAAGATATAAAGAGGAATTTTTGTGGGCAGTTTACAACTATCAGAAGGAAAGACAGTTCAGGAAATAAAGCAGTCAATAGCTTCAAAAATCTGCCAACTGTTCTTATTGCCACAATAGATAATCAAAAACTGCTACAAACACACAAGATCAATCTTTAAAAACTTTAGTCAAAGAAGAAAACTTTTACAGAAGTAGAGAAAAAGAGAAAGTTATGGCATAAATACACGAGTAACCAAACAGAATAAACTTATTTAATTTACCTTTATAAAAATAATAAAACAAAAGCTTGTATTGATCATGCACGGAACAACTACAACAATGGCCGGCTTGCAAATCCAGAACAATTTTATTCTTACATTGAACGAAGTTTTAATTCCAAGGACAGAAATGCTTATCTAGTTGATGAAACAACTTCTACATTGCTTTTGACCGAGTTTGGATCGGCATAAAAGTTCTAAAACTGAATTCCAGTCTGGGGTGAGATAAAATGTTTTTAATATTTTGGTTAAATTAAGAGAACCTGTCGCGGTCGTCAGAAACAACATAATGAAGACTGGCCATTTTCCAGACTGGAACTGGAGGAAGACAATCTATAAAAAGTGAAACAAACAGTTGACAATAAGTTCAAGACCAATCACCAATAAATCTAACGCTCTTCATTACTAACAAGTTTAAAACAAATTCGAAAGAGCATTTCATAATATACCTATAGAGTACCTAATTTACCCTAATCTACAAATTAGAACACTACGGAGTCAGAAAAACTACTAATTTTAATCACAAGTTTCCTTTCGGGAAGCAGTTTTCAGGATCGACTAGGAACTTAATTTTCACTTTATTACAGAGTGCACAGCGGTGTGCAACACGGGTTATTATTAATTGGGCACTCTGTTATTTATTATTTATCTGAGTTACCTTTTTATAATGGACTAATCACCAACGACTCGTCATTTGTACGCTACATCAATGTTTATTGCACTTAATATTACAGCTTACACTTACAACTTACTTTACACAAAGGTTAATATGTGGACAAGATCCCACATCGCCCTACTTTATCGGCCAAACGCAAATTACTGCAGTCTACAGCTAAAAAGACTTGGGAATTACGGTCACTGCTGATCTCAAATAAGAGTTGCACATTTCACAAATCGTTAAACAGGCCAGTACACTTATGCATCTTAGTGTAGTAGTAGTAAATATCTTTATTTCTAAAAAAGGCTATCGACCTATCGGTCTTTCTGCCCTTGTTTAATACATATAGTCTTAGTCTAAATGAAAACAAATATGAGATTCTCTTATTCTAGGTTAGCAATACTATTAAATAAATAAGATTTCAGTGGCAAGAAGGAATTATTTTATTGTCCACTAGTCCGTAGCGTTTGTAAGTGTTCGAGTGGCGTTAGTGTAGGGAAACGAAAGCGGGATTGTCTGGTTGGTCTTGTAAGACAAAGGGGGTTCAGTATGGTCCAGTTGTAGGGGTTGTTTGTCCATTTTGTCTGTAGCTGTATGAGTCTTTCCGAGATCTTTGTCATGTTTGTGCGTTCGTATAGTAGTTGGGTGGGGGGGTTGTGTAGTGGGTTTTGGGGGTGTCTTATTCGTGTTATTAGTCTTAGTGCAATTTGTTCTGTTGTTTGTATATAACGTTTTGTCCTTTCTGTTCCGTTGGTCATGAGTATATGTCCATAGTCTAGTAAGGGTCTACAAATAGCTTTATATATTTTGGTAGCGGTGTTTGTGCTAATTCCTCTGTCTTTGTAGGTTAGTGATCGGAAGTGTTTTGTTCTCTTTGTTGTTTCTGCCCTGATGTTTCGTATGTGTTTAGTGAATTTAAGTTTGTGGTCAATTGTGATTCCAAGGTATTTTACGTCGTTTTTTGGTTGTGTCGTTTGGCCGTCTGCAGTTATTGTAGGGGAGTCAGCATTGAGTCTGTGGTTTGTGAGCAGAAGTTGGTTTTTTGACGCGTTTGGTGTTAGTCTCCATTTATAAAACCATGTCATTGTGTTGTTTGTTAGTGTTTGGAGTCTTTGAGCTGCTCTCTCAGTAGTTTTGTCATGTACAATAAGTGCCGTGTCGTCTGCGTATTGTAATATGTATGCCGATCTGTCGATTTGATTTTTGTCTGGTAAGTTGTAATTGTATATGTCATGGCAGTATATATTGTAGAGAAACGGTGAGAGCGGGGATCCTTGAGGGAGCCCTTGTTCAGGGGAAAAAGGAAATGACAGTGTTTTGTCAATTCGTACTTGTAGTTGTCTGTTTTCTAGTAAGTTCTTTATGGTGTGTAGTAGATATGTTGGTGTGTGTAGTTTGTATAGTTTGTATAGTAAGCCTCTATGCCAGACACTGTCAAAAGCCTTGTTAATGTCCATAAACAGGCAAGATGTCTTTCTGTCAGTTAGGTGGGTAGTTTGTATATTGTTGGCCAAAATAAAGAGCGGATGAACGGTCGAGTGATGCTGTTTGAAACCAAATTGGTAGGTAGGTATATACTTTCCAATCACTTTGTCAAGCCGCTGCTTCATTATGCATTCGAAAATCTTGCCTAGTACTGGAAGTAGTGTAATTGGTCTGTAGTTGCTCGGTTGTGTATTGTCCAGTCCATTTTGGGTATAGGGATTATTAAGCCGCTTTTCCATGTTTCTGGGATTCTGCCATTTGTGATGCAGTTTGTGTGTTTCTTGAGTTAGGCTTTTCAGGACTTTTGCCTTAATTTTGTCCTTCCCCGGTGCAGTGTTCTTGATGTGCGCTAGGGCTTCATCGTACTCTATGTCTGTGATCAGTGTGCAGGCATAGTTTGGTGAGTTGTTAAAATAGTTCAAGTACCAGTCGTTGATCAAGTTCCAGTTGTCATTGTCGAAGTTAGGGTTTGTCGATATGCTGAAGGTCCTTTGATAGTGTCTGGCGAATGCGTCCGCTTTCTCTTTGTCTGTGTAGCGTTCTATTCCGTTTTCGTCAATTGTGTCAGTAGTGCCAGTCTTCCTGTATTGCGCCAGTTTCTTAATTTTTCGCCAGTATGTTTTGCCTTTGTCCTTCTGTATTTCTTTACATGTTTCTAGCCATTTGTCTTGTCGGTATTGTCCAATCAGAGTTTTAATGTTTCTGTTAAGTTGGTTCATTGTCTTTTTTAGGTCGTTATTTTGAGTGTTTGTATATAGTGTGTACAGTTCTCTCTTATGTTTTATTAGTCTCAGTATGTATTTGGGTAGTGTATGTCGGTAGAAAGCATTTTTTATTTCCGGGCTAAATTTTCCTATGGCTAGTGAAAGTTGTTGTTGTATGGTTTCTATTGAAATGGGGTGTGCTTGTGATTGAATGTAGTCATGTATATGTTGTTTCACTTTGTCTATGTCAGTCTTTGTTAGGTTTAAGTTTTTCTCTATAGGTGTATTGGAGGTAGGTTGCGTATGTTGTAAGTCTATGTTAAACGTAATAGCCAGGTGGTCGGATCCAAGCTCGTTGGTTAAGTTTATGTTGTTGATGGTGTTTGTCAGGTTTCTTGTGTGCAGTAGAACGTCTGGTGTTGAGTCTGGGTTTGCGGGCATCAGAAAAGTTGGTGGGGTGTGCTGTTTTATAAAGTCAGAATTTTGTAGAAATCTTTTAAGCTGTTTCGTTTTGCTTTTGTTCATATTAAAGTCGCCTACAATTATTGCATATTTATAGATGCTCGCTTTAGTCAGTATGTTTTGTTCTAGGTTGGAGTGTGGGTGTATGTATGTCAGAAATATGTGTATCAGGTCGTTTAAGTAGGGTAGCGTAAAGTGTAGACAGTCGTTCAAAGGGTTGTTGAGGGAGGGAGGATTTGCTCTTCCAAGTTTATATGTTGGTTTTAGGAGAGCTGCGACCCCGCCCCTGGCATGATTGATGGTATTTCCATGCCTATAGATATACTGCCAATTTCTGTACGTTGGTGTTTGTCCCAGTTTGGTTTTCGTCTCTACAAATATGCAGCAGTCTGTGTCGTTTTGTTCTATGTAATTGTAAATAAGTGTTTTTTTGCTGTTAAGTCCGTTGATGTTTGCGTAAAGTACTTTCATATTGAATCTTGTACTTTTGTCACCGTCTGTCTCACCTGTTCGCAGGGTTCCGTTGGAGAGCGTCTCTCGGGCAGGAGCATGTCAAACATTAATATGTAGACATGGTTCCCGAAGAAAACCACTGAGGTGTCGATGTCAAAATCTTCTATAAATTGTTTTCGTAGTTTTTTTAGTAGTTCGTCTCTGTTGGTGTTGTTTGTCTTGTTAAGTTGATGTTTGTATTTGTTTATGATGTGGTCATGTGTTGTGATGGGTGTGTGTATTCTACTTGCCACTGTCGTTGTCTCCGCAATCTCGGACGTACGTTTGTTAACGCATTTTACCTTCACGTTTGGTATTCCGACGATTGGGGCTGTCGGTCGTTTTGGGCACTTCATGCTCCATGCTGCGTGGTCCTCTGAGTTGCATGCTGCGCACTTGGTTGGCAGTGGCGACTCGCACCTGGAAGTTGGATGGGGTCCCTGGCACTTGTTGCATCTTGGCGATTGTTTGCAATCTTCAGTTTTGTGGCTGAATATGTTGCATTTGCCACACGGCGCAGGCACGGGTGCTGGTGGTTTACTTTCGGTGATTTTGAAAATGCGGCCCAAAAAATGAACCGCACGGTCGCTCATCAACCTTTCGTATGTGGATATGTCGCCGGTTATAAGCCTCATCATGAGTGTGGGTGCGTTGCGCTCTCGCGAGATAATTCTCCTGCAGAACCTTATTCTGAAGCCCTGCTGCTCCAGGCGTTCCAGAAACATGCTGTCTTCAATGTCCAGGTCGACCCCAGTGGCGACGACAGAATATGATGGTGTAATATGGTGGTGACCTGACTTTTGTTGTCGGATTAGTGGGAGGTTATCGTTTTTTTGTAATTTGTAACTTGTTACAGTGTTTTCTTGTTTAGTTGTTGTAAAATTGTTGATGTTTTGTCCTCCTGGTTGGTTTTGATTAGGAAGTAATTATCTTGCCTGATAATCACATCCTTGTTGTTGGGGTTGAGTTCCTCCCACCTGATTGCAAATTGGACTCTGGTGATGGTCGGCAATGCGTTCGCTGTGAATGTGTGCGAATACGTGGGAAATCTTGTTGATGTCTTGCTCTTTGTTGTTTGGTTTTTGTTGTTTGTAGACTGATAGTCCAACGCTATTCGTTTGGCCTCAGGTGTTGTCGTTGTGGGGGTTGGCTGGGTTGGCTGGGTTGGCTGGGTTGGCTGGGTCGTCTTCGGTTTTCTGCCCCGTTTTTTCGTTCGTGGCATTTTGAACCCACCATCCTGGGAGGCATAATCCGATTCGGATTCTTGCGAACTCCCAGGGTCCATCCTTTCGTTTGAATTCCACTCGTATGTATATATATGTATATATATTGTCCGTTTGTGAAAAGTTCACAGTGGCAACGTTGCACAGTCCACAGTTTAACCGGGCCTGATGCCTTTTCAGGTAGCAAAACCGGGCGGTTTACTTCGCTTTGCTGGTCACTTTTGGCACTTTCGCACTTTTACCCCAATGGATTGGCGCGCTTGTAAACACACAACCGCTCGCTACGGTGTCTCGACTCGGAATCTATGCATCTTATTTTGAAGGCATTCAACGATTGTTCGGAGAAGGCAATCTTACGGTTCGATCCCATGTGAGACCCACACTTGAATTCGCCCGTGGCATCTGGATACGTGTAAGACATAGAAATCTATCATTTCAGAATATAGAATACAGAGAAGAATATAATACCGACATTTAATATGGTCAACTAGTGCTATATTGTCGGCACTTTCATATCTTTTACCTAAACCAGTCAGCCAACTTAAGTGGCATTATTATTCGTATATCGGTACTAAATTTTAATAGTTCCCTAAAAAATTTTTTTTCTGACTGCTTTTCGGCTTAAGTTCAAATTCCTGCTAGACTTTTTATTGGACGCTTCGGTTTTTAAAAATCATTAGCCGATAAAAATAGCTTGAAAAGTAAATTTATAAAATTGTAATTAACATAACACATTTAAATGCTCCGTTTAAATACAAACGTTTTATTACATGTATTAGTTCGAACATTGTAACATAATCTAAATTCACACATACAATGAAAACATTTTCTTCAAAATGTGCAAAAAGATGTTGAAAATAACACAAATTCCTGAATTTAGAACAGATTTAAAAAACGCCAACCAAATTGAATTAACTTAGTTCTAACCCCTTTTATAAAGTTAACCCCTTTTTTATAAAGTTATAAAGTTTGAAATATGCATTTTATTCGGTGATTATGTATATTCCATCGTTCAGCTTTCAGATATTCTTCATTCTCGTATTCGCAAGCTCGAATATTGAAATACCTGGAGGTTTTAGTTTCTTTTATATCATTTTACGGCATCTGAAAGAAATTTTTCTATATAGTCTGAAATAAATGCAACGCTTTTACACAACTTGTCCGCAGAAACTAATTTTCTCTCCGAATCTGGCTGCTTCCTGTACCAGATAAGACTCGCTTCCTACACCCAGGTAATTTTATTGAGTTTGCTATTCGTTACTGATAACAGGCGAAATGTTTGTTTAAAGTTCCGTTCAATTTTTGCATTTGCTGGTAGGGAATATTCCGACGAAAATTACATACATGCATTTTCGAACTTTAGTTGAAAGTTATATAAAATTATATGTATAATAAACATAGCTTAGTTTGTCTCCAAATTTGGTCAAATTTCTAATATCAGTAAAATGCTGATAAGAAAAACCTGTGTAAAACTAGTAGGACTGTGGTAAAATATTAAAATGTATGATCGTTCCAAATTTAAGATATAGATTTGAAATATATTTTATTATATACATTCTTTATCTACAAAGATGCAACATTATATAAAAATCTACAAGCATTACATTATAAAATTATACAAATTGTTTAAATTTTTTAAAATTGCTTCAATTACTTCATTATATCAAGTGGTCAAATATGATAACATTAGAGAGATATGGAACACACCTTGCAGCAATGCCACTAATATTGCCGCCGTTAAATTGACATCTGCACATGCGAATTTGAATTTTAGTACGGCGTGCCACTAATAATGTTTGTGCCTGCCGTTATTTGTGCACTCTTTACGCTTGACACAATTTGATTTTAATTTTACTTCGGCCGATTCCGTGACACCTTCCTGCACCCACGAGTTTTCAAACATATGAGTAATTCCATAATCCATTAATTAAGGACTTTTAAAATAAAATATATTCAATATACACTTTTAAATAATTTATTTCACACCGGCAAAGAAATACTAGATGGGTAAACAGTAACACATTTTATAGGGTACAAATTGAAATTAAATCGCAACAAGGCCTTATTGAATATTTAGGACATCATTGACAATTGTATCGTACATGAAAAATGAACACCAAGGTAGGTGATACTAACATGCAACTTCACCTAAAATTGAAGTTGGGACAATGCAATAAGTCAGAATATTTAACAATGCCAGGATTTCGAATGTTTTCCTGGCCGTAACTTGCAAAAATCACCATGCCTTCCGTATCTTCTAAATTAAGCGCCCTCGTTCGTTAATAAATGCATTGAAGGCACGGTCTATGCAAGTATTTTAATACAATATAAAAAAAAAACTACAATCCACTTAACAGTGAGGCATTGTATTGCATGAGCGTCGCAAGAAGATTTAACGTATTTTAAAATAAATCTCGGTACTCGTATAGCGTTAGCTCAAAATGTATCATTACAACAGTTGTCTCAATCAACTTTACATCGTATTACAAACTGAACATTTCTATTTCGGCAAGATCTTACAAGATAATTCTGGCAGTTCCGCTTGTTAACAGAAAGAAGAAAATGAGTAAAAACGGACAACCAAAATTCTTCGTCTATAAGCGGACTATTCAAACGGAAAAGCAAATATTTTAAAAACTATAAGTGAAAATAACCAAGAAAACGTGGTATTTCTGAGCCAAAGTGAATATTTCCAAAATATGGATGTGATAAAAAAGTATAAGCATGTGAGTTGCAAACTTTTCGAGACTTCACGTACAATATCGTGTGGAGCAGTATCATGCTTCATTCTCATGCATATTCAGTTCCGTGTTAACCGTGCTTAGAGTCAGTTTGATTTCTGCTAGCTTGCACAATGTGTAGTGAATACAAAATTGAAATAAGTATATTTCAACTTCAACTGTTTCTAAAATAAAAATTGGCAATACGGCTGTATGCCAATGCCAATTCAAAATAAGTTAAAGCTAAAATAGCATATGTGCTTACATTTGCTAAAAAATATATGGTTATGCTGCACATGCTGAGGTAGTATGATCTTTATTTGCTAAGTCTGCAAAACGCTTCCACAATAAGACGGCAATTGGTTGAACATGGGGAATGCGGTAAGGAACGTAACTCCTTTTATTACAGTACAGTATTACTATTATTGATGAAATAATAATTGGTATCATTTTTCCAGAGGGGTTAATCTTATCATGTCCAAAACGGTGATAAAAGTCTAAGTCTGTGGGGTCCTTTATACTTGCATGGCAGGCATGTATGCTAGTCTACGGGCACCTTAAAGTTCATCCTCCCCAGCCAAGGCCGCCTAGGATTCAGCGTTATTGGCGGGCGTCGTTGTTTTCAAAGGGATATCCAAACAATTGGATGTCTCGAGGCGTTTTGCGAAGCCGGAAACTTTATGGGTGGCGTAAAGTAAGAATCTACTTTATGTCATAGGATTAAAGTTGGCAGAACCGTATAACATCAACAAAATCATCAATAAACTCATCATTTTCGGCTTTATTTATACAAGCCCCCATCATTTTCTGCAGATATCAGTCAATTCCTTCATAAAAACATTGCATTTCTTTGCGCCATCAGCATAGAAGACAAAGCTCTATTTTCTATATGGCAGTAAAATGGGAAAAAATGATCCTGACTTAAGGGTTCCACTATTTCAATTGCCTTTACGGATTGGTTGTTTTTGAAGATATAGCACAACTAGAATCATCGTTAGTTAACTCGGTTGTTTGAAAAAAAATTTTCAAATACTCACTATAAAGTTCTCAAAATAGGTTTTTGTGCGAGATATTTTTGGTTTTAAAATCTTAGCGGTTTTCGTCTCGGTTAAAAAATTAGGTAGCAACAAAGGTTGATTTACCAAATCCCTGCAGGTGAAAAATGGCACCCGGAAATAATGTAATCAATGTCTTTAGTATTAGAAGCTAGAAGGTTGACTGTTAATCAGATTTGATACGCGCAGATCCATTTAATTTCATATTAGCAATGTTTGAACATTTACGTTGTAAACAATTAATTGCCGGTTTACTACGAGTTGTGTGAGAAATCACCAAGATTTATGAGAGATATTTTATGGACATTAATTGGCATAGTAATGAAGTAATCACCATATCTTAGCAACTGAAGGAAGTAGATGCAAAATTTTATTACGGTTAACACTATGCAACGATTTTTTCCCAATAAACCATTTTTGTGTTTAAATGGTTTCAAAAGTGACCAGATGAGCTTTATGCAAGACAGCACCTGTGCAGATAAGTGACCCAATATTTCCCATATTTGGTGCAACCCTTGTTCATCCTGGAGATAATTTCATTCTCCCTGATAAATTCGTTTATTAAAAGCATACTAGACAAAAATTAAACCCGTAATCTGAGAGGTAGTTTAGTCCGTTTAGATCCGATGATCTTTAGGCGAGCGAAAACTCGCCAATCCATTATAATTTGTATAATATTATATGAAGAGTGCAGTGAAAAAAACAAGGAATGTCACATTTTATACACTTTGAGATAAAGAAGATTAAAGGTTTAATTCTTGTGCAACGTGAAAACTACTCAGCAGGATTGTTTAATTTTTATACATGATGATTTTGACATGATAATTTATATATTAGTTCAAATTGATATATTAAAAGTTTTTAAGTAACGTAATCAAACACCATTTTTTTAACATCAATATCTGAGGCAAGGAAAAAAAGAAAAAAACAAGGAATGTCATTTTATTGCTATGTTTAAGAAATATAAACAATTCCAACATTTATTCATATGGAAAACCATCAAAGTATTCTCGTCCTTCAGGACCGCAAAATTGCTTTACATGTTGTAAATTTGCGTGCTTCAACGCTGATATTGGCAAGACATGTAAAAAGGTTTTTTATAAGAAAAATAAATCTTCGTCTTAAATTCACTAAACACATACGAAACATCAGTGCAGAAACAATAAAGAGAACAAAACACTTCCGATCAGTAACCTACAAAGACAGAGTAATTAGCACAAACACCGCCACCAAAATATATAAAGCGATTTGTAGACCCTTGCTAGACTTTGGACATATACTCATGACCAACGGACCAGAAAGGACAAAACGTTATACACAAACAACAGAACAAATTGCACTAAGACTAATAACACGAATAAGACACCCCCAAAACCCACTGCACAACCCCCCCCACCCAACTACTATACGAACGCACAAACATGACAAAGATCTCGGAAAGACTCATACATCTACAGACAAAATGGACAAACAACCCCTACAATTGGACCATACTGAATCCCCTTTGTCTTACAAGACCAACCAGACAATCCCGCTTCCGTTTCCCTACATCAACGCTACTCGAACACTTACAAACGCAACTGACTAGTGGACAATAAAATAATTTTTCTTGTCATTGGAATTTTATTTAATAATATTGTTAACCTAGAATAAGAGAATTTTCATATTTGTTTTTTATTTAGCTTAAGACTACATGTATTAAACAAGGGCAGAAAGACCGATAGGTTGATAGCCTTTTTTAGAAATAAAGATGTTTACTACTACTACTAAATCTTCGTTAAAATTATTTAAGTACCTTTGTATGCCTGCTGTGGATAATAAAATTCATTAGCATTAAGCTTTCGTTGATTGCCTGCTGCTCTTTTTATTACGACACTAGTTTCTTTTGCACTATTATACGACGAACGATGCATCCACATCCTAGGATGATCTGCTACAGCTGAAATTTCTCTAATTTGCTGGATTTTGAAAGGGCACTTAGCAACATAACGAAGTCTGGTGTTTAGTAATGAAAATCAGTCTCTAACGATTTTTTCGTTCTCAAAAGAGAATATCATTCAACAGGAGTTTCCATCTTTACATTCAAATTAACAATTCCAAAATGATGATAAACTAAATAGTGAATAAACTTGAACACTAAATAGTTCTTATTTTGACCACCGGCTGACTCGCAGAAGATCTCGGAACTCCTAACTCTTTCACCTAAGATATTGTACACAAAGTGATATAAAAAAGAAACCGCTTTGTTGGATCCTTTTTTTGCTAGAATTTCTGAATATGTATAAAAAGCAGATTTGCTTGTAGACAACATGTGAACGTTGAAACTATAGATAGATAATTGGAGTTTATAATAAACATCAATAGTAGTAATGTTTGGTAGGGGAAAATTTGTTTGGTAGTCCATGGCAATCGCCTCAAACGTCGAATCCGTTTTTACTCTTGTTTTAGCATTTCTTTTCAGAGTGCAAAACTTTTGTGCCTTTTTTTATGGGGATATTTAGGATCTTTCATTTTCGTTTTCCTAACTCAGAAGTCAATGTTTGTTTTTCGAGAGCTTTCATTTCTGCAAGAAACATCGCAAATGCTGCATGTGTCACTACGGGGATATCCGAATCCGATAGGTTTCATACGAAACAGTAAATTCGGGGTTAATTTCCTTAAACATACTGAACATTTTTGTAAAATTGAGTTCCTTTGGTAAATATATATTTTTTTACTTTTCCAAGCCGCAGTTCCGAGGTCTATTTTTGTGGATGCCGCGCGCATCTTGAGGAGACTGTCCCGTGGATTTCAGGGCTTTTTGAATGTATTCAATTTTACCCTTAGTAACGCCATGTATTGAAGCAATTATACAGGGTGATTCAAAAGTGGCGTCATTCCTTTTAAGGGGTTATAGGGGCTCACTTGGAGAGTACGAGGAAAATATTTAAAAAAATGTTTTCGAAAATTTCTACAAGATATATAACAGTTGAAAATCGAATTTCAACTTTGTTATTAAGCATTATTCTGAAATTGTTCCATGTTTGCTTGGTACCCTTTTGGAATACTTAACCATTCGAAAAGAAAAAATACGATCTTTGCTCCAAATTATGAAAATTTTTGATATTAAAAAAGACCTCTTCTACAATTTTTTGATGAAGTCAAAGCGGCAATGATGTTTTTTGTCATTTACAGATAGTTACAGGTAGATAGCCTTTGTCAATAATAGCAAGCATTTGTCAAACTGTGACTTATTTTAAAGCTCCTTTCACAAACTGTACACCAATATTAAATTTGCGGATATGTGATTAGTTATGGGAAAATGCCACACTAACATAGCAGAAGGTGTAAGACCTTACACCAGCAAAGGGCTTGTTCCGGAGATGCTACTTCTTCGAACCTTTGGATTGCACCACCGGAATAATTTGGGGAGAACTTTGTTTTACTCGAAGGACCAAAGGGTTTGAGATTAGTGTTTGGTGGGTATAGTTGGGGCAGTCGAGGAAATAATAAGCGCTATGGCCTTTTGCCAAGTGCGAAACCAGTACTGGTAACCACCGTTTATTACTTCAGTGTGCGATTGGGCTGGGCAGTTCTACCTTTGTAGACTTGTGACTATTGAAAGTGTGTGGCGAAGACGGTCTTGAGATGACTACTGGGTGTAGTCCCGAAGAGTGTGTGCGGAAGACTGTCTTGAGATGACTACTGGGTGTAGTCCCGAAGAGTGTGTGGCGACTGTCCTGGTCAAGACAAGACTGTTTGGAGATGATGAGATGACTACAGAGTGTAGTCCCGACGAGTGTGTGATCACGACTGCTGGCTGCAAGGGTGTGTCGAAGACTGTCTAGTCCCGACGAGTCTATATCAAAGACTGTATTTACTTTTTCGTCCCTTCTTTCGACTCGCGTGGTCAAAATTAGAGAAGCAGGGTGAGGGAAAGATGTTTCCCACGATTTGGGTTTCGGCCCCTTGGATGGTCTCGCCATTGGAATGTGGGCTGATTCTAAAGGGTACCAAAAGTAGACCTCCCGCCGAACGCAATAGTGTGATTTCGCACATCCTTCAAATTCAAGGCAATGGTCATCGGTCAGCTCTGACAAGTGAGCCACCCAAAAGAAAACAATGACCACTTATCTACAGGATGCTAAAATTGTCGCGACTATGATAAGCTGGAGAATCAACCTTTCAATCGCTAAACCCGGAAATAGCACTTGTGGTGACCGTCCCGAAAATCTTCGACAGGGGCGCACCATTTTCGGAATTCAATATAGAAAAAATTCACAAGCCCAACAAATCTCTACTACAATGTTCAAATGTTATTTGAACAGGGCTAGAGACACTGGACGATTGGCTCCAGGAATTGACGCAGATTGTGGACGATCTAGAGGTGCTCGGGTTCCAGACACAGAGACACAAGTATTGGGGATAATTGCAACAGCGTCTTCTAGGAGTGCTCGGAGCATTGCACAACCACTGACACTTTCCCAGGCACCGGATAATTGTCCCTATAACTCCCCAGAGGAAGGGCCACATTCCTACCATGTATGTAAGATACACAGGACACAAGGACACATTAACTCTCTGATCTTCCGAACACCGGTACAAATTGAGCAGGAGTTAATTAACCGAATACGAGAAGCTGATCAAATGGTGATCCCAGGCTGCGGCGAAGAGTGCACAATAAAGTGATTGGGGAACAAACATGTTTGGAGTTAAACGGGCAGAACTTCCTGAACCTTTTGTGATTTAACAACTTAATTGTATGTTATTTGATTAATATTGATCATTGATACATAACCTTCAACAGGAGGTTTTCGTTGACAGATGTGGGGGATTTAGGTATGTCACTCATCTGCCCCAAAAAGAATGGCAGCACTGACGACAAATAGACAGCGTTATCCTAACCTCAAAATATTTCTATTGCTTTCTCTTTCTTCGTTTTGTGTTTATCCATGGTTACTACAATTTTCAATAATTAAGAAGTAACAGGTATTTACGAAATGTTCATTAGGCAGATTAACATTGTTGCCGTTCTTCTGATATCGTTTTTTGCAAATTTCTCAGTTTTGAGTAACAATTATTTTTTTTTTACTATTTTTCCTGTACTCCTAAAGCACCCCCAGACAACACCCCCAGAGGAATGACGCCACTTTTGAATCACCCTGTATATTATATTATTACAATAATATATTATATTATAATCTGTATGTACATTATTATATACAATATTCTGAAGTAAATTTAGTTACACGAAAGGCAAATCAGGGTCTTTTTGTAAACTAAAAAAATATATATTGGAAAGTGTTATTTTGTGTCGTACCCGTATTACCAGTTCTGGGACATAAAGTTAAAAAAAGTAGCACTTCCTCAATAGTAAAGGATGCTTTTTTTCAGTAGTAAATCATAAATTTTTTTGTTTTATTGGGCAGATGTGTATTGAGACAGGTAACTTAGCATAGGTTGGCCTATATCTTCTTCATCGGAAGAAGTTTCGTCACGTCTTTTTGATTGAGGTCGTACAATCGTTGCCGTAATTTGTATTATTGTTCCTAGTTTATGTTTGTTTCGCTCGGCTAGAACATTGTATCCAATAATTGGTGTTGCCCGTATTCTCAGTCACTAATGACCTGATTGTCATTTATCGAAGTTATTATTATATGTTGTAAAGAATAAAAGTGAAACTATATAAACATTATCTAATCTAATTATCTAAGTTGTCGGTTACATTTAACTGAAAATAAGTCAACAATTCCGACGTAAAGCCTAAATTCGGAGTTGCGCTCATTAAAATAATAATTATTTTCTTGGCTGCGGAACTTAATGAGACGATTTTCATTTTCACAGTTCATAAAAACCTACACTATTTGCCGTTTTTAAGAGAACATCGAAAGCACTAGTTCCCACCTAACTCCTAGAATATTCTTGTAATAACGGTAACAGACACTGGTCGTAATTTCGACCGGTTATTTGCTATAATGTAAACTGGTCCACCATTCAACAATAGGCTGTACTGCAGCGTTATTTGATCCAACTTTATGATTGATTATTAAGTAGTCAAACGAGAATACATGTGGGAAATACATATAAATTTCGTACTTGGCTCTAATATCGACCACTATCCTATAAAGGGTTAAACATACGATGGAACCTGTCTTTTTCATACACTGAACTTGCAGACTTTGTGTGCTGAATACATTTAAACAAAGACAATTAACACAGGTGCCAAGGTTTAGGTGTTTTTGTTCTGTAAAGAAATTAAGAGTTGCTGAATGCTAGTAATACTGAAAGAAATAGTTATAAGCAACTCATCATTATTTATAAGAGGATGTTGAGGTTGATAGAAACTAGCACTAGAATGCGGCATGGAAAATCATGAAAAGGTTTTGCGCAGATTTTCCTGGATTTTGAATTTTCGAACTCGGTCAGCTATCCTTTAATATCAAGCTATGATATGCGATCCCAACATTCTTATAAGTAGTGATAACTGAAGCTGTCAACTTGAGCAGCTTTGTGATAAAATTCATATCATGAGAGTAGGCATTGTTTTGCAGGAATGATATACTTGCTTTGGAAACTTTTTCTTTCAATTGTCTCTTTCATTGCAAATTAGAAAAACTCTATACTTAAAATTACAGATTTCTTCAATTGGGTTTTCTTAAGCAATGATAATAAATACGTATACTACAATGAGTATTCTGACGATACGAGTTTTGCCCATGTTTATCCATAATTTCTCACAAAACTATTTCTATGCCGGAAAAGTGTGCTATTGTAGCTACAGTTCTTCAGAACGTTTTTATTGCTTACAAATATTAATTGCAATAGCAAATTTTGCAAGTTCAAAGAAGTTTTCTGGTGTTTTTATTAATACTGTTTAGTTATACTTAACAACAAAATTGAAATTGCAACTTCCAGTATATATTAGGAAGCTATTAAAAGGACTGACGCGAAGGGCAATTTCCATCATCCGAATTGCTATAGGGATTCATATAGATAAGCACATAGAAAATGTAGAAAGGACAAGGCAAGAAAGTAACACGTACGATTTACAAAAATTACTTAACAGATTATTACTTGCATTAGTACCATAAACCCTTGACATTATATTATATAAGGACACTTACCCTAAACAAACCACTATGTGGTTTGTTCTAAGAAGGCCACATATAGATGGTTAGATGTGAAAGACGAAACGTGAAGCACTTTCAGTAGTATGTCTTGTATTTATGAATGCGATAACGTTCTTCCAGAAAATGTTACAAGTCTTAGATGATTTCTAAGGCATCCTTTTAACAAGATTAAACGAAGTCGTTCTCAAAAATTATTAAATTAAGTGACTCGTAAGGTTATCAGAAACTTCCAGTAAAGGGAGGAATAGGCCCTGATGATGACGCAATTGTCGAAAGCGCTGGGCCACATTTAATATTCAAAGGATAAATTATACCATATATCCTTGATTAATATACACACTTCAGTACAAACGTAAGTCTTATTTGATTGATCTTTTAGTAAGCGCAATTTTTTTTGCGCCATATCAATAAACTGACTTACGCTCGCGGTTTTCTTGAAACGCTCTGAAAAGTGCCAATATGGTTTAATGTCAATTGTTAATCAAAAGCTGTTTGTTTTCATAACGTTAAACGAGAATTTCGCAGGCAACTGTGAAATTATTATCATAGACATATAGGTAGCGAAGACGCGATTGTATCAAATACATCACTTCGTGAAAATGGTCGCAAATGGTGTTACCTTTGCACGATTGCCAGCTTACGGGTTACATGAATATTTGATTTAAAATTATCATTAAAAATGAGATGAATCAACTTTTGCTGTTTAATCTGCTACATTTATTAAGTAAACCACGTGTCGCGTTGTTCCTATTAGCTGAAGAGATTATTAAATCTGACCCAGAAGTCGTCAATAGACTTGGTTGTTATTTTATGATTTGACAATATTGTTTGTTCTAATTTTTTAGTTTGTGTTACAATTCGTAATTAATGTACCGGGTGAGCCATACCAGAAGTGGTCAGCTATAACTCAGCAATTATCAATCGTACAAATTGTAAAATATTGCTCATCATTCTTCATTCGGAGATATCCATACCTTCTTAAACCAATATTTTATTTGACGAGCTAGATAAAAAAGTTAAACCAAATCGTCGAATTTTATTAGCAAATTCAATCAGAATATTCACAATTCACCTTAACCTTACGAAAACCGCTGAAAATCGCTAATTACCGAAGGTTTATTGTTGCACTTTTTCCCTTCTAACGTTGGTTTTGCAAAGTCTAAAGTTATTTCCAGCACTAAAATTTCAAAAAACACTAGAAAAGAGATAAATTAATTATTATAAATCGTGACAAACAGTACGCAGCTACATCAACTATTTAACTGCCAACACGCGTGTTAATTTGGCCAATATTTGTCTTAGTCATTTGTCAAGAACAGTTCTATGTATATTGTCGTTTAGGCTAAATTCTAAATAATGGTGTTCCGACGAATAATCGACAATTAATTACGGCCTGAATTGCGAAAGGCACGGTAAATATAATTAACAAAAAATATACGATTGTTTGTGTTTTATATTCTTTAGAATAGGCAGCAATCGAAACAATACCCGCAAATTCAGTTTCATCACAACGGAGAAAGTCGGGCAAAATGTTTGCAGATTAGATGCGGTATGCGGTTATTTCGTTCGTAAAGAATATTATTTCGTTTAAAAAGTTTCAACCAGAATTATTTCAATTAATGTGATCGAGTTTAGGTTTTAATTCACAGAAATGCTGTTTCATCCCAAATTCACTAGTGTGAAAACGATTGATTTAGACAATCATTTCAATCGTAGAAATGTTTGCCCGTACTATTTTATATCTGATTTCGCAGTTTGATTGTGATGTGGCGCAATTTAAAGCATGCTTCAAAGATTTGTATTAATGCGTTAATTAATGACATTTAAACAATTTATTCAATATCAGGCAGGATGTAACAGTAGTAGTAAACATCTTTATTTCTAAAAAATGCTATCGACCTATCGGTCTTTCTGCCCTTGTTTAGTACATGTAGTCTTAATCTAAATAAATAACAAAGATGAAAATTCTCTTATTCTAGGTTAATAATCTTATTAAATAAACTTTCCAATTCTAATGACAAGAAAAAATTATTTTATTGTCCAGTAGTCAGTTGCGTTTGTAAGTGTTCGATTAGCGTTGATGTAGGGAAACGGAAGCGGGATTGTCTGGTTGGTCTTCTAAGACAAAGGGGATTCAGTATGGTCCAATTGTAGGGGTTGTTTGTCCATTTTGTCTGTAGATGTATGAGTCTTTCCGAAATCTTTGTCATGTTTGTGCGTTCGTATAGTAGTTGGGTGGAGGGGTTGTGTAGTGGGTTTTGGGGGTGTCTTATTCGTGTTATTAGTCTTAGTGCAATTTGTTCTGTTGTTTGTATATAACGTTTTGTCCTTTCTGTTCCGTTGGTCATGAGTATATGTCCGTAGTCTAGCAAGGGTCTAGAAATAGCTTTATATATTTTGGTGGCGGTGTTTGTGCTAATTCCTCTGTCTTTGTAGGTTAGTGATCGGAAGTGTTTTGTTCTCTTTATTGTTTCTGCCCTGATGTTTCGTATGTGTTTAGTGAATTTAAGTTTGTGGTCAATTGTGATTCCAAGGTATTTTACGCCGTTTTATGGTTATGTCGTTTGGCAGTCTGCAGTTATTGTAGGGGAGTCAGCGTTGAGTCTGTGGTTTGTGAGCAGAAGTTGGTTTTTTTGACGCGTTTGGTGTTAGTCTCCATTTATAAAACCATGTCATTATGTTGTTTGTTAGTGTTTGGAGTCTTTGAGCTGCTCTCTCAGGAGTTTTGTCATGTACAATAAGTGCCGTGTCGTCTGCGTATTGTAATATGTATGCCGATCTGTCGATTTGATTTTTGTCTGGTAAGTTGTAATTGTATATGTCATGGCATTATATATTGTAGAGAAACGGTGAGAGCGGGGATCCTTGAGGGAGCCCTTGTTCAGGGGAAAAAGAAAATGACAGTGTTTTGTCAATTCGTACTTGTAGTTGTCTGTTTTCTAGTAAGTTCTTTATGGTGTGTAGTAGATATGTTGGTGTGTGTAGTTTGTATAGTTTGTATAGTAAGCCTCTATGCCAGACACTATCAAAAGCTTTGTAGATGTCCATAAACAGGCAAGCTGTCTTTCTGTCAGTTAGGTGGGTTGCAGGATGTAACATTTATTACCATAATCACATTTAACAATAAAATATGCTACTAAAGTAATAGCTCAAAAGAATGAAAGGGATGTAATTTTAAAATACTCTTAATACTGACGACCACTGTTCAGTTAGCACGTTGAATTGTTGTCGGTTATAAAACTGCTAAACGCGCTATTTGTATAGTGTGATAATATAATGGCCAAATCTACATTTAAACTGATTACTGCATGCAAAACTACTGAACAGAGATAACGAACCACCTATGATTAATTTATATGAGCAAGCGGTACTTTAAACGTTGTTTTAATATGGCTTAATAAGAAGTGAACTGGAGTTTATTTCTTAGGTACCTACTTCCTGAGAATTTATCACACATAAATATATTTTGTTTCAAGTTCTTTATTAGTACATTTTTACACTTAATTTTTCTTGCAAATGAAAGTTTACTCTACTATTCTCTATATTCTACTATTTATTAATTTGCCAATTAACTCAACAATACGTTGTCAGAAAGCAAGTTTGATTAGTTAAAATAAGATTAGGCAGCTTTCAAATTTCAAATTTCTGTAAAAAATAAAATAATGTATATTTGAATTTAAAATTATTCTCGACCTAAGAACATTTTCTTTTTCTTTAAGGTCATATGACAAACGTAATATACAAGATTGACTGTTTGAACTGTGACAACACATACATACAGGTCAAACAGGGCAATATTTAAAGAAAAAAATATACGAACATAAGTATAGCTTAAGAAAGGTTAACGAAAATGGAACAGCATTAGCACAACATGCACAACAAAAGTCACATAGTTTTGATTTCGATAACACACAAATATTAATCAACAAAAACAACTATAATAAGAGAAGAATCCATGAAATGATACAGATTAAAAAACATCAGAATGGAATGATTTTCAGATCAGACACAGACAATCTTAGCTCTGTGTATCATACACTAATTAGATGATCGCATGTATGAACTGATTGGACCAAGTAAATGAAATGTAAACACCTAATATTGAGGAATTGCCAAGCAATTCCTAGAATGCAAAGAAAAGGCGAAAGATAAACAGTTTTTTTGTTTCGCTCGCTTGATATCGAGTAAAATATGGAAAATTCAGTGACCAGTTGAATGTTAAGGTAGAAACAACTATACGCGTAAGTTGAATTTAAATTTAAATCTCTAAACAATAGATTCTAGTCTTTTCCCAGATATGTTTGTCCTGACTCATCACCTGAAAACCAATGTTCTTGATGTACTTTTTAATATGTGTGTGATTTGTATTTTAATATGTGTAATTTGGTGAAATTTTTCTATTTAAATTGATGATAACTGTAAATGTAAAAATACATATTTTAGACAAACTGATGATGGTAGAGAAAGACACCGAAACGTATTTGTAACATTTTAAATAATAAACAATAAAATTGACTGAAACTCAGGAATGTATTGGAGTATATTTAATATAATATTGTTTCAAAGAATCAATGATTGATGTAACAAAAAGAAGACTATTTTCTAATGAAAATTATTTTTTAAAACAACTGGTGTAACTGTAAAAATCTTAACTTTACTTACTGTTTCAAATCTGAAGAAAAGAAAAAAAATCAGATATAACACGAAAAAAATAAAATGAAGCCGATCATAACGAATCTAATAACCACAAAGAGTAAATGAATATTTTTATTATGACGCTTTAAACTTGTAACGTAACTTTGAAAGGTGTTTTTCTAAACTAAAAAATAAAGAAAACATTCAAGATAAAATTTTTTATCAGTAAGAATAATGTGCTAAACTGCCTGAGTACATAATAATTAAAATTAAATATACATTTAAAATTTCATTTAGCAGTGACTTGGAGAATTTCATGACTAGACGTCATGAATGAGGTAATGGTTTTCTTTAATATTGGCAATTTGTGTTGTTATTTTATTATTAATTATTCAGCATATCGATAGCAGCTCTGTATCTTTATTTTTTGTTTTTTACTGTAGGTCAAGTTTCACTTCAGTGCTACAAATTTCTATCTTCATCTTTACATTACTCAGTCGGCAGTTGTCATCATTACAAAATATATAAATGTAAACGTTTATTCAAACATCTTTAATTATATAGACAAACTGACAAGTTGAATCGGTCGATAAACTTTGCATGAACAGAAGAAAAATATATCTACGCCAATTTGGAATTGTAATACAATAAAACAATCAATGTTCACATTCGATATTTTTTTACCGGTTTGATTATTATTTATCAGATAGAACATTAAGCAATCAACTTCTTAGTTCTACCTTCTACTTATGAAGGCAACGTAGAATCCAATTGAATTGCAAACATATTTTTCATTAATAATAATTAGAAATTTACAATGACGTTCAACTCGAGGAGCCAATTTTTTAAACCTTTGTAGAAGTGTTCAAATCAAGCGTCTCCCTCTATTTCTGTATGCTTCAACCGTAATTAATAAAATTGTTTTGATGTTAGCAAGGCCTATGTGGAGCCCATTGCCTAAGCCAGTTATTTTTGCGGCACACGGCATTTTAAAATTTGATGACACACAAATAAAAATATTTCAGTTTTAAAAAGTTTTAAATTAAGGTTAAAAATTAAATTAAGGTGATAATCGTTTATGAGACTTTTGAATAGGAAATAAAATATTCTGCACTACAAAAATAACAGCACGATTATTAAGGGATTAATTACAAGTTAATAATAAGAATATTTCAAATGAGAAATTTGAACTTGATGTTTTCTGATGACATAAAATTAATTGTTTGTTCATGGATTTAAATACCTATTACTGTTACTGGTAACATATTTATATTTTAAGGGGTTATAGGGACTCACTTGGAGAATATGAGATAAATATTAAAATTTTAAAAATATTTGATTGATGTTAACAGTTGAAAATCGAATTTCAACTTTGTTAATCAGTATTATGTTGAAATGGTCCCATGTTTGATTGGTAGCCTGTTGTAATACTTAAGCATTCGAAAAGAAAAATTACGATCTTTACTTCAAATTATGAAAATGTTTGATATTAGAAAAGGACTGATTGTGACTTAGATTGATGCTTCTTTCACAAAATGTACACCAATATCGAATATGCGGGCATGCTATTGGTTATGGGGAAATGATGCCACAGTAACAGAGCATAAGCTGCAAGAACTTGCGCCAACAAAGGGCTAGAGACACTGGACGATTGGTTCCAGGAAATGAGACAGATAGTGGACAAACAAGAGGTGTTCGGGTTTCAGACATAGAGGAACTGGTATGGATAATAACATTTTAAATAATAAACAATAAAATTGACTGAAACCCAGGAAATTTTGAAATAAATTGAAGTACAGTCTGGAAAATATACACAACAATTGGAGATAATCCAAAAGAAGTTCCTGGTTTTCAGTCAATTTTATTGTTTATTATTTAAAATGTTACATATACGTTTCGGTGTATTTCTCATCCATCATCAGTTTGCCTAAAATATATATTCACAGTCGTCATTAATTTAAAAACAAGAGCTCTGTTAAAATATACATACTAAAATACTAATTACAAACATATTAAAAAGCATATTAAAATTTGTTTGAATCTCTTGTGATCACAGATGATGAGTCAGGACAATCATGTTCGGGAAAAGACCAGAATTTATTGTTCAGAGCTTTAAATTTTACTTACATGTAGGTATGGCTGTTTCCACCTTCACCTTTGGCAAGCCATTGAAAAATTTTTACTTTGTAAAAAATCGAGCGAGATAATAAAAAAACTGTTTATAATATTTGGCATTTTTCTTCGCATTCTGAGGATATCACTTGGTCTGCATTTCTTCAATATACCAGGTGTTCATATGTAAAAAATATATTTTATACGGTTTTCATTTAATTAGTGTATGATATACAGAGGTAAGATTACTATATACAGTATTAAGTTGAAATACAGTCAGGAAAATATAGACAATGAATTGGCGATAATTGCAGTCCAGCGTTCCAGGAGCACTCGGAGCATTGTGCAACCACTGACACTTTCCCAGGCAATTGCGCACTGAATAATTACCGAAAAAAGGGTACAATCCTGCCATGTATGTAAGATACACAGGACATATTAAATATCTGGTCTACCGAACACTGGTACAAATTGAGCAGCAGTTAAACAACCGAATACGTGAATCTCCTTAAAAATGTGATCCCAGTAATGCTGGAGAAGAGTGCACAGTAAAGTGACTACACGAGTACAAACATGTTTGAAGTTAAACGGGAAGGACTTCGAACATCTCTTGGGAGTTGTCCACATTTCAACACGGGGTTTTTCAAACCCAGAGATTCAAATCTAAAAATTTTTTCCACCACAATCAAAAATATGTTTTATCTATTTCAAACCATAACCTCTCATAGGAGGTATTGTTGACATTCGTTATTTACTACATCGGTTACCTTAACCCATTTCATTGTCACTTTCTATGTTTATTTATGGTTACTTGAGATGTTGATAATTAAGAAGTAACAGGTATTTACGTAATGTTAATGAGACAGATTACGTTGAAAAACATTGTTGTCAGACTCCTGGCTTAATTTTTTAAATTATTTATTCTGTACTCCCGTAATTCGTGTCCTGTAATTCGTTTCTATCCCTATTGAGTTTAAGTGACTACTTATGAATTGGTAGAGAAGAGTTTTCCAAAGCCGCGTCCCCACCGCGTATGGTACTGCCAAATGGCATATTGCCTCTGGTGCGAATTTCTAACTCGGACTTGCCGCTCAACAGACCATGTGGAAGCCGAAGCCGATTCATTTGCCGTTTCTTGTCGGAGTTGTCGGTAAAATCAAAGAAGTCTCAAGCTATAGCTGATTTTTTCGTCGTGGACGGGTCAAACACGCGCCCCGCAGATCAACTTCTCGATCAATCCAAGTTGTTTTGATTATTCTCCACATTTTTTATACAAGTGACAGCCAGGTCTAGCACTGTACTGCGATGCCAATCCTACCGCATGCCTTTAGTTTGGATGTGTCATTTGGAGGGACGCGGTTTAACATATACAAGATACATGAAATACATTCCCATTAACAAACATCGGAGCAACGACTTGATCTCCTAAAGTGCTTTATTATGCGCATAGTAATACGATACTGTTTATGACCTTCTCAAGTTTCAGTGGGTTTTAATTACTCAAATATCTGCGTTGTTTTGTCTACAACGAAATTGTTTAGCAAAAAAGTGCACTGGAACAAATTCGTTTAAACTTTTTGAAACCAAAAGCCGGTATAATCAGTCATTAACCAAAGTTCAAACCATTAAACCTCAAAAGGTTCGATTCTCCTCTCAAACCGGTTGGGTAGAGGTAGGCCCTTTTGATTAAATTTCATCAATTGTGTTCTTCACAGTTGTACTTGATTCAAGTATTATAGTTTTGTTTGCAATCATCAGGTCAAATAAAAGCAGTATAGTACATTCATTGGTTTGAAGTTTGGAAAAACATGCAGTTTTCTCCACATGTAAAAAACGTGTGCAAACCAACCCTGCTGGTGCAAAAGACTGTCTGCTATTGCCACACGTCCATATATATTTATTTTTATTTGAATATAAAGGGCATTTTGATAGTTCAGTTCATGCTATTCAAGATTGTCGATATTTTGACGCATAAAATATTAAATACGAAAACATGCTTCTAAGGAAACATATCACGTTTATGCTTTTATCCAACTCAGCATTTTTAAATTCTTGAAATCCCTCACGTTTTTTGTTGAAGTTAAGAACTGTGGATTAGAATGTGCAGGTCAGGCCCTCGGCAAACTTTTTCCAGCACTCGTTTCGATTTATTCCACTTACATGTACATTACAACTTACTGCAAACCCATCTACCTACTGCAAAAATGCAGTTGACGGACTATAAACGTAAATAACTATTTCTGAGCAGGTGCATGTTTGTCCGGACTTAGAGATCTGAAAGATTGGTGTAAATGTGGTTAAAACCGGAAAACGTGACGGGAAATATTATTTCCACAGAAAATCTCAACGTTGCAGGTTTGCCGACGACGGAATTCCAAGTTCTAAATAACATACCAAATGTAAACAGAATATATTTATTAGTAACACACATGCTTTATTGTTTTAAAGTTTTATAGATGAGTTGGATCGAGTTTTTAGTAACATTTTATTTAATATTCTTAAAAAACAGGAACCGGTATCTGTAGAAACTTTCCAACATTTCACACTTTCAACTCATTGCTCTATGGTCTGATAAGTTTGAAGCTTATCATAAAAGGGTTAACCTTTGGTGACCAATGCATGAATCTGGTAAGTTTCTTTTCTAAAATATGTTCTTCCTGGCGCGAACACAAGTGACTCGCCCAGTGTAAGGTTCAGAGCGAAACAACTCTGGTGTTGGACGAGGATGCAATCCTCCAATATTCCAATGCAATATTCCTATCCTATAATATCCTCCAATGCAATATTCCCTAGTAATATGTATCTATGTATTGCATGGCAAAAATAAAGAAAACAGTTTGTTGAATTTTATTAACTACTTAAGATCCAACTTCAACTTTATTATCAACCATTACTGATTCAATGCTCAATTGGTTGACTTTTCGTGCAGCTAAATATTCAAAAAAAAATTGTACCAAATGTGATAGAATTTGTAATTGTTTTTTTCGGCCAGATCGTTTCTAATAATGGGTTCATAATCTTTTCAGTCAAAGTTATATATTCTGGTTAGATTAAAGAAAAAGATAAAACGTAAAAATATATACAATTCTTGGTAGAATAATGTTAAAAATGGCGATAAAGAAGATATATCTGGAATACGGCACCCAACTGTTTGGGTTTTCTATATTAAAGAAATGTAAGACCGCATGAATACGCTGTTATTTAAGAAATTGTCTTTTAATTGCGAAGAAAATTCAGATAAAAGAGTATCTGAATCAAATACTTGAATACTACGCTGTTGCCATTATTTTCTTAAGCAAAAGGTCTAGAAAGTTCTAATGTTAGTGGCGCAGTTTCTGGACTGCAGCCATCGTTTTCTGCAAAAAATCCTATTATTTAGTTTGAAAAATTATATTTTAATAGTAGTAGTAAACATCTTTATTTCTAAAAAAGGCTATCGACCAATCGGTCTTTCTGCCCTTGTTTAATACATGCACTCTTAATCTAAATAAAAAACAAATATGAAAATTCTCCTATTCTAGGTTAACAATAGTAGTAGTAAACATCTTTATTTCTAAAAAAGGCTATCGACCTATCGGTATTTCTGCCCTTGTTTAATACATGCAGTCTTAATCTAAATAAAAAACAAATATGAAAATTCTCCCATTCTAGGTTAACAATACTATTAAATAAATAAGATTTCAGTGGCAAGAAGAAATTATTTTATTGTCCACTAGTCCGTTGCGTTTGTAAGTGTTCGAGTAGCGTTAATGTAGGGAAACGGAAGCGGGATTGTCTGGTTGGTCTTGTAAGACAAAGGGGATTCAGTATGGTCCAGTTGTAGGGGTTGTTTGTCCATTTTGTCTGTAGCTGTATGAGTCTTTCCGAGATCTTTGTCATGTTTGTGCGTTCGTATAGTAGTTGGGTGGGGGGGTTGTGTAGTGGGTTTTGGGGGTGTCTTATTCGTGTTATTAGTCTTAGTGCAATTTGTTCTGTTGTTTGTGTATAACGTTTTGTCCTTTCTGTTCCGTTGGTCATGAGTATATGTCCAAAGTCTAGCAAGGGTCTACAAATAGCTTTATATATTTTGGTGGCGGTGTTTGTGCTAATTCCTCTGTCTTTGTAGGTTAGTGATCGGAAGTGTTTTGTTCTCTTTATTGTTTCTGCCCTGATGTTTCGTATGTGTTTAGTGAATTTAAGTTTGTGGTCGATTGTGATTCCAAGGTAATTTACGTCGTTTTTTGGTTGTGTCGTTTGGCCGTCTGCAGTTATTGTAGGGGAGTCAGCGTTGAGTCTGTGGTTTGTGAGCAGAAGTTGGTTTTTTGACGCGTTTGGTGTTAGTCTCCATTTATAAAACCATGTCATTGTGTTGTTTGTTAGTGTTTGGAGTCTTTGCGCTGCTCTCTCAGTAGTTTTGTCATGTACAATAAGTGCCGTGTCGTCTGCGTATTGTAATATGTATGCCGATCTGTCGATTTGATTTTTGTCTGGTAAGTTGTAATTGTATATGTCATGGCAGTATATATTGTAGAGAAACGGTGAGAGCGGGGATCCTTGAGGGAGCCCTTGTTCAGGGGAAAAAGAAAATGACAGTGTTTTGTCAATTCGTACTTGTAGTTGTCTGTTTTCTAGTAAGTTCTTTATGGTGTCTAGTAGATATGTTGGTGTGTGTAGTTTGTATAGTTTATATAGTAAGCCTCTATGCCAGACACTATCAAAAGCCTTGCTAATGTCCATAAACAGGCAAGCTGTCTTTCTCTCAGTTAGGTGGGTAGTTTGTATATTGTTGGCCAAAATAAAGAGCGGATGAACAGTCGAGTGATGCTGTTTGAAACCAAATTGGTAGGTAGGTATATACCCTCCAATCACTCTTTTAAGCCGCTGCTTCATTATGCCTTCAAAAATCTTGCCCAGTATTGGAAGCAGTGTAATTGGTCTGTAGTTGCTCGGTTGGGTATTGTCCAGTCCATTTTTGGGTATAGGGATTATTAAGCCGTTTTTCCATATTTCTGGGATTCTGCCATTTGTGATGCAGTTGTTCAATTCAGTTAGGATCAGTTTGTGTGTTTCTTGAGTTAGGCTTTTCAAGACTTTTGCCTTAATTTTATCTTTCCCCGGTGCAGTGTTCTTGATGTGCGCGAGGGCTTCGTCGTACTCTGTGTCTGTGATCAGTGTGCAGGCATAGTTTGGAGAGTTGTTAAAATAGTTCAAGTACCAGTCGTTGATCAAGTTCCAGTTGTCATTGTCGAAGTTAGGGTTTGTCGATATGCTGAAGGCCCTTTGATAGTGTCTGGCGAATGCGTCCGCTTTCTCTTTGTCTGTGTAGCGTTCTATTCCGTTTTCGTCAATTGTGTCAGTAGTGCCAGTCTTCCTGTATTGCGCCAGTTTCTTAATTTTTCGCCAGTATGTTTTGCCTTTGTCCTTCTGTATTTCTTTACATGTTTCTAGCCATTTGTCTTGTCGGTATTGTCCAATCAGAGTTTTAATGTTTCTGTTAAGTTGGTTCAGTGTCTTTTTTAGGTCGTTATTTTGAGTGTTTGTATATAGTCTGTACAGTTCTCTCTTATGTTTTATTAGTCTCAGTATGTATTTGGGTAGTGTATGTCGGTAGAAAGCATTTTTTATTTCCGGGCTAAATTTTCCTATGGCTAGTGAAAGTTGTTGTTGTATGGTTTCTATTGAAATGTGCTGTGCTTGTGATTGAATGTAGTCATGTATATGTTGTTTCACTTTGTCTATGTCAGTCTTTGTTAGGTTTAAGTTTTTCTCTATAGGAGGTGTATTGGAGGTAGGTTGCGTATGTTGTAAGTCTATGTTAAACGTAATAGCCAGGTGGTCGGATCCAAGTTCGTTGGTTAAGTTTATGTTGTTGATGGTGTTTGTCAAGTTTCTTGTGTGCAGTAGAACGTCTGGTGTTGAGTCTGGGTTTGCGGGCATCAGAAAAGTTGGTGGGGTGTGCTGTTTTATAAAGTCGGAATTTCGCAAAAATCTTTTAAGTTGTTTCGTTTTGTTTGTATTATATTTTAATATTTTTTCAGTAAGACAGATTTAGCATCAAAATAGTTTAGTAATAGAGTAGCCAGAAAATATTTAGTACTTGTGTTTGAAAATTAAATTATTGCGTTTTTCTTTATCTCGATTTTATTGGTAGAAAATAAATGTGAAGTGAATATATCATAGTATAGTTATATGAACGTACAGAATAGGAGAATTTGGCGAATAACTAGAAAACGTAGGAGAATCAAATATTTTCTCGTAACCCTGACATGAATCCTCGTTCGAAGCATGAACACGCCCTTTTCATTAAACATTTTAAACCCTATAAAATCGAAAACATAACACTTGTATCAATCTAAGTAATTTTCACGTACGAAAACTCATTTTTCGAAAAGCTTAACGGTTAAGACTAGCTGCAATTATATGCATTCACAGAGATATGTTTTGTAAATATTTACAGAAGGTAATAAAACGCAAATATGCATTCAATTTGAAGTAAAAGGAACTGATGACTGACAGGTACTAAAACACCAGTGGAATTAAGAACCCAACCAGAGTTAAATCATTAATACTAATTGAATTTATAACGATTTAGTGATTGGCTGAAAGATCCATTTGTCAAATCAAATCAAAAATTCTTAAAAAATTTCAGACAATAAAGCAAAATAATATACGTACTTAAGTTCTATACTTTACAGAAAACTTTACTTCTGAGAAGACTTTTAGAAGAGTTTTACATATATGTTATGATATAATGGAAACAGAAACTGCAATTTTTTTTCATGTATATTTATCACGCAAACTTCGGCAAGAAACTTTCTACTCAAAGCTGCTTGAAACAGGTGTTGATTTTAGCTATGTTATTACGAAATTTACATCGTATTTGCAGGGACATAATATAAAAATATCCTTCCTGGGGATTTTTATAAGCTTGTTGCAAACATTCCGATTTTATCAAAAGTTAGGATTTCGCGGCATCATTTGAAACTTGTGAGTTCTTTAGGCATTTAGACCGTCGTGGAAAAGATCTTCTTCATATTTTGAAGGCACTACTTACATATTCGGAGGGATTCTCGCTGAAAAGCTGACTAGTGAAATCTTTCGAACGAAATCACCTCTGGGCATGTAAGCCACTCGTGTGTGCTAAATGTCAGAAATAAATTGTTTTCCAGGGCGGCCTAAAAGCCCGAAAAGCTCACCACTTTTATTTGATTTAATTAACTATAGCTATAACGAAAATTATGTTTAAGATCTCGTTCGATTACCCACGAAAAGCGCTGTTCGCTGTTTGATGAACATTATTATGTTGCCGCTCAGAGAAAACAGTAGTAGTAGTAAACATCTTTATTTCTAAAAAAGGCTATCGACCTATCGGTCTTTCTGCCCTTGTTTAATACATGTAGTCTTCAACTAAATAAAAAACAAATATGAAAATTCTCTTATTCTAGGTTAACAATATTATTAAATAAAATTTCAATGGCAAGAAAAAATTATTTTATTGTCCACTAGTCAGTTGCGTTTGTAAGTGTTCGAGTAGCGTTGATGTAGGGAAACGGAAGCGGGATTGTCTGGTTGGTCTTGTAAGACAAAGGGGATTCAGTGGTCCAGTTGTAGGGGTTGTTTGTCCATTTTGTCTGTAGCTGTATGAGTCTTTCCGAGATCTTTGTCATGTTTGTGCGTTCGTATAGTAGTTGGGTGGGGGGGTTGTGTAGTGGGTTTTGGGGGTGTCTTATTCGTGTTATTAGTCTTAGTGCAATTTGTTCTGTTGTTTGTGTATAACGTTTTGTCCTTTCTGTACCGTTGGTCATGAGTATATGTCCAAAGTCTAGCAAGGGTCTACAAATGGCTTTATATATTTTGGTGGCGGTGTTTGTGCTAATTCCTCTGTCTTTATAGGTTAGTGATCGGAAGTGTTTTTGTTCTCTTTATTGTTTCTGCCCTGATGTTTCGTATGTGTTTAGTGAATTTAAGTTTGTGGTCAATTGTGTTGTCAAAAGGTATGTTACGTCGTTTTTTGATTGTGTCGTTTGGCCGTCTGCAGTTATTGTAGGGGAGTCAGCGTTGAGTCTGTGGTTTGTGAGCAGAAGTTGTTTTTTGACGAACGAAGTTGAAGGTTTTTTGACGCGTTTTGTGTTAGTCTCCATTTATAAAACCATGTCATTGTGTTGTTTGTTAGTGTTTGGAGTCTTTGAGCTGCTCTCTCAGTAGTTGTGTCATGTACAATAAGTGCCGTGTCGTCTGCGTATTGTAATATGTATGCCGATCTGTCGATTTGATTTTTGTCCGGTAAGTTGTAGTTGTATATGTCATGGCAGTATATATTGTAGAGAAACGGTGAGAGCGGGGATCCTTGAGGGAGCCCTTGTTCAGGGGAAAAAGAAAATGACAGTGTTTTGTCAATTCGTACTTGTAGTTGTCTGTTTTCTAGTAAGTTCTTTATGGTGTGTAGTAGATATGTTGGTGTGTGTAGTTTGTATAGTAAGCCTCCATGCCAGACACTATCAAAAGCTTTGTTAATGCCCATAAACAGGCAAGCTGTCTTTCTGTCAGTTAGGTGGGTAGTTTGTATATTGTTGGCCAAAATAAAGAGCGGATTAACAGTAGAGTGATGCTGTTTGAAACCAAATTGGTAGGTAGGTATATATTTTCCAATCACTTTTTCAAGCCGCTGCTTGATTATGTATTCAAAAATTTTGCTTAGTACTGGAAGTAGTGTAATTGGTCTGTAGTTGCTCGGTTGTGTATTGTCCAGTCCATTTTTGGGTATAGGGATTATTAAGCCGTTTTTCCATGTTTCTGGGATTCTGCCATTTGTGATGCAGTTGTTCAATTCAGTTAGGATCAGTTTGTGTGTTTCTTGAGTTAGGCTTTTCAAGAGTTTTGCCTTAATTTTATCTTTCCCCGGTGCAGTGTTTTTGATGTGCGCCAGAGAAAACATTAGCTGATTATTAAGCTTTCGTTAATAAACCCACTCAGGATTTAAAAAACCCATTTTGACCGATAATTTATCCAGGAATTTAAGGTACCTGAATATTCGCATAATATTTTATCGGTATTCAATGTCAAAAATATTCGGGTAGCTTGAATTCCTGGATAAATTATCGGTGAAGATGGGTTTTTAAATCCTGAGTGGGTTTATTAACGAAAGCGGAGTGTAAAGTTTACCTAGTGCAATCCCACTTAGGGTTAACCCTTAAAGATCGTATAAGGGTAACGTGAAATGCATCATGGCGTGCAACGTGAACGGAATTTTATTTTTCGTAAGGCAGATCGACGTTCATTTAGATTCAAATCGCCTCTGGATTTTTATTAGAATGCTTGTCGAATATGGATGCTCAAGTGAAGATGCTTAAAATTGTCAAAACATGTGGATTTTGATTGTAATAACATTTAGAGTTCTGGATTTTTTTTAGAAATTAGTGAATTTTTCCGGCGTCGTCCACATAAACGCATATTCGTCTGGTTTTTTCCTTTCATAAGGTGAGATGATACACACATATATGTTGAGAGCAAATTTCCATTTGTTGGTTATCTGTTGTAAGATCTTAATATTTCAGAACTCATAAGCTGATATTTCTGAATTTTCTTAAGAACAACTTCTTTTGATGGATGGATTAATTATTTCGTCATATCCGCCGTCGTATATCCGTTATGGGTCTCGCTCGAAATCGGGACAATGTCACTGGAAAACTGGATGTGATTGAAAAAGAGTCATTTGCTCAGATGCCTTCTTTTTGCCTTTCTAATTTCTCGAATAGCCGAAGCTAGGGTTACCTTGCCTTACTACTAATTTCATATTCTTCTTCTTCGGGTGCCATGTGCCATGCCGCACGTCGGCCTTCATTTGTCCATTTCATGGTAACAGAATAGCTAGGGTGCCCTCCTCAGCCTGTCTGAAAATGGTTCCACGAAAACACCACACCAGTTTCTTATATTGTTGTTTTCAACTTGGCCCCCTTCTACCTTCGATTTTTCCTTGCAGTACCAGCTTTGGTATGGAGTAGCGGGGTTCTCTCAGTCTATGCCCCAGATATGACACTACGTTTTTTTACAGTGTCCATTAGATGTCTTTCTATGCCAGCTCTTCATAGAACTTCATTATTAGTTGTGTGGACTTTCCAGGGAATACGCAGCAATCGGCGGAGTATCCACAACTCAAAGCTTCGATCCGATTTAGCGCTCTGGCTTTAAGTGACCAAGTTTCAACACCGTACAATACAATAGGCCATACATAACATTGTACTACACGTATTCGAGTGTGTAGTGGCATATTTCTGTGAAGAACTAAATTCTTAAGTTTAAAAAAGGTTGTTTCCGCGCGGCCAATTCTTCACTTCACTTCTTCATCACATTCCCACTTTTCATTTAGAGACGCGCCCAGATAGGTAAATTTGGCGACACGTTCAATATTTGCTCCGTTGAAGTTAAAAGGAGTAATATGTTGATAAGCGCTGATCACCAACATTTTTGTTTTGGTAATATTTATATGTTTTCCGAACTTTTCACCGCATTCGTTGAGTTTATTTAGTATTGACTGGAGGTCTTCAAGGTTATTGGCCAGGATCGCGGTATCATCTGCGTTTTGGATATTGTTTATTGGGACGCCATTGACTTTGATACCTCAGGTTTCATTGTTTAATGTTAGTTGAAAGATTCTTTCCACATAAATGTTAAATAGAATAGGCGACAGTACACATCCTGACGGACTCCCTTTGAAATACTCTCCGTTGCTAGCTCGACATTAATACGGACCTCGGCTAACTGCCTATTACTCATTAACATCTTTATCATCCAGATCGATATACCCTAATCTTTCCAGCAGTGGCCCGTGCTTTACGTTATCAAAAGCTTTTTGATAGTCGATTAGGCAGACAAAAACATCCTGCCTTTGGTCATAGCACTTCTGAACAAGTAATTTCATTGAGAAGAGAGTCCCTTGATAAATCCAAACTGCGTGTCACCACTCATATCCTCGCCCTTTCTTGAATGAAGTACTCGAAGGAACGCTTTGAGCGCGTGGCTCTGAGGCTTATGAGTATAGTCTTCGCAATTTTTGGGGTTTGTTTTCTTTGGAATGATAACAAACGTATACCTTATCCAGTCCTTGAGGATTTGCCCAGAGTCGTATATTACGTTCAAGAGATATAAATAAGAGTAAGATGTTTAATATTTACTTGCTTCAAAACTTCTGCATATATGTCGTCATGACCCGGACTTTTACCATTATTCATACAATTTATTGCGTATTTGACTTCAGACTCTACAATTTTTGGACCGCTCATATTTTCGGTAGTATTTGTGGGGTTATTTGTACGAAGATCCTTGAATAATGACTCTGCGTAATTCCTCGAAGCTTCTTCTTTTGGTCTTCCAAGGGTCTTCTTTGTCATGCCAGGGTAACTGTTGTTTCTCCACATATTGTGCATTGGTGGTGTCTACATTTATTTAGTCGCGGATGTTCTAATTAAACTTTTCCGCTGCTCATTCAATTATAACTGCCAATAGCCTAACTTTTGTTATTAACCTTTATATGATTTTGCCATAATACATAGTTATCTGCTCCTATAACTTCTCCCTATTAGTTATGCTCTCATTTGCTTAATGGGACCCTCCTCTGGTCGATAGTTTGACGTGAAATATATTAGTTTTTCGCAGGTTTATATATTTTTTCATTGTCTATTGATCTTTATAGATGAAAAATTGGCCAGACTAGTACGGTTTGAATACGGGTATACTCTTTGGACTGACTGTCAATACCTTTAAGATGAATTAGTTAAGTTTCGAGTTCATCAAGCTATTATGTCTTTTTTATGTCCTACATCGACCCCAGGTGCTAGGAATAGTTATGTCGATTTAAATCATTAACGTTTTCCCACATTGTCGAAACTTTGTATTAACACCTGACGCGCGTTTAGGTAGCTATGCCACGATCTTCGGAGGAAGATAAAAACATTATTTTGAGCTATAACCTCCCTTCGAAGATGGTAGCATAGCTGCCAAAACGCTCGTCAGGTGTTAATACAAAGTTTCTACCAAGTGGTAAAACGTTAGTGATTTATCGTGAGTATCGAAGGTTCCAACCTTATAGATTGTCAACAGATTTTCTTGTTCATGGTCAAGGTGGCAAATCCGGCTTTTAAAACACTTTTCTTTTTATACAGTTTTTAATGTGTTGAGTGTAAATATAATATAAGGGAGCCATGTGGTACCTCTGTGTTAACTTTATTTAAGTCAGAAAATGCCTTGTTGAATCCAGACGGTGTGCTGGCCCAGTCAGTTTCACACACATTGCCGAGCAATACAATTTTTCTTTCCAACAATCTTTCATTATATTTGTGCATCTTTCCTGCAATGGTAACCTGTAATGGTTCCTTTGTAGTACAGATTATAAAATTGTACTGCACTTTATATTTGCTTGATCGCGTATAAAGTACGATAAGCATACGTCATAAAATTTTAATTAAAATGTAGCAAAAAGTTGGAATAATGGGTTTTTGGTTGTGGAAAGTTTGATTTTAAACTTAGCTCTAATATTTTTGCTAGAAGGTGCTTTGCACAATATGCTATTTTAATATGCAATCAATTGAAGCTCGGATGATGTTTGAATTACGACATGTGAATTGTAAGGTCGTCTAAATCGTTGAGACTACTTACGATTTCCCGAAAATGGTTTCCAGATTTCGTATATGATATTCCACAAATCACAAGGGAACATATTTAGTTTGGGCATGAATACGCACCCGTCATTATACCTAATGGGATTGAAATTTCCTGAATGAACGTCTTAAGCAGGTGAATGCGTCGAGGCAGTGAATTTCCTGCTCTAACTCGCAGCACTGATCCTAATCCCTTGAATTCTTAGGTTTGAGCTCAGTCAAAATATTTGCCAAAAAAACTACGCAAGACTTAATAGCGCAAGGAGCCAAGAACATATTTTATTTTGAGTAAAGCACCATTTAAATAAAAAAAAAGAAAATCTATTGAGGTCAATGGTGGACAATTTACTCACCTAGTTAATTAATACCTAAGTAAATTTAAATGTACTGAATAAATAGGAATTACTAATTGATGGTTTCATTAATTCATTAAATCGGCAATAGATGCAAAATTTAGAAAACAGAATAGCTTGGATAGTTCCTACTAGGAGGTACCTCAAAACTAAGTTTCAATTAGCATTTCATACCATCAAAATCCCGCTGTTTCAATCTTTTGCAAAATTTAAGTTTAGATTGTGAAAATTATGATATAAATTTCAAATTGAAATAGGAACTTTAACGACTTGAATCATTGTAATCGAGAAATATTTTCTGGAAAATAAGTTTGCAGTAACACTACTACTTAGTCATTACAAATCACCCTATATATCTTCTATCCGTTAGGACTGTATCCATCAAAGTGCTTCCAATTGTTCATCTATTAACTGGACTTTGATTGTGTCGTGCCAGTTCTAACACAGAAGGTGCCATATTAAATGATTTATGTATTGAAAGGTGTAGTGGAATAGAGACTTTCTATTTCACTCACGTTTTTATTGGATAATAAACAATCAACGAGATTTGAAAAGATCGTAAGTGTGCTTATAACGAGAGCTTGTGAAGAAGGGTATGGTTCAACAAAATTGGGGTTGACTGGTAAAATTGGCCGTTGATCATAGCGATAGAAAACGAATAAATAAAATAGGGAAAAGGACAACAATGACCCAACAAGGATTTGATGAATAATAATGGGGTGGTTATTTTTATCTAACCTTTTAATGTACTCTTTTGAAGTTGAACCGAGCTTTTATACCGATGCAGCAAAGACGATTTATAAAGTATTGCAGAATTGAATGAAACCTATATTAATTAGTATACATCATTTTTCACAAGAGCATTACTCCATGTCTGCAGGTTTATATGCATTGTTTTAACTACTAGTTATATCAAAAGAGATAGACTTTCGAGGCCATTCCTTGAAACAAGTGGGTTTTTCGGGTTTTTAGGCCGTCGTTCGGTAGAATTTCTTCTTGACGTTTCGCAAGCACGTGTGGCTTGCATCTTCAGAAGTGGTTTGCTTGAACGCTTACACTGTTCTGATGCGATTCCTCGGGCGCAGTCCGTATTTATGCACCGGTCGCGATGACGTGGTTTGTGATGACGTGGCCTGTGTCATCGGAGCTTGCGCGTTCTGTTGGCTGTTGCTATCCTCCGGTGTACAGGATTCTCTCTCCTGTCCTGAGCTGTTGTTTTTTCTTGCTGTTTTTGCGTTGGTGAGTGCTGGAAACCATATCCTGTTCAGCGCCATTGTCCCTTCTTTTCTGTTGAAATTGTCGTCGTGTTTGTAGATTTCAATGGCTTCTCGTATTAGTCGGGGGCGATACCCTGTTGTCGTGGCCAGGACCTGTGCCTCTCCGAAATATATGTTGTGTGTTCCATCGCGAGGGCATGTTCCGCCACTGCCGACTTCTCCACATGTCCAAGTTTGCAATTCCGTCGATGTTCTTCTAATCTTGTCGCAACCGATCTCTTAGTAGTTCCTATGTAGATGCTTCCACAGGAGCATGGAATCCGGTAGATTCCCGCAGTTGCTAGGTGAGGTCTTTTGTCTTTAACTGACCCTAGACATTCTCGGATCTTTGTTGTGGGCTTGTAGACCGTTGCGTGTAGACCGTACTAGTTATATGTCTACTTGTAAAAATTCGATCATTTGTCATGTGCTCAATGTGCAATAAAAATAATTCAGTACAATACTTTGCAAATTTATGAACTACAGCTAGCAATTTGCTAAAGAAACCAAACAAAAAAAATCAGTTGTCTCTATAAAAGTTTTTTTATTTCCTTTTGCTCAAAATCATCTTTGCTATTTTTCCGGTCCCTTAATGAATGGAACGCATACCTAAGGACTGCTTATTCGGCCCTTTTTTTATAAAGGTGCTTCTTGAGTATATGGATAATCATTACCTTCAAAATATTTCACTGTAGATAGGAAAGAATTAAAATCAAAGATCAGACAAAAAATGCAATAATGTATTTTCTGACAAAAGAAAAAGTTTTCCAAATTCTATTTATTGCACGAGAAAACAAAAATTTAAGGTCGTTTGAAGAATAAGCATTTACAGCTGCCAGTAGTTACTGTAAAGTTGTAGTTACTAAGCAACACATCCTGTCCCTTGGCTATTATATTTCTTTCATTAAATCGAATACTGAAAATCGACACCCGCAATGGTATAAGCTAGTTTTGATTTAAGTGTATGATCTATCGGAAAAAAAATTAATTTTATTGGATAGAACCTAAATACTTACATACATTTACGAATAGGACCTACGAGAATCCTTTTTGAAAAAAATGTATTTCCATTAAATTTAAATAGTATTAGCGCATTGCCTATATACCTATATAACCCAAACTTACTGTCGAGATAATTTTTACTGACTAACATTTCCTGCACACCTCCCCGGTAGTTCTTGGTCGACGACATACATATTATCCTCTTGATCATCACTTTATGGCAATAGGTAGTTCGGATAACTCATATAGAAAGAAGAAAATCAAGAGTATAATAAGACTATATAAAAGTGCGATATGTAGGAGAATACATGTCGTACATATCTACTTTTGAGTTAGAAAGCAAATGCATTTTTAGTCTTGCATACATAGTCTTTTGAATTATTTAGATATTGTATATGCGCATATTATTCTTATGTTTTTTTATTTATAAATGCCCCTTTCTTATTATATGTTTAATAAACTTTGTCACAAAAGCATCTTAAAATATATTTTTTTGATTCTAGGGTTTTTTGTTTCTCTCATGAGATCCTCATCAGGAGACATTTAAAGAACGTAAGTGTGCAAACGGCAGCAATCAAATTACTTGTAAAAAACAATGTTCGCATGCATCAATTGTTCGAACTTATTGAAATCTATCACATAACGTTAGATGTTTGCATATTCAACATATTTACACATTTTCAAAGTTCTGCTATTATCAATCAAAAAATGTACCACTACTTATATGACACTACTTTAACACAGTTTTTCTATTGAACTGCTCAGTTCTGCTAATAGTAACCAGCAACCTTGTAAAAAGCAAATGACAATTTTCAATGCTCACTTGTTTTTAGAAGATTAGTACTAATATTATTTTAAACAAAACATTTTTCACTATGTTCAATTCACGATAGTCACAGTTATTTAAATTAAGGTAGAGACTATATTATTTGCAGCATATTACGAAATGCAAAGCTGGAATTAACAAAGCAGTAAAAATATAAAACAATTTTAATTTTCAAAATGGCACTTACAAAGAGTACAGTCTAACGATGAATAGAGTGCGTCCCAGCTGTTAGGAGATCTCTGGATATATATTCGGATTATTTTTTATCTGCAGACATAATTTAATAACTCACTATTTAAGCCTTAGAAGCAACTTGTGTCCCACACACTTCTCTTTTAACATGGTCTTATAGAGAGTTATGCTGAGGGATAAAATGACATAAAGATATAGGAAGCGAAAAATAAATCCGATATATTTCCACGTTCAACGAATAAGTTCCGTTAAGACATTGAATTAATGCATGAACTGGCGTATAACTCGAAAACTATGGAAAATCAGGATAATTACACGCAGTAGTTCATTTTTCTTTCAGTATTCCTGTTTTGACAGATTTTCAAAATAACAATTAATAATTTCAAAGCCCTAAAAATTCCTCTCAAGCTACATGGAGGCTGGGTTAAATATCTACACAATTTATGTGGGCATAAACACCTTAAATCAAATGATTAAGTAGATTAATTTTAACTTTTTGTCGTGTCGCCAGACAACTGGCCAGACATATTACCTAGAACAAAATAGTACCGTCAGATCTTTCGAGTTTAAAGTGAATTACGGTATCGGCTCTCCAATTATTGTAATTTATGGATGATCTAGCTGTTCGCATTACAAAAGCATTAATTCTGTTGTAGCGCGGAAATTCGTGCCCATTTCCATTTAATTGCATCTCGTGCAAGATTTACATTTGATAGCTTCAACTTTAAATTCAAGTTTTGCTTATTTTTTTCTACTGGAAAAAACTGGCGATATTGTTGATTAAAGCAATTCGTTGGTTTTAGAGCTTTAATTCAAATCTCTAGAGCTCAGAGTCATAATACATCCAAGTCTATGTGCACATGTGAAGGATGGCCCTCCTTAGTATCAAAGACACTTTGTTTCACGAGCAATTGAATTGACCAGTTACTATTTTGATGGAAGGAATTGAAGTCGATACACGGATTTTTCCGATACACTATTTCTATGTATTTTCTAATAGTATACAACCCCTATCCTACTCGTCACATTAAAGAGACAATTTGAATTTGATTTCGCAACTGCATTTTTGAGAAAAAAAAAACATTTTTCTATATGAAATCAGTTCGTTTATTTACTTAACTTAGTTTTACGGCTAATTATAATCAGAATTGGTGTGTCTGTGGATTTAGTCCTACTAGTATACTCTCAAATTATATGTACTTCCCGAACAATGTAATAAATGCAATTTTTGTAAGAAAATAGAAGTCCGACTGAACTATTTCCTTTCAACACTGCCTGCCACTTTTAAACAAACGTTGGAAATACGGTGCACACCGGAACCAGCAAAAATTTGCTAAGCTATAAAAATGAAAAGTAAATATAGTGACAAAAAATCGAATTAAATTTTCTTTGGGGAGTCAGAGACAAAACCCTCAACCCAGTAGTTCCATCTACAATCACACATTTCAGAGTAAAGAGTTTGACGGATTCGCGATAACGTCAGTAAAGTTTTACTAAGACCTCAGCTTTCGTATCAGAAATTAAGTAACTATAATAAATTAATCGTTAGCGAAAAGTTACCTTAGAAGACACCGTTTGGTGGAGTCACCCTTTTCTCAATATAATTGAATTCTCTTATTGTGAGTTTGAGACAATAAATGGTACGAAGCTTCCAAACAAAATATTGCTAATAGACGCAGTCGTCAATATATCAAAAGCAATTCAAACTCGATCAAAATAACAATTGCTGGAGAAAATACTTCATTTTGTGGAACACCCTAACAGACACCGGTGCATGTTTAGGCTAATAAAACGTTTGGAAAACTTTGGATCAAATGAAAATTGGTTAACAACAAAAGAAGAAAGAAAGGCACGTCGGAACCTGAGGAAGTATAACTACGTAAAAATTATTCCAGCAGACGTGAGGCAACGATCATTTTAGACATTTGTTGTTACGACCAGGAGGTCGATGCCTAACCAGGGCTAAATACCGCTTACTAGAAACATGCAGAATGCTTAAGAAGTTCACATGATAAATCTCCGACAACATGAGAACTGAGCACAGTAAGCTACCTCATTACTACACTCCAGACTACACAAGAACAATACACCTTTAAAGACATTTAGCAGCTCAAGACAATCCTACCAGCTACCAGATAATCTAATAATAATAAATAATACTTGAGACAATCAGATCCATTCAGAAGAAGTTGCACACTTTTGTACAGAACAGTTCTTTTGTTGAGTGACTGAAAACAATTCAACTAGGTGACTGGGACAAGTTCATGAGATTTTCTGTTTGGAGGTCCCTCAATATCAAAAGGAAAAAATTGAAAAATGGCTATTCGCTTGGCTTACACCGAACAAGAAATACACCATATCAACACGAACATGTATCAAACAAATTAACACTATTCGTACATCGAATGGCTGATTAATAGCAAAACCAAACCCCGAAGGAATGTCAGCGGAAACCAATCGGACTGCCAAAAAAACATAATATAAAGGTAGCATTCGAGCCTAGGATGTTCCATCGGTTTAAACGAAATGTAATTTTAGCAAGTTTCCTGTATAAATTTACATTAAATATAAATATCTAACAGGTATTTTAAAGCATCTTTACGTAATGGCATACATTATGCATGACAAATGAAAAGTGAAGCTGTTCTACATTTTTTTGAGACGTTGGTCTAGTATTTCAGTTTATGCCACATATGTTATGCCTTAGCAAAACTGGCTTTAATTTTTTCATTCAGATGCAAAAGTTCCAATGATGCCTTGTTTGACATTTAGTTCTTTACAAATAACTGTTTTAAGTGAAATATTTTGAAAATATTTTTTCATTTTACAGCCGCCCTGAAGGAATAACTCCTATTTTTAATCACCCTAATTATAATCTGCTGTCCAGTTGGAAGTCATTTTAAATCCTGATCTCTTCAAGCTATATGTGCCAAAAGTCGATTCGAAAACACATTCGATTAATCAGGAGGCATGAATAAAGACACAATGTATGTAGTATAAGGACATTACATTCAAGGGCGGGCGTTCAACATTTATAAATATTGAGATGCAAATTAAATCCAGTAAAACATTATTGTTCTCATCCAAATAATATGTTTGATGTCACACTTAGTTGGGCAAACTGGGACGTTAAAAACAAGATGTAAGACTTTTTCGATTCGGAGTTTCAAAAATAATCGTTGGTTGAAATATGTCTTTCAGGTACATTTTGTCCATCTTTAATATAGAAAAAATCGCACGAAAGGACGCTTAAGAAGCGTCATCTTTAAGGTTGTCGGTTTTACAAAGAAATGACGGTATTCAAGAATCCCTTAGATGTTTCTTTGAAAAGACCGACGCCGCAGATAATCTTGAACACTACTTTGTTTTTTTTTGCAGCAGAAAAGCGAAGCTAATTTGAAAAGTTTATCAAGTAGGTGGTCTTGAGTAGAGAAACTGTATTATCTGGCAGTACGTCAGTATTACTTATTCCCGTTTTCATTGGTCGCTCTCTCTAGAGGCAAAGTTAGTTCTGTATATCGGTATCGGTAGGATACATTGATCTGCTACAGATCTACCTATCTTTCAGTTGCTACTCTAACACTTTTGTTTCCTGAGATGCCGAGTGGAAATAGTTAAATAAATTCATGAAATAAATGCATTCAGCTATTATTTAGCGAACTAGAAACTATTATTTAGGAAACCAAAGACCATATTTGCTCTTTAACCCTAGTAATAACCAGACAAATAAATACTCACTATGACTTTATGGCAAGGTACATACAGGATGTCCCGTAACCAACTGATCGAAAAGGTACTGCGATATTGTTTGGATCAAAAGAAGACGATCTGACCTAACTTTTACTCAGAAAAAAATGTCTGGCCCCTCTGTTACTGACGGTCAAAATTCTCCAAAAAAATTATCTTTTTTGAAATATCGCCAGAGGGTACTATGGATTTTAATGAAATTCGTTGTAAATTTGTTCCTATGTAAGACTCATGTTTTAATGAAGAAACCATGTGCAAAAACTATGAATGCTACAAGATTTTACGAAAAACACAAAAATATCGCGAAAGGATTAGTGCATCCAGTCAAAAAATAAGTTGATTCTAGCTACCAAATTAAAAGTTCTGGTAGCTTTTGTAACAAGACACTGAAGAATTCCTCACTTGCCCAAAGTGGATGAACTCGGTTGCTTCATCAAAACATGAGTCTTACATAGGAACAAATTCAGAGCAAGTTTCATTAAAATTCACACCATTCTCCCGATATTTCAAAAAACATAACTTTTTTGAAGAACTTAGACCATCAATAGCAGAGGAGCCGGACATTTTTTCATAATAAAAGTTAGATCATATGGTGTTCGTTTGAGCCAAATAATGTCTCAGTGACCTTTTGACCATCTGCTTATGGGACAGCCTGTATTATTGGTTTACAAAAGAAAAAATAAAATTATTTTATTAAAATCAATAGCCTATCGGAAAAACTACACCCGAGAAGAAACAGGAAGAAGGAAAAATGAATAAATATATAACCCTAACAAACAATTTTATTCACTTGTAATGGTCTTCTTATTAAATTAAGCTGAAAGCTTCTTGAAATGAATTTGAATGCTCTGCTTCTATTTCAATCGTTTTCGCTCGGTTTGTCAAGGTTTACTTCTGCCTACGGCGTTTCGTATTGTTCTCATAAACGAAAGAAAATACGTAGGTCGAAATACCAACCGTTAAATTAGCTATTATAATAAAACCATAGTAGCTAGTTATCATTATATTTATGCTTCTCGAGTATCTGTACAATTACGTCTCTTCTACTGTGCTCTACATTACAAGATTATTGGTTACGGACACAATGATGTAGGTGGTATATTAAGCCACTGAACGATCTCAGATAATCAGTGCATGGCTCAATGTACTAATTTAAATTAAGAATTTAAAATGCCGTCACGAATTATTGGGTCTTTAATGTATCTTATGATGAATTGGCTTTTATTTTGTCAGAGTATTAATACCAAGAGCTATGTAGGTAGGTATGCGATAATTTTCGAGATTTCGGTTATCTGATCAAAAAAATAAACAGAAACAACCTAATAACGTCATTATATAGAAGTGGGTTTTTACCTCATAGAACTACTTTGAGTTACATCAACCCCAAATCTAAAATTTAATTAAAAAAAAAACGAAAAGTGCATTATTTTAAATTACAAAACCAGTGAAAGTAGATATAAATATCAACAAATCTACGGTAAGTACAACAGAATAATCATTATTATTACATTATTTCCTATTATTGACTTCTGGAATAGTTCCTATCGTGCCCTACATCTGAAACTTGCTAAAGACATTTAGATTAGGCTGGATATCATTTGTGTTCTATTTCTGAACGTCCTACTACAGGACATAATGTAATATATATGAATGTTAAAAAATCAGATTACACATATTGGAAATACATACTACGTACAAGGCATAATATTGGCTTCTTCGCCAAGAGCTGATATAGTAAGTTCTTTGGTATAGGAAATTTTTAATCGAATTTTTATTAAGAAAACCTCAGGATATCAACACGAGGGTTTCAGAATTGCTCTCTTGTCTAGCTATTTTCCTTCAAATTGTTCTTTGGGAAAATTTAAATCCAATAGCTTTATGTCGATAAACATAAACAACTGTTATGAGACATATCGAATTTATGAATTTTGATATGATTTGTATTCAAGCTGAATGCAACTACAATGAAGGTGCTGCTGTCAGACATATTTTCAATTAAAGCCGAATTGCAGATAATGACACCATGACAATTTTCAATGATTCCACCAGATGGTTCGTAAAACGGTATAGCAAGAAAGAATTTCAGTGCGGGTCCCATAAAATCTTTAAATTAAATTTAGACGCTTACATATTTCGACAGGGGTAATTGAAACCTGCATTACTAAAAATTCAAATACATCTATATAACTCCATCCTAGTTCGTAATTTCTTGCCCGTAGAACATGCTTGAACACTTTAAATAAAAAAGTCAATAATGCGGCATTTATAATTGTAGGCACAATCACATTTGGGTTAAACAAGATTAAGTGAAAGTCTGGTATACAATTTGATAACTTTTCAAAACTCTTACAATATTTGGAAAACAGTTCACGAGACACTCCAGTCAGCACGTATGGCTGACTGTAATCGCTCAGACTTTTGTAGTCACTTGAAACTGTTGCTTGATAATCTACACAGAGTTCATAACATCAGGAATCAATAATCTACTTTATTTTGAGTGAGGGTGTATGTAATTAGAGGGACAAGAACTAGTATTGAGGTCATTGTTCAGTTACTTAAGTAAAATCCTAATTAGTAGTTAGGATTTAAATGTAAGGAGTGAAATGGATCTTGGATGACATAACCAAAAGGGAAATATTTTGAAAACGGATTGGTTAATACCCATCAAACAAGTATTTTGTTGAAAAAATATCTAAGCACCTGGAGCTTTTTGTATGCTTTTATTTGCAAAATTGTAGAGCCATAAAATAAATTTTAAATTGAAATTAGAACTTTTGCGTTTCGAATTACGAAATTATTCAATATTTGTTCCTTACTTACCTCCAATCACAATTTGATTCATTGCTTATATAAGGTGTCCAAGTTTTTATGATCAGGACTTCAGGTATGGTTAGAAAAATGCATGTTAAAATAGGTTTGTCATATAAACAAACATCCGTTTTCTTGTCCTTTCTGATATACAAAATGCTTAAAATTAAAAAAGTTTTCCTATTTTTTTATATCCGAACTGTTAAAGAAATTCTATCAAAATTGGACATATATGGTACATAAAAACCAATTATCAAAAACATTAAAATTAATATAATAGGAATGTATGAAATAAAAGGGCACTGGATGAATGAACGCACTGGATGAAATAAATCAATCGGTTTGTTTGTAATGACGTGTGTAATTTTAGGTCTGTTTTCAACAGACCTAAACAACATTCTGTCAGCACGAACAGACTAAAATGATTTAAAATTGTCTAAATGGCCAAGAACCCTCTTGAGCCATCAAGATTAATTTTTTCCCATCGTAATTCGTAAAAATTTTCGTAATCGTATAATATCAAATTAATTTCGTAATCGTCTAATATAAAATTAAACCTGACGACGCACGAGGGTTCTTGACCATTTTAGACAATTTTAAATAAATTAAATCTGTTCGTGCTGTTCCTTTCTTTTTATTTCTCCACGAGTGTTGATGAGAGCCCTCCTTTGTCTCGTCTGATATTAAGTTATTTACCTCTTTTGTATCACTCATTAGTACTAAGTGTTTTGTTTACTGTAATTTGTAGAAGCCCTGATAATGACTTAATAGTTGGGAGCGCTAGGCGAAATTTTTGAATGCTTGAAAATAAACCTAAAATTACACACGTCATTACAAACAAACCGATTCATTTATTAAAATTAATTATTACGGTAGGCAAGTAAGAGAAACAATAATTATTTAGAGACTTTGCTGATTTCGTATCGTATTCTTGAAACCAATAAACGTGCTGTCCAATAATTTGTTTATAATTGCTAGAAAAAAAGGACCTATGTATATCTGACAAACATATTTTATAATGCGTTTTTCTAACCATACTAACAAGTTCTCATCATCGAAACTGCAGACACCCTGTATATCGGCTTGTATAACGATTTTAAAATCGCCAGCTAACAAAAGACGTACATTACAACAGTTACTTATATTTAATAAAGAATTCGTTGAAACAAAATTAGTTTTTTGAAATCGACACATAAATCAGTGCCAACGGATTGCCCTATAAACGATATAAATATCCTTTTACTTGCAGGAAGTTTTATATGACCACCTAATATAGTTTACGTGATTGATAGCCAATTTGCTACGTCAATAAAAAGGACCATTACAGAAGCAGATTTCGGTGGAGTCCAGATTAGTTTGCGAACCGCAAAAACCTTCCTAATGAAAAAATAGTCCCCGCCAAGATGAAGTTTAAGTGAGGGCTAGATTGGTTTGAATTAATCAAGTAGGGTCTTCGGGAAAAATTGGCCGATAGCTTGTCCGAATGGTACATGAAAAAGGCTGGAAAGTATTGAAAGTTCGTTTGACTCTATTTTAATCAAGACGTGATTAATGATCTGGTAAAGAATTACACAAGTGGTCTAATCTAAGGTCTATAGTTCTATAGTATTCCTCTTGTTATTTTGTACAGTTTTTGCTCAAAAATTAAATTGTCCTTTTATTCACCATAATATATAAAGTTTGCTTAAAAAGTCTCTGTTTCGGCGTAGATATTTTGCGGAATGGAGACAAACTTCTATAAATCCAATCCTAACCAAACAAAAAGCGAAAAATCGATACTAGTTGCAAATTTGTTTCGATAGGGTATTTTATATAATTTTCAATTTTCTTTGCGAATAAAAGGAAACTCTAATTAGCTCACATAACACTCAGATACATTACAATTATTTCCCAGCTTTATTTCCACGATTTCAAGAACAATTCAATATGAATTTGAAATTTGACAAAAACATATTCAGTCGTAAACCGTCTTTCCTTCAATATCTGTTCACCATATATTATGAATAATATTCCTGAGCATAACCGGGAAGGAAAGCTCGGTGAGCACTTGAAGCCAGAGGCGGTTTCAAGTACGTACATTTTGTCTAATATTAACCTTGTACAGTTGGATCATTGTACCAATGTACACAATAAATCCAATGTCAGCCTCAGAATAACAGCTGGTATTTTCTTTTGAAACAAAGTGAAAAACTGGAAGTCGGGAGTCCATACGATATCATATATTTACATGTACAGGGTGGGCCACTAAGAGAGGTGCTCGGCCGTATCTCACAAATTTCAAGTTCGCAAAATGGCGGCTAGAGGGCGAAAGTGCAACAGTAAATGTTAAATACGGATTTTTTGAGGTTTCAGATAAGCTAAGGTATGTTGAAAATACTTTAGTCCTATTCCTGAGAGAATTTGACTTATTTTTTGTTGGAGTTGGAGTCTCATTCTTCTAGCTAGTCAAATAAAGTGGTGGGGAAGGCCAAATAATAGTTCAAAAAGTTATTGATAGCTACGTGTTTGTTTAACAAAATTCGACGCTTAAATTTCAGTTGAAAAGCTCTTTATATACCTTAACACCTGCTGTAAAATATTCGACCATATGATTACCACTTTGGCCGCCAGAGGGCTCGTTATAAAAGGCAAACTTTTTCGTTTTTCTTAAATTTTTTAAATGGAATGATATATAATATTTTAGCTGCTTAGAAAGAGGATAAAAAATGAAGTAAAATAGTGAAAACCGCACAACGATATATTTATTGCAACCGAAGATATAAACAATTTGACAATAAGAATGATATTATAATAATACATGGCAATTATTGATCCTGATAAGAACCGATTGCTATATTTCACACATTATGAGTGTTCCTGGGGATGAAATACACCCTTGGGTTTAAAACCTGCTTAGATGCTCAAAATGTTTTCCGTCATTTCAAGCAATGTATCGCTCAAGCCTGTTTCTCGTAGATAAAACAGCACTCTCTATTTCTGCGACAAGAATGTGATGAATTGCACCCTTAATTGCGCTAATTAGGTCCTGTTTGGAAGTTGGTATGGTTTGGTAAACAATCTCTTTTATCCTCCCCCACAAATAAAAGTCCATACACCTAAGATCGGGTGACCAAGTTAGCCACGAGAATAAACTGCCTCGTCCCATCCATCTATCGCGATAAGCGTTGTCTAAAAATTGACGGACATTTACGGAGAAATGAGCAGGGCCCCGTCTTGTTGAAAACACATGTTTACTCTCTTTCGCAACGGTATGTTTTCTAAAAGTAATGATAGTTAGTTTTGTAAGAACTCTAAATACATATTTCCATTTAGCTTCTGTTCAAATATAAATGGATCAATAATTTGTCTCCCAATTATGCCGCATCAGACATTGACACTAAATCGACCTTGATGATGAACTTCCTGCTGAAGATTGTCAAACTAATGCATTTTACGTTATTACGAACAATACGTTATTACGAATACTTGACGTTAAAACGGTATAAACTGTATTCACTATAAAATTAGCTATATCTTCGGTTGCGAAAAATTTATCGATATGCGGTTTTCACTATTTTGTTTCATTTGCCGTTCTCTTTCTAAACAGCTTAAATATTATATATCATTACATTTAAAAAATTGATGGAAAACGACAAAGTATGACGACCTTTGATAACGCGCACTCTCGCGGCCAAAGAGGCAATCATGAGGACGAATATTTTATAGCATGAGTTAAAGTAAATAAAGAGCTTTTTAACTAGGATTAAAATTTTGAATTTTGTTAAGCCAATACCGAGCTATCCATAACGTTTTGAACCAATATTTGACTTTCCCTCACCACTTTATTTGACTGGCTAGAACAATAACACTCCGATAAAAAATAAGTGAAATTCTGTCAAGAACAGAATCAAAGTATTTCCAATCTACCTTAGCCTGTCCTAAACCGCTTAAAATCAGTATTTAAAATTTACTGGTGCAATTTCGTCCTCTAGCGGCCATTTTCCGAACTTGTAAGTAATTTCCAGCAATTTCCCTTGGTCACTTTACTGATATATTTTTTTACCCGAAATCGATACGACTAATAGTTTGTGAGATACGGTCGACCACCTTTCTTAGTGGCCCACCCTGTACATAAGTAATTAAATAACGTACAACCTTACTTTATTTTTAAGCAATCTCAATTGAAATTTGCCAGAAATTTCTAATTTTATTTTGAAAAATTTCGGATAATTCAAGCAAATCTTGAAAATTCATTTAGAAATGCTTGAGTGGGAGTGTTCAAAAAACAGTTTTAAAGATCACGCAATTTACTACATCGCGGCTTCCGATTTGAGTTCGACTTCCAATGCTGTTATCATTTTATGTTCGTCATTTTCTGATATTAACTGCCCATTTGCTCGTTATAGGAATATAGGATATATACGAAACTTGAGTAGCGAAAATGTTATTTCATTCAAACGCATATTTGGTTACTTGTTGAATAGCAAATACAAAAGCAGTATGCTAATTGCAAACTTTCACAATTTTCTTCTTCTTATGTCAGTCTTCCAGTCTTCCGAATTCGGACATACTACAAAAGTAAATCTTTCCATAGCTGCCTGTTCTCCTTTGTTTTTCATTTCTTAAAGTGTTCTATTTTTTTCTTTTCTTAAAATTTAATTTCTTAACGCGAATCATTTCTTCAATTCATTATTTCATTAAATCATTGTTTTTCAAAAATTATATACTTCCATTTAAAAAATCTTTAGACCTCTATTGCATTTAGAGGTTTCTCCTAGTATAAAACGAATAGTAGTATGGGCGGTAAAAATGAGCAGTACCTGGTCAAAAGCTCATAGTCAAGCCACATTTGTCAAAAGGCAAATGCTCTTTTCTGATCCAAGACCTTTAACTATAACATTGCATTAACCACAAATTGATTTGTTAAATTGTCACTGATGGGAGCGTTGCCAACACTAAACATTTCTGCTAACTAGGAAACAATTAATTTTAGTTACTTTGTAATTGATTCCCTGGTATTTGCTTTTAATTGATAGGCGCGAATTGAGGTGGAATTAATATTCCGTTTGGAATATTTTCCATCCCATTTGTCTGTGTTCCGAACACTCTGAATTGAGGAACTCTCATTGAAATGGACAGAGCGTATCTCTTGCCTTGTTATTTTAGTAATTGTATCAGTAGTCGATATACTAGACAGTTCAGCACAAACTTTCGTTATTGGAATGTTAGAATTAGACAGATTGATTTAAAATTGGCTGAAAATGTTTTAAAATTCCACTAGAGCGGTTCTAGAGCGACTTTCGTCAAACAGAGAATAATTCCAAGTCAACTGACAACTAAAATTTATATCAAATATTTTAATTAAGGTATCATTACTTGTGCACCTGGATAGAAGATTTATATTATGTTCTGAAATTTAATCTCAAAGTACTGTTTTAAGAAGCGTTAGATAAGATGGCCCAGGCAGAATTTCTTATAAAGAATAGGAAAACGTTAAAAGAGAAAAATTATAGTATTCTATTGATTTTTTTGAGTCTTGCATTGTTACGAGTAGTATTTCTTTAAGCTCTATGTCCAAGTGATACATGGATTGACTGCAATTCATATACTGTGTCAGCAAGAGGAAAAACCATTGACACATCTGATATGAAACTTAATACATATATGTTTGACTAATATGTTAAATTTTGCTTTTGTTTTTTTTGGTTGGAAATCTGCATTATGAAATTTTCATAAATTTCCAGACATCCATACTAAAATAGATCCCAGTTAAAATTGTGTTTTGCACTCTTTGTTGTATCTTTTAATTTGATCAATTTGTTCTGTTTATACAACTTTATTCGTCACTGCATAAATAAATAAATTTCCATTGCTATTTACATATATTTTACTGATAATTTTTGCATAAGCGTGTGTGTTTTATACAGAAATTGTTGTTTTTTTGAAAAGGTGCAGTTCTGCATACAAATTCATTCAACTTTAGTTTAATGATTGTCTCAAGTCATTTTTGAAGCATAACGACGTTCTGTCCGTTAAGTTCTCCACCTTATATTTTACTATTGGAAAATGAAGAAGATTCAAAATTGAAACCCGTTAATTTTTCCGGGTTTATTTTTTTTGTTGTGTTTATTTATTTTTAGGATTAGAATTTCATTTCGAAAACGCAAAACGTCAGCCAGAAATTCTAATCCATGACGGCCTTAAAATCCCGAAAAACTCACCAGTTTCAAGAAACGGTCGCAAAAGCTTTTCTGTTTTGTATATTTAATATTTGACTGCAGTATTTTTTGTCATTTCCCATCTAAGTATATACCAATCCGCCAATACATTGTTTATAGAAATATTCAGACACTAAGGTATAACATCTCAAGAACATGAAGAAGGTAACAATTTCGTCAGTTACTCGAAGAACATTGGCACAAGGTAATTGTTCGCAAAATGTCTGAATACCATAACATTAGCAAATAAGATTCACTGACCTTGAACTTAAAAAAAAATCCTGCGAGGTCGTTAAAACGTAATGACATCCCGAACGTTAAAAGCTATAATTCCCCAATTACATTTTCGGGTTGAAGGTCGGTAAATAAGTAACACGGTAATAATTTCTGTTTTTCATGTGATTAGCAGATTGATTTGAAGGACTACTGCATGTAGTCAGGTAAAAACTTCGAGAATAAAATATAAAAAAACAGCTTTGAGAATGAATGTGGGCAGTTTACATTAATGACGAGAAGCTCGACAGCGTGATTTACAACTAATGCAAAATTTGCATCAATTTTACATAATATTTAGTTATGATAAAAGTGCTAAAAGTGCAATTTGATAGCATGCATGTAAAAGTTTGCAAGACGAGTGAAGCGAGTTCTCCAATTTTCATGAGTACCTTAAAACCACTTTTAACACGAATACCATACAATATTTCTCTTATGGAGGCATTAAAAATTCCAATTAGTTATCCTGAAATATATTTTGCCTACTATAATGAAAAAAATTAAAAAAATTCAATTCATTTCATCCTCTTTGTTTGAAACCTGTCCTCAAATTTAAAATTTGTAATTTTATTGGCAAAGTGCAATGGAACAAATTTATGAGACTGCAAGAATGGTCACGTCGGACCTACTGCCTAAAAAGTCCCGGGAACAGTTCGAAATAGCATATAAAAAACTTCTGTCTTATTACTCCATGATAAAGACAATATAACACATTAACAACAATGAGAAAAATAGCAAATATTTTAAACTGATTGCTTTTTTAAAACGACAACCGGAGAGTTACCAGTCAAAAAAGGCAAAAAGTTTAACAAGAAACCAAATCGACCCCTACCTTAATGACGCACCGGAAAAGTTACAACCATATTTGGATATATATATATATATATATATATATATATATATATATATATATATATATATATATATAATATATATATTTTCCAATAGGCTATCGACCCACGGCTTTTCTGCCCTTGTACATGTATTTTTGGAATGTCTGAGGCCTGTAGAAGGGAGGAGCTTTGCCATTTAACGGTAGACTATGTAGAAAACCCTGGATGGTTCTTACTAGTAAACATTCTTGACACAAAAACTATAGTCCCAAGAAGTTTTACCATACCTAATTACCTGCGCGCAATATTAGATTTCCGCCGCTACTCGCGTACCCTCCTAGCAATCTGGTGGAAATCTTAAAACAATTAAGGCACATTCACTACTGAACAAAAACATCACCATCACCTAGTGTTCACGTATCCTTCCACAAGCCGTAATGGCACAAATATTGATAGCATTTGTCACGGTGGCAAAGGACTGATCAGGGGGCTGTAAGGAATTAATGTTGCCAACTGATTCATTTTTTCTATCAATATTAAAGTTAACAAATAATAATAAATACTAAAATGTTCTTTTGTTAAAATTAACTTACTTTTTACAGGGTGTGCCTTAAACCTCTATTGTAGTGGTTTGGGGTGTTAAAAGTTGAATTTTTAACTCTTCTGTAAAAAAACAAATACATATAAAACAATGTTACATGACAAAATACATTAGTAAAATTTCACGTTAAAAACTTTAATGTTAAATACATTTTCAAACGTAAATAAACTTGCGTGCATAGAAATCGGACCACTGTAAACTTTTGACTTTAACTATACTTTTTTAAAAAACTATTCATCAGATCAAAAAAAGAAATATGCTGTTTGAAAGACAATTTAATATTCTTTAATGTGAGTATAAATTTATCAAGAAGGCTTGTCGTTTATATGCGTAGCAATCGGTAAACCAATGAAACGTGTATATGTGGTAAATGAAACGAAAATAAAAAAATTGTCAAATATTAAAATTATTGCGTTTGCAACCTAAATTTTCATTTTAATTCGTTTTTCATAATCTCAATAGTGTTTAAGTGTGTCAGTTTAATGCATACTACACCACAAAAAGCCGGCCAAGTTAATGCTTTAATCGAAAATGGACAGGCGACCTGGAACAGGCAGAAGGAGATTTACAACGGCTCGTGATGACCGCTATATTGTGTCAACAACATTAAGAAATCGTCACCTTAATGCCGTTCAAGTGTAACGACAGCTCCGTGAGGTGCGAGGAGTGGCTATTAGTCAGTGGACAGTAAGACGAAGACTGCAGGAAAATAACCTGACCCCTAAAACACCTGCGATTGGTCCAAAACTTACTCCAGCTCATCGGCAAGCACGCCTGCGTTTTGCACGGGATCATCTGAATTGGACGTTGGAACAATGGGGATCTGTTCTGTTCTCAGATGAGACCAGAATATGCCTCCATGGTAGCGACCGAAGAAGGAAAGTGTACCGAAGACCAAGACAGCGATTTGCAGATTGCTGCTTTGAAGAGCGGAGTGCTTATGGAGGTGGTTCCTGTAAGATCTGGGGTGCAATTTATATAGGAGCACAAACCGACCCTGAGTTCATTCGTAGGGGCGACCGTGTTCACGGAAGAAGAGGTTTAACGGCTGTTAGATATATCGAGGAGATTTTACCAATTCATGTGGTACCTTACGTCGACTACATTGGAGACGAATTTACCTTTATGCATGACAATGCCAGGCCGCACACCGAAAGAATCGTGCATGATTACATTGCAGAAGTCGGTTTTCGGGTTATGGAGTGGCCAGCATACAGTCCTGACCTAAATCTGATCGAACGCATATGGGATGAACTAAAACGAAGAATTCGAACTACTTCATAACCTAAACTCGATCCCAGAGCTTATTGTTGCAGTAGAAGAAGAGTGGTTTAACATCCTTCAAGCAGCAAACTTGATTAGATCTATGCCTAATCGTATGAGAGAAGTTATTAGGGAAAGAGGAAGTCATACCCATTATTAAAAAATTAAGTGTTAAGTTTTAAATTGTCAATAACACTATTTATGTTAACAATAAATAAGCTTAATTTGCTTAATGCATTAATTTCACTATGTTAAACATAGGATATTCACAATAATTTATACTAATATTAAAGCATATTAAATTGCCGTTCAAACAGCATATTTCTTTTTGATCTGATGAATAGTTTAAAAAAAAATAGTTAAAGTCAAAAGTTTACTGTGGGCCGATTTCTATGCTCGCAAGTGTATGCTGCAATAAAAGTTAGTGGATTGTCGGTTACGTACAATCTCGCAAATTGTACGAAAAATAGTACACTCCTATACTAGCATATGTACAAAACAAATATATGCTACGCCACTGGTTCATGGAAAATGTAAACTGTGTTTTGGAGTGCTAGAATAATGTCCAAGAAAAAACTATCTGAAACTTTTAAACATTTTAGTGCAAACCGTCTTTATCATGAAAATATATTCAAAAACTCTGTTTACGCTAATTTTTGGGGGCTTTGCTGCCTATAACGTTCTCCGACAACGATTGATGTATTGAATTTGTCTCTGGTTATTTTCAAATTTAAAATAGAAGCCTATGTAATAATGGCTGAAAATTCTCTATCGACCTTCTGCTACTTATATATGACAATAATAATAATGTAGACTTTTGAGATTCCGGATATGACACTTATGGAAATTAATTGTTAAGTTATTTCTCTTCTTCCAAAAAAATTATTGATGCGCTGTCGTCTAGCATTAGTACTCACTTAGCAGTAGCATCAGTACTCACTGAATATTATTTACAACATTGCTAGAATTTGTTGTACAATTGTAAGGGTCAGAACTAAACCTTTCCAATTGATTGTTCCCATGTTTCCGGATTACGAATGCACCATCAATGTAGCAAATACAGGTGATCGCTATTCATTTTTTTCCATAAATGTCACTACTGTGTTTGCCTATTCACTTAACTGCGTTCGTGCGTGAGATTAAAACATATCCGAAACATGTTCGCAGTGTTGAAAGAAGGAAATCCAATCGCGCCGACTCTAATATCTTCGGCAGACGACACATTTTTGGAGACATAAATTGCAAACTTAAAAGCTGTTTCGCCAATCAGATTATCATTCCACAGATTACCACGGAAGAGGACCTGGAAACAGCAGCAGGAAAACTTGGTGAGGCAATCCTGCAGGCATACACCAGAAGTTCGGTGACTGTGGAGGTACTGGTAGCTCGTGAGGAACTACCAGCAAACCTTCGCAGGAAAATCGCCAACCACAGACGGCTGCGCAGGACGTACAGAAGGCAGCCCACAGAGGACAACAGGATCGTCTTGAACCGCCAAGGCCAGATCCTGAAGGAAGCCCTCAGGGAACACCGGAACCAGAAATGGGAAGGACGCATCCGGGAGATAGGGCCAGAGGACCAAAGTATCTGGAAACTCCAAAAGGCTCTCCGGCAGGAAGACACCAAGACACCAGCTTTACACGGAGTGCAAGGTCTGGTATATACTAACAGTGATAAAGCGGAAACTTTTGCAGATACGATCGAGAGAGAGGCCAGGGAAAACACTCACCCAGACGAAGACGACGAGCACGAAACTGCCGTCAGACGAGTTGTTCGGAGATTCCGGACAAAAGAGGTGAACAGCAGCATCTCACCAACCTCACCAGGTGAAGTGGCGGCTATCATCAGGCACTCAAGGACGAGGAAGGCTCCTGGAAGAGATGGAATCACCAACAAGATGCTTAAGAACCTGCCGAGAAAAGGGCTGGTAGCTATCACAACTCTCATTAATGCCATTTTCAGAACTGGATATTTCCCGCACGTCTGGAAACACTCGGACATAATTATGCTCCCGAAGCCCAAGAAGAACAGGACCTTTCCCCAGAACTACAGGCCCATCAGCCTGTTGTCCAGCCTCAGCAAGATAGCAGAACGAGTTATCTTGCGGAGGCTTACGAGGGAAACGAGTGAGCTTGAGCTGATGCCGCCTGAACAGTTTGGGTTCCGTGGTAAACACTCCACGGAACTACAGCTGCTCAGGATCGTTGAAAGATGTGCCAAGGAAATGAACCAGAACAGGACAACCGGCATCCTCGCTCTGGACGTCGCAAGAGCCTTTGACAGTGTGTGGAGAGACGGATTAATCTTCAAAATGCTGGAAACAGGTATTAGTGAGGAAATGTGCCGGTTAATGGACAGCTATATTTGCAGAAGGACCTTCAGCGTCAAAGTTGGGAACTGCAGGTCAGAAGACAGAAGCACAGAAGCTGGAGTGCCGCAAGGAGCGGTACTCTCCCCGATGCTATACAACATCTTCACGAGCGACATTCCCCGGACCGCCAATACGACCCTGGCGCTTTTCATGGACGACACGGCTCTGCTGTCATCCTCGTGGCAAAAAGAGCACGTGCGTCGAAACCTGCAACTTGCCATGGACGAACTACAAAAGTGGATCATCAAATGGAAAGTGCAGGTGAACGCAACAAAGAGCCAGGCCATCCTAATTGGAAGGAAAAAAAGACAAGATTGATGGGAATATCTATCTTGACGGAGAAGAGGTCCCATGGGCAAGTAATGTCAAGTATTTAGGTGTTGTTTTAGATCAGAGGCTGACCTGGAGGCAACATGTGAAAACAGCGATAAACCAGGCAAGGGCTAGAGCGGCAACGCTGTATCCCCTGCTGAACCGACGAAGCCAGATGAGTTTGAGGAACAAGCTGCTACTCATCAAAAGTGTCATCAGGCCGGCCATGACGTATGCCTCCACAGCGTGGGGATATGCGTCAGAAACCTGTCTGAGGCAGCTCCAGGCCACAGAAAATAAAATTCTGCGGATGGCCATAGATGCTCCCTGGTTTGTCCGTAACCGGCAAATTTACAGGGACCTAGAGTGGGAGCCATTGAGAGACCTAATGAAACGGAAAGCAGTCACGACCTTCGAAAAGGCCGAAAACCATCCCTTTGCAGAGCTCCGGAATGCCGTAGCCTACTCCCCAGAGGACAACGGGCCCAGGAAAAAGAGGCCCAGGCACCAGCTGGCCCAATAGGGCAACAAATAGGTACAGCAGTTTACTGCAGAGTGTCGTAAGTAACTTTAAGATAGTGTGATTAGGCAGTATTAAGTAGTATAGTGCTTGTGTAAAATTAGTAAGATGCCCATTCTAGCAGCCAGCTAGCATGGAGAGAATGAGAGGTGAAGGCATACGGATGCCAGAGTTGAACCATTCTTAAAGAAGACCACAAGTTTTAAAGGATAACTCCCGGAAACTTGCAGTCAAAAATGGGGGTTCTTTAGTTGGTAGAAATCCAACACTACCCGGTGTCACGGGACACTGGGTGCCTTCGAGAAGATTTTTATCCTCCAGCCGCCGCCGGGCAAACAAAAAAAAAATGTTTCCCCAAGTCCTTGTTGACTTATTAAGCGCTAAATGCTGTATGTGAAAATAGTCATTTTCGTTCTTTATATATTGGGATTTAACTTTGATCTCATCTTCTACTCGTAGTTTTATGATGTATTTACAATAGCTGCTATTTATTCAGCTGATCAGATTTAGTCAGCTATCTGTTTATATTCTTAGACAATCAGATATTTGAGGACACTTCATGCTTGGTCTGGGTATAATCTTCTTAAGCAAAAAGAAAGTAAAGAGCATACATCTGTGACAAAAGTGGCATCTAGAAACTTCAATTCAGCAAAATCCAATCAAACAGCACCAGACAAAATAGTGTGCTCTACCAAACTGGAACGTTGTTGGAAAGACATCAATGGCTGTGTGCGGGCTATGCAACCTTTGTAGACCCAAAATAATTTGTAGTCGGTTGTTGAAACACGCGTACTGGATTGCTTTGGAAAGTGGACTGTATTTTGATTGAAACACTGGTAAGCTTCTTTAATTGTGTATTTCACAAGCGTTACCACTACAAAGGAAGTCCGAACCACTTGACGATTTGAAAGAGAGTTTCAGAATGGGACCACCTCAAGACGAGGCGTTCTCGGGGATGACAGTAATTGAAAAGGGCGCCATCTAGGCGAATAGATTCGTCTCAGATGGACAGAATAAATAGGTATCACTAATGTAAATATCAATGGTAATTAAAATGGTAATACTAAAGTAATAAGCGCAAACAGGCTGGTTTTAAATTAGCAAAAGCCAAACAATCGCTATAAGATCAATAAAATGTAAAATTTGGGGAAATTTGTATACCACAGAGCGGTCAATCGGGATCCGTTGGAACGTCTTAAAGGTTAAGCAGCTCTCAATTAATCAAAGACCAAATGAGCTGCAGTGAAAGAGCATTAATCTTTGATAGAAAATCATAACTCCGGAAGAATGATAGACGAAGGGGGTATGTCATCTTAAAACAAAATATACACCAGCGGATCAAGGACACATCTGTTTTAGTGGACAACATGCGACGCCTACCTACGTCGACGCTACCACTAGCAGATCATCAAACACCAAACTTTAACCAGTTTCTGATGCGGCACACGCCAAAACATTTAACATTGTTATACAACAATATCTAAGTCTGGTAAATAAAAAAATAGTAAATTTGGCGGTTGCAAAAGTTGGCAATCGTTGACGTATTATTTCTTCAGCACCTTGACTAAATATGCAACACTTTCGGTAATGCCATTATTTCATTGCCGGGTTTACTTCAATTTTATATTTCTCTATTTTTGAAGTAGAAACCTCTTATGCATTGAAATATGATCAAAGCTTTTTATGGATCCGATATTTTCGATTTTTTAGACCGATTGAATGTCCTCAAGACTGAAAAATAGAATAAAAATTGGTTAACCAACTTTGTAACAAATATTCAGAATCGGTTAATACGAGTGCCACTGGACATTGTGCATTTCAAAATACTCGTTAGCCCAAAATTTCAGAAAAATGTTTTCCAAAACGAAGCCCTTTTGGAATACAGTGTTTAAAGAGGAAAGATATTTTTTTGCGATAAAAAGTGTATGCCATCATTGAAAATCGCCTGTTAGGATAATTATTTATTAAACAAAGGTATTGAAATATTTGAAAAAAATAGCAAATGACGAGCACGGTCCAATGTGAGATTTTGTAGCCCGGCGCATTCAACTGCAACAGCAATATTACTCATATTAATCTCAGCTGTCATTTGTGGAAAAACAGCGAAATATAATTAAACCTGGTGAAATTTTAAACTGAAACTCGTTGACGTACGATGCCAATCTAAATTAGAAACAGCGTTTTAAATATAAAACTCTCAGCAATAGCACCAGTTCCGTCAATCAAAATCTTAAATTATTGGCGGCAATATTTTGCTAGCCTGGGAAAATATTCACAACAGAATCCGACTCTATCAATCTCCTTCAATTATCCTGAAATGAATCATTAACTATTGATGCCATTAATATTAACATAATTGCAATTAAGGACTGATTATTTAATATCAGACCGTCGATGGAATTGAAATTTTATAGCCGATTCTTTTTACTCTATTTTGTTCTTTTCTGTTTAAATGTTTGTCTCAGATAGCAACTGATAAATTTAGGGTATAGCGAATCACAAACATAAAGTGTGTTTGATCATTAATTCGCAAAAATTAACTTAAACTCGCTAGTACAGAATGCATTTATGAAGCTAGACCACGTATAAATAAATGCAGATAACGAGGTAGTTAAGTTTGTGTAAGCATTTAGTTAAACACTAAAGATATGTTTGTGTCTTAAGTGCGTCTAATTGGAAATGGCTTACCAAGTAATACCTTTGAACAATTGGTGAGCCCAAGTTATCAACATATCGTGAACGTGAATAAGCAATTGGAAAATCAAAAATGACGATTTGTTGGATACAAAGACCTAAAGGACTCGAGCTTCAAAAAAAACGTCACGAATATCCATATAGTAGTGTTGGATATTCCATTGGTTGTTTGCTTTCCTAATTAGTTAAGTAAACAGCAAGCTAAAAGCAATGGGAATAAATTAACAACTTGAAAATCATGAAAACGTGTATGAAATAGAGTGGTATTTTGAAATTGTTTGCTTGTATTATTCGCAAATAAATTTAATTACGTTTTCATTAGCAAATTAAACTATAAACTGTTAAACTATAAACTTTTCTGACTTCAATGAATTAAATATTATTTTAAAATCGTTTCTGATTGACATTTTTATAACCTTTTGTGCAGTAATATTTATTTTAAATGTCAAGAGAGACAGTATTTGCGCACAAAATTTCCCTACAAAATAATCTTCGTTTTCGAAGTTCAGTAGAAAGCATTCAGTTTAAATCTTTGATATAAGTACATAATTTAAGATTCAACATTATTGACCTAAATACGTTGGGTCACTTTTGAATGTGTTTTTAATTAAAACTAACTTAAAGAAATACTAGACCTGTCTTATCCTACAACAGCATGGCGTTTGGCGCGAGAACCGAACTCTTATTGAAGAAGTTAAAGTGTTAAGGTCGCTGAAAGTAAACGTTCAATAATTCGATGGTTACTGATATAATATGATGTATTTCGACAGATCGGCATACATATTACAATACGCAGACGACACGGCACTTATTGTACATGACAAAACTACTGAGAGAGCAGCTCAAAGACTCCAAACACTAACAAACAACACAATGACATGGTTTTATAAATGGAGACACCAACCGCGTCACCAATGCAAACACCAAACGCGTCAAAAAACCAACTTCTACTCACAAACCACCGACTCAACGCTGACTTCCCTACAATAACTGCAGACGGCCAAACGACACAACCAAAAAACGACGTAAAATACCTTGGAATCACAATTGACTACAAACTTAAATTCACTAAACACATACGAAACATCAGGGCAGAAACAATAAAGAGAACAAAACACTTCCGATCACTAACCTACAAAGACAGAGGAATTAGCACAAACACCGCCACCAGAATATATAAAGCGATTTGTAGACCCTTGCTAGACTTTGGACGTATACTCATGACCAACGGAACAGAAAGGACAAAACGTTATACACAAACAACAGAACAAATTGCACTAAGACTAATAACACGAATAAGGCCTCCAAAACCCACTGCACAACCCCCCCACCCAACTACTATACGAACGCACAAACATGACAAAGATCTCGGAAAGACTCATACATCTACAGATAAAATGGACAAACAACCCCTAGAATTGGACCATACTGAATCCCCTTTGTCTTACAAGACCAACCAGATAATCCCTCTTCCGTTTCCCTACATCAACGCTACTCGAACACTTACAAACGCAACTGACTAGTGGACAATAAAATTATTTTTTCTTGTCATTGGAATTTTATTTAATAATATTGTTAACCGAGAATAAGAGAATTTTCATATTTGTTTTTTATTTAGATTAAGACTACATGTATTAAACAAGGGCTGAAAGACCGATAGGTCGATAGCCTTTTTTAGAAGTAAAGATGTTTACTACTACTATGATGTATTATCTATGCAGGCACTGAAAAATATAATACTGCCTCTGCAAAATGAACCAGGTGACGTAAGATATTATGTACACGACGATAATTGAAGCACAGAAGTACCAAGGGCACTAGTGTTAAATTATCACTTTTACCGGTATTTGCCTCAACATATTGTATGTACTCGTATAATGTCCATGACCCGACAAAATTTATAAGTGCTAACTGATGTTTTAGAACTTCATAGAACCCACCTGATTCGTTTTTAAGTAAGAACAGATTTCGAGATATACTAATCTCAGGGACTCTCAGGGCCAATGTAGAGCCTACTTACTCTCATAAGCTGGGTTTAAACTAAAAACAACACATCCGACACCAGTACTTTATTGAAACTCTAACTTTCATAAGAGCTAATAGATTCTAAACCAGTCCTGGGAATGACTGAGATTAGCAAATCTGTGCTTAGTTACACGAGAAACCTTTGACGACTCTGCTGATGCCGAAAGTTGTTTGTTACTTACAAATGTTAATTTCCAGTTTCTATAAATGAATACAGAAAATGGTGTAGGTTAGTTTACGGAGAAGCAAAGAAGAACCAAAAATGTAGGAAAATTATATGTTAAAAGAAAGAAAAAGCCACTTCAACCATGACAATATTTATGAAGAGTGAAGAATAAATACATTTTATAAACAATTTTTACATCTTGAATTGAGTATAGATTAATAAGTTTCAATTAACAATAAAACATGGAAATAATGACATATTTTTAATAATAATTAAAAAAATTTAATACAAAAAATTAAAAATTATTTTGAATAATAACTATAAGTAAGTGATTGTAAGACATTTTCCGTCGTATGGGAATGCTAAGAAATAATGATACAACTTTTTTTTTAAACACCACAGTTTGGTCCACTATTTTCTTAATAATTAGAAACCAGCAAACTGGAAGTGCTTCGATGCTTCCACTACTTAACAATATTCAAGAAATGCATACGCCCATCTAGAGATACGTTCAATAGTTTACAGATTTTTCAAAAAGTGCTGACAATAATTAATGTTGTACTTTTGGCTTATAAAGAATGCAAAAATTTCTCGGAATATTTAACCAACAATTAGCAGTGTTTCCACTGGAGATAATTTAGAAGAGTTTGTTGTTGGTGATGTTGGTCTTGGCCACTCATAAACTGACCCATCACCGCAATCAGCAACGAGTGTATGAGTAACCACAGAAAAATATAAATATGTCTAAGAAATCTTATATGGATTATGTAGTTTTTGTTTTATTCCAACAGTATGCCACGCTTCAGACCCTGAAAATACATATTACAAAAATAGTTAGATATTGTGCTTTGTAGTAGAAAGATAAACATGGAAAATACTTCAAACTTCAAAACAAAAAAACTAAAATAATTTCGACAAAATAATGCAAATGTACCAGCAAAGCCGTGGGGGCCATTTGCTCGATTCCATAAAAATCCCCATCCGTTATACTTTATACTTCAATAAAAAATAGCAATCTAAATTCTAAAAACTTGGCTTAATTTTGGGATATCCCTCATAAAAAGCGAATGGAATTGAGGCGAAATTTCTCAGAGTTGTGGATGTTTCGATGGGGAGAACAAAAAAAAAATTAAACAGACTTCCACATACCTATACTAAAATACCTGTAATAAAAAAATTAACTATCATTTAACTTTTACACCTGTTAGGAACGTCCTTCATTAGCTCTAAGTAGAAACGAGTAGCTATTGGTTGCTGGGTGAATCGGAAAAAAACAAATTCATCATGACACTTATTCAGTGCTCTAGCTAATTAGCATGTATAAATTATTATAAAAGTATTTCGAAGAACGGAACAAATACAAATAAAATATTAGAAGTAAATTTTTATGTTATATTCTGTAAACTTCAAACGATTTTTAACTGTATCTTACGCAAAATAACGAAGTTTTTTCATAATAATCGCGCCTGGCTTTAAGCATTTGCTTCAGAATTTTGCTGTGTTATGATCTTGCATTATTATAAACTTAACATATGCACAATTAAATGGATACAAATACAAATTTGTGTGTAATTTTGCTACTTTTGTTGAATTGCTTTTCAATACTAATGCATTATGTTCCATATTATTTAATTTCATTTTAACACTTCCGACTTTCTACCAGTATAGACAATAACTAAATTCAGTTGGTAAAAGCAAAACAAATTCGGGAACCCTTTGTTCATTAAAAAAAATGCCAATTTTATCGGCAACTTTCAAGACCATCCACTATTTTTCAATCAAAATTCTCGTGCAATAACCGACAAATGCAACCTTTAAAGCCTGATCTCGAAAACCATCCTTGTAGGATCGTACTTTTTCCTGTGAAAACCAGTACCGACCATAAAAGTAAAGCAATTTGGTCAAGAGCAACGTCTCGAGGACATTGTCAATGGCGCTTAACTGTTGTGAAGCGAGTTTTACGAGTCGAACCCTTAGGCCAGTATTATTAATAATACTGTCTCAACCGATACCCGTTTATTGCTATAAGTTATTTAGTATGTTATAACTAAATTATATGTAAGTGCAATGAGCTGCGTGAAGGTCAACTTCAACCTGAGGTCACTGGCTGTTCCCAAAAAGGACTGATTGAATACGAACCAGAACAATTTGTAAAATGATAAATAATATTTTTCCGTATGTCTTTAAAAGTTATTATCAATGGAAGATGCAATTTAAATTTGTTGTATTAATTCAGTTTAAAAAATCTCAATGTTTGATAAGTACCGTAATTAAATTTTAGAATAAGCAGTTGCCACAAACACACTTACAACGATTTGCCACATTTTCTATTTGCTGGAAACCAACTTTTCTTCTTTACGAAACTTTAAAGTCATTTTTACAGCGATACAAGAAGATATTTTTATTCAAGTATTTTTTGTGTAAAGTTTTATTTTAGAATTCGGGCAATAACTAACGCAAAGTACGACCTCATCTGGAGTGCATAAGAGTTTGAACTAAGCACATTTGTGTGACCTTAGAATTATTATCAAACCTTGAAGAAAATATGCATTATTTCATTACAATGCTATTGCAGGGTAATGCTGATGATCAGTCACATTAAGGTTACTCTCACTTAATAATCACATATTTTCTAAAAAACTAAATATAAAAATCAGAGGAAATCAGAAGTTCAAAGCAATAAAGTGACTGCTTTTATATCATTGACACGAACATTACGAACAAGATAATGTAGTAAGCCTACACGTAATTTTTGTAAAGCCACAATTTCTGTGGCAATAAAGCATATTTTGAACTTGAGTTGAAGCAAATTGTCGAAAGCACAGTTGGGCCATTGAACGCCGCGTGGTTTGCAAATATAAAATTATATAAGTAAATACTTATCCAATATTTATTCCCTGTTTGATCTTGACTACTTAAGCAAATATTATTTAATAAAACGGTACACATTGCAAAAAGTAAATTGCTTTCTTTTTCCAATGTACATAGTTATTGGTTTTTAAAAGATATTGCCATTTATTTGGATATTTGATTTGGTCATAACATGTATAATCAGCGAAAACTGCTGGTATTTTTTTCTAGATACATCTCAGAGACACAGAAGTTGATAACACAATATCAAAACTGAAATTGCATGTTAAACATTTTTTTAGAGAGAACTTACGATCTCTAACTCTAACTATTCGCTTTCACATCTAGATATATACCACATAACAGTATTTTATTATTACTTTAAAAATGTTCTGATCGAGCTAATTATATATATTAGCTAATAAAAACGAATATCATGGCGAGCAAAGTGAATTTGTTACAGGGGACTAAGGAATATCGTTATAACGCTTAATGTACAACAGAAATGTGAATTCCAATTTATCAATGAACTTACTATTCTTTGAGATTACCGTTCATCCGCTCTTTATTTTGGCCTACAATATACAAACTACCCACCTAACTGACAGAAAGACAGCTTGCCTGTTTATGGACATTAACAAGGCTTTTGACAGTGTCTGGCATAGAGGCTTACTATACAAACTATACAAACTACACACACCAACATATCTACTACACACCATAAAGAACTTACTAGAAAACAGACAACTACAAGTACGAATTGACAAAACACTGTCATTTTCTTTTTCCCCTGAACAAGGGCTCCCTCAAGGATCCCCGCTCTCACCGTTTCTCTACAATATATACTGCCATGACATATACAATTACAACTTACACGGCACTTATTGTACATGACAAAACTACTGAGAGAGCAGCTCAAAGACTCCAAACACTAACAAACAACACAATGACATGGTTTTATAAATGGAGGCTAACACCAAACGCGTCAAAAAACCAACTTCTGCTCACAAACCACAGACTCAACGCTGACTCCCCTACAATAACTGCAGACGGCCAAACGACACAACCAAAAAACGACGTAAAATACCTTGGAATCACAATTGACCACAAACTTAAATTCACTAAACACATACGAAACATCAGGGCAGAAACAATAAAGAGAACAAAACACTTCCGATCACTAACCTACAAAGACAGAGGAATTAGCACAAACACCGCCACCAAAATATATAAAGCTATTTGTAGACCCTTGCTAGACTATGGACATATACTCATGACCAACGGAACAGAAAGGACAAAACGTTATATACAAACAACAGAACAAATTGCACTAAGACTAATAACACGAATAAGACACCCCCAAAACCCACTACACAACCCCCCCACCCAACTACTATACGAACGCACAAACATGACAAAGATCTCGGAAAGACTCATACAGCTACAGACAAAATGGACAAACAACCCCTACAACTGGACCATACTGAATCCCCTTTGCCTTACAAGACCAACCAGACAATCCCGCTTTCGTTTCCCTACATTAACGCTACTCGAACACTTACAAACGCTACGGACTAGTGGACAATAAAATAATTCCTTCTTGCCACTGAAATCTTACTTATTTAATAGTATTGTTAACCTAGAATAAGAGAATTTTCATATTTGTTTTCATTTAGATTAAGACTGTATGTATTAAACAAGGGCAGAAAGACCGATAGGTCGATAGCCTTTTTTAGAAATAAAGATGTTTACTACTACTATTCTTTGAGATTGGGAAATCTCGGTATTCGTGTTGGTCCAAATTTCCAATAATTGGGACGTGAGTAGGTCAGATCTTAATAATAAATCTCTCAAGGCTTCTCATAAATATTAAAATAAATTATATATTTTTTTAATGGCCATCGAAAAAATTTTAAACATTTATCGGTAATGTGGCAGTAATCAGAATTTATATTATCCAGAATTGTATGTAAATAACTTCAAAAAAGCGCCGTGTTGCTCCTTGCGAACCGGTAGAAACAATATCTTCATCAATTGACCTTTAAACAGAAATTCATATTGTTGAAATCCATAATCATATTGTTGAAATATTGATTAATCTAATTAGATTATATTGCATAAAACTTCAAAAAACACATTTATACAAAATTATTATTGGTAATAATGCAGAATTCGATATGGTAGAAATCCATTGCAAATCTCCGTCGAAAAAGTCCTTGTCACAAAAGTAAAAGCTGAAAACTCACGAATACCAGAACATACATTAGCAGTTGGGACTTAATGTTATTCCTTCTTCTTAACTTCCCGGTTTTAGATCAGATTTTTTCTTTGGTCATAAAAATCATATATGTGTTCTATATATTTTCTACAGTTCAGAAAGGATCACAAATGCAAGAAATTAAGTGATTACCTCAGAATAACTTCCATTTACTCATGAAGATTTTTTCAAGAATCATACAAAAATTTCCGATTAACCGTAATTCTTGGTGCATTTGAAGCCGGCGTTAAGGTAATGACTTCAGAACTCAATCTAAGTAATGGCGGATTAAGACTGTAATCTCTCGTGGAATATAACAAGTTTTAGAGAAAGTAGTAAACAGCCGTTCAAATTGCCGGGAACTTTATTTTAGAACTATGAATATCTTTTAATTACTGTCATATTATATCTATAATGAAACAGTTTTATCGATAAATCTTATTCCAGCACAAAATACTCCACAATATTAAAGTAGTATTTAATTGCGATCACTTGTATAACATAACATTTCGTTTGGACTGCATAATGGAAACTTAAGAGCCTTGATATCGGTCATTAGAACATTTTGCTCTGAGCGATAATCGTGGAACTGCTCCACGCCCATCTGAGAAAATAGGATTTGAGAAAGGTTATTGAGATAACAAATGATTTTCAATTCTAAACAGTCATTGATTACTAAAAGGTATTCAAAACTAATGCAAAATTTAAATTTGCTGCCATATGTGTGTTAGCAGTTAGTGGTTAGGTTTAGTTCAAAATTTTTTTTTCAAAAAAAGGAAAATATACACAACAATGTTAGGTTTAGTAAAAATGGAGTGTTACACGATGCAACAAGTTCTTCCATTATTGAACGATGTCTCGAAGTTCAAAAACTTCACACAAAATATGGTCGGAATAGTGGTTTACCTTTGTCAACTGTCCTCCCAGTTAATTAAATTAAAAGATTAATTTAAAAAAATCTGGAGACTCGATTAATTGAAGACGCTATACAGATTGGTGGTCCACAAACAAGCCGTTCAAGTGTACTCACAGAAGCAGTGAGTGAGAGTATAGGTGAAAATCGCAGAAAATCAATTCGGCGTACTCCCTCGTTTAAGATCTGTGTTTCAAAGATCAATTAACACAACAGCTGAAGTCTAATGACCATGCACAGCACAAACAGTCCTTTGAATGGAGGATGAAACCTCAATTAGTGGATGATGATTTTTCGAATAAATTCATTCTAAGCGGTGAAGTACATTTTCACCTTGATCGTTTTGTTAATTGCCAAAATTGAGCTGTTTGCGGTTCGGAGAACCCAACATTCACAACGGCTCACTGTTTGGTGCAATTTTGGGGTTGGAGGTATCAGAATTGTTTAAAGTGGCAAATACAATTTAATTAACACAGGATATTCGATATTTTGTGCGCTCCGTCCTAAGTATGGTAAACGGATTAACAGGTCTAAAGACATTATTACTCAACTGTGTGGCAGTATGCTGTCTATTTTCAGCCTTTGATGGCGACGGACACTGACATCAGAACGTATAGAGACCCTCTGCCGTTGTCATACTTTAAGCACTTTAACACAACCCAAATCGCCAGTACAAAGACGAAAACAATCAATTCGGCTTTATTGAATCTTAAATCAGGCAAACTGTTAGTATTGGTGGCCGTTAAAATCAATTATTGTGGCAATAAATTAGAATTTATGCTCTATAAAATGTGAGTTCTAAGGTTCGGATGCTAATCAACTTCAACAACAAAATAAGTTTTGATATTTTTGTAATCCATATCTGTAACTGAATAGACTGTCAATGAAATTGTTGCCATTTGCAAAGCAAATTAATCAAATATAATTCAAATCCCAATGTCAATGCTTGGAAATTGGTAATAACAATAATCAAGTAGAATCTGCTTGCTTAGCCATTTCTTAAAACTTGTTATGATATCTCATTTCACGTACAGTTTGATATCTTATTTCACGTACTCAGCGTAAGGAAGTATCTAATTACTCTTACGTTATAAATATTGTTCTGTAGTTTCACTGATGGTATGTAACACCTCAGCATTTAAATAATATAAAATCGAACAAATCTGTAATAAACAGGCAGTTGTATCTTGAGGCTGAATCCATATCAATCGAAAGTAAAATAAATTTGTTTTAAAAACTCCCTTTCCAAGGTAGCGATTCTAACTGGCGCAGTCGATAAGATTTGTCAACGAAAAGTCGTAAGAAATTCTTCAAAACGATCGTCGTGTGAGTATCAAAAACGATCATCGTGTAAGCATCGTGGAAGAACTTTCAAAACGGTCATCCCGCATCGAGCGTGATAAATTCGGTTCGTTTCAACGATTTGTGACAAACCCGAACATTTCATTGATTGGCAGCGACAGGGCAACTCAAGGCCAGAACGTGAGGAACAAGCATCGTCCGATCAATTTTGGTGCGAGAAGAAGGGAACAAGCATCGTCCCACCTCTCATAGATTAGCCAGGGAAGAGACAAGCATCGCCCTTCCTATTGGACCCTAGCAACTAAGGAAGAAACAAGAATCAAAGAAATGAAAACAACATTGGTACTTCTATCACTGTAAGTCCACTTTTCCAATTTCCATTTTTTTGAACAATTCGAATATTGCGAATTTTTCCGCTTTTGTTTGCACAAGCAGCAAAACATTCTTTCGCTCAACATAATTTTAAGTCTAATTTAAAAAAAAAAATAAAAAAAAAAAATAATAATAATAAGACAATGGCACACCCTAATTTTGCTTTGATCAAATATCAAGCAGATAACATTCCCCCATTAGACGACATAATAATTTTCTCTACCTCTTTACAAGAACATATCGAGAGACTAAAATCTGTTTTTGAAAGGTTAAGACAGTCAAATTTCAAAGTCCAACTTGACAAAAGTGAATTCTTACACCATGAAGTTGCTTACTTAGGTCACAAAATAACAAATAAAGGAGTTAGTCCTAATTCAGATAAAATTAATGCAGTAAAACACTTTCCAATACCCCAAACACAGAAAGAAATAAAATCATTTTTAGGTTTAGCTGGTTACTACCGCAAATTTATTAAAGACTTTGCAAAAATCACCAAACCGTTAACAATTTGTCTCAAGAAAGGAGCTAAAGTCACACATTCACCCGAATTTCTAAAATCATTCAATCATTTGAAGAATCTTTTAATTAATGCCCCAATAATAATTTCAGAAATGTTCCAAGACCGCAAATGCAAAACTCCAGTAATTTTGCGAGATCTCAAATGAATAGTAATATTTTCAACCGCAACCCGAATCAAGACGAACAGATTGACTACCCCGTTAACCAATTGATATCAACTCTCAACAAATAACAAATCTAGAAAACTTAATAAAAGTTAAAAGTTTCATAAAGGAATTTGAAGTAATTTTTATTTTAGAACTTCCATTAGTCGAGGCGGAAACATACCAATATTACAAATTGTTTCCTTCTCAAATTCCCAAGAACAATTCCTTTCTAGTCAACAAACCCTTCAAACCATACCTGGCCCTAAGTGAGAAAAAGTGCTCATTTGACGATGAAAAATGTCTAGAAATACAAACTAATGAATTTCTTTGCAAACGAACAGTCAGCCAGATGATAGAAAATCACCGCCTTGCACTGTCCAACTGATCAAATTCCAATCAAATGTCACAACTTGGCATCCATTCGAAGTTAAACTGAAGAAATCCAATCGACCAAAGTAGCCGATGGGAAATGGTTAATCACAGCACCTGAAGAAGTGATTGGCAAATCAAACTGCATGGCCGTCAAGACGCCATTCATTAATATTTGAAAATTTTGAGTTAAAGCAACTACAATTTCAAGAAATCAACCTACCCAATCTGACCTGGACCTCTACCAGAGCATGTCAAGCAGTATTCAATCCACCTACCCTTAAATTGAATACCATGAACCAGAAATCAGCAGAAGACATCCAAGCTCAGTTAAAGAGCCAAGCAGTCCAACTCCAAGGGATGCAGACACCCCTATATGTTAACCGTACTAGCATATGGACCATACTATTATACATCGTCCTATTTGCATTTATCTGCTATATAATATATAAATTGATTTGTAAGAAACTTAAGAACAAGTCGAAAAAAAAAAAAAGAAATTATCGAAACTTCAATTTTCAAATGAAATTACATTACTTTGAGGATATAATTTCATCTAAGGCCGGAGGTGTTATGATATCTCATTTCACGTACAGTTTGATATCTTATTTCACGTACTCAGCGTAAGGAAGTATCTAATTACTCTTACGTTATAAATATTGTTCTGTAGTTTCACTGATGGTATGTAACACCTCAGCATTTAAATAATATAAAATCGAACAAATCTGTAATAAACAGGCAGTTGTATCTTGAAGCTGAATCCATATCAATCGAAAGTAAAATAAATTTGTTTTAAAAACTCCCTTTCCAAGGTAGCGATTCTAACTAACTGTAAAATTTGCTTGCGATAGCGTATTATTCGTAACGTAATATCGTTATTTTATATTGGTGTTGAGAAGTTGTCAGATGGTATTTAGGGAGAACAGAAAATTTGATAATTATTCTCACAAAAATATTTACAAAAAATATAACTTAGAAATTTGACAATAATTTATTTGATTCGCACCTGCAAATCAGGATTTTCTCGCTAACAAAACGTAAATACATTTGCTTCATGAGTAAATCAATGACGGTATCAGGTGAACTTAACAAGGATCACTTTACTACGAACTATAAATTCGTCACTCTCATCAATTGGGAAGAATTTGGTGTCTCAAAATGCAGTTTTCCAATTGAGTTCCCAAAGCAATGATATACATATCTATATTTGAACGCGTACGATTATTACATGCGTTACCAATCAATTTTTTTTCACTTTTTCACAGAACTACACATAACTTGTCACCTCGTAACCAGCTTCCTCAATTTTATATGATAAAGCAAAGGGTTCGGACAAAAATATGCAAAATTGAGAAAATGGTAGGGTTGAAGAGTTGAAGCTCTTCAACTCTTACTGGATGCAAAATTTATTTCAAATTTGAGATCAAGGAAAGTCTGTGCGAACCCTTTAAATGGTTTATAACATTGTTCACCCTTTCAAGCTCAAAACGTTCTTCAAAAAAAAGTATGACTTTTGGAATGGTATAGCGATAGTAACTATCGCTTTCTTCAGATTTTCGACAGTCCAGTCCATATGCTTGCAATAAACAACTGATGGTTCCGATAGTGTATCTTTCGGGAGTTTTGCTTAAACCAGAATATTTCCAAGAAACGTATACTTAAAACATTTACGGCATTTTTATGCAGTTTAACTTTTGAACCACACTGCAATCTGTATGGATGCAGGACTACCGAAGCGCTATTTTATGAAGAAAATGATAGAAACTTACTGTTTAAAAATACAAAATGTTCGTAAGTTTGAGCAAGTTTCACAATGTTTTAATTGTAACGTTAAGCTACACAAACAGTTTGACAAATGGCCGTTGCGCTACTTTACAATTCAACACGTACAAAGTGGTATTCCTATAAAATATAACTGGTACACAAGTTGAATGAAGACAATCCAGACCGACAACTGCAATTTAACCCAATCTCCAATCATCTCATTTATTTGAAAACCTTAGCTTTTCGCATGAGTCGACTTTTATATTAACGAAGGATGTTGTATGCAAACCTACCGATGTCGATCATCACTTGGTCTCACAAACTACCCAAAAAAATTAATGTTGGATTAAGAATTACAAAACGTCAGATTCATGGGTTCTACCTTTTTGCAGAAGTTAAACACCTTGGAAAATACCGTGATTTTCTTCAATAAATCTAATTTGCCAATAATCAGTTTTTTTGTTGCGAAGTTCAAAATCGGAAGTAGTTAGGAATCATTTCGATCTTCAAGCTTTTTACAACATACGAGTAGGAAGATGTCGAACCATTAAATGCCGCTTAACGGATTCAGTTCATTTTTGCAGATTCCTACAGGCATTTTAATTAATGTTCAATACTCAACACCTGACAAGATGGTAAATTTTTAAAATTGAATTTGAATAAACCAAACTCCAGCAACATCTTATCATTCGTATGGAACACTGCGACGCACAAGGAATGTTACGGAATAATAATTTACGTAAATTAATAAATGATATTCCTCTAAAATTGATTTTTGCGATTGAAAATAGTAAATTTTCAAATAGATGCTTGCCTATCTCATTTTCGTAAATGACACAATTAGAGAATTTCTCAAAAAGTATTATATAGCATAATAACAAATGTATACATTTGTTTCTCAAAGACGGGCAGTTTCAAAAAATGTCCCTATGGAATAATTGCAATAACAAGGACTACACAGGCAATGTTGTTGGCTCGTAAAAATAACGTAAGCGAGTTCTTTTTCCCATATAGATTTCCATATTAAGAAAAGCGATGAATTCTTTAATTTAATTGCACACTGTATATTTTACATAATCGGAATTGGAACATAACCACTTGAAGAAGTTTGGTTTTGGATGCAGGATGGGTGGTACTTTATAATTGTCACATGGTCCAGTAAGCACTATCAACTAACGAAAAGTAGATGATTATTAAAGTATGTGAATATATACAGTCTGACTGTGTTTTTCATAATTTTTTTTTATGTATTTTAGTAGTAATAAACTGTCCTTGTTTAATACATGTAGTCTAAATCTAAATAAAAAACAAAGATGAAAATTCTCTTATTCTAGGTTAATAATCTGATTAAGCTAAACTGATCCTAACTGAATTGAACAACTGCATCACAAATGGCAGAATCCCAGAAACATGGAAAAACGGCTTAATAATCCCTATACCCAAAAATGGACTGGACAATACACAACCGAGCAACTACAGACCAATTACACTACTTCCAGTACTAAGCAAAATTTTTCAATACATAATGAAGCAGCGGCTTGAAAAAGTGATTGGAAAATATATACCTACCTACCAATTTGGTTTCAAAGAGCATCACTCGACTGTTCATCCGCTCTTTATTTTGGCCAACAATATACAAACTACCCACATAACTGACAGAAAGACATCTTGCCAGTTTATGGACATTAACAAGGCTTTTGATAGTGTCTGGCATAGAGGCTTACTATACAAACTATACAAACTACACACACCAACATATCTACTACAAACCATAAAGAACTTACTAGAAAACAGACAACTACAAGTACGAATTGACAAAACACTGTCATTTTCTTTTTCCCCTGAACAAGGGCTCCCTCAAGGATCCCCGCTCTCACCGTTTCTCTACAATATATACTGCCATGACATATACAATTACAACTTACCAGACAAAAATCAAATCGACAGATCGGCATACATATTACAATACGCAGACGACACGGCACTTATTGTACATGACAAAACTACTGAGAGAGCAGCTCAAAGACTCCAAACACTAACAAACAACTCAATGACATGGTTTTATAAAAGGAGAGAAAAAAATATTTTATTGTCCAGTAGTCAGTTGCGTTTGTAAGTGTTCGAGTAGCGTTGATGTAGGGAAACGGAAGCGGGATTGTCTGGTTGGTCTTGTAAGACAAAGGGGATTCAGTATGGTCCAGTTGTAGGGGTTGTTTGTCCATTTTGTCTGAAGATGTATGAGTCTTTCCGAAATCTTTGTCATGTTTGTGCGTTCGTATAGTGGTTGGGTGGAGGGGCTGTGTAGTGGGTTTTGGGGGTGTCTTATTCGTGTTATTAGTCTTAGTTCATTCCAATGTATTCCTGGGTTTCAGTCAATTTCATTGTCACTGATTATGGTGTTATGTGATGAGCCATGCGTTTCGTCCCGGGTCTACCTATTGGACTCGTCAGTAAGGCTTAGGTAGACCCTGCCTTATACGCCGGACACCGGTTATACGCGTTCGGACGGAAATGAACCGAGCCGGCGTAGATCTTGTGCGGTGAGATTACAAGATCTACGCCGGCATAACGTTCAGCATAGTGTGAATTACCTTGGCAAAAACCTAGATGGAAAACTGAACTGGCAAAAGCACATATTTTACAAACAAAAGCAGTTTGGTATTAAACTGCACAAGGTATTTTGATTTATTGGTAGAAAACTATTCCTGAATAACAAACTTTAATTGAAAAAAGTAATTCTAAAACTTGTCTCCCAGTAGCGAAACGCTACAGAGAATTGAAATACGCTATTGAAATCCTGTAACGTTTTCAAAATAAATTCCTTAAAAAAATAGGGAACGCCCCGCGGTATGTGACTCTTAAATCGAGACTTGTACTGTTGATGAAAAGTGAAAAAGCAAATCATAAGTGCAGCGTTAGGTACGGCGTACGACTACAAGAAGATCCCAATAAACTTGCTGAAAACTTAATGACTTAAACCAGCCTAAGTGGCTTGATGCGATTGAAACCCACAGACTTGCTTCAGATTGAAACCAGATTCACGTTCAAGTTAGATTAACTGAATTAGAAATTTCTAGGAAATCAAACAAATTATTGACGCAAATTAAACCTTACAATATTAAGGAGAAATGGGATACAAAACCCACAATACAAAGCTTATATAACAAACAGACTGTCGTCTAGACGGACGTCGTCTTCGTCAGCTAGTCCTGCAAATAGACGAGAGCTGACAGGATCGAAACCAGCCCTGGGGTGCCTGAGATTAGCACATCTCGAAATCTTCTTCTCGATCACACTAGAGTTAACTAAAAAAATAATTTCAGCTTTGCGCTTCGACCATGACAGACAACTAAGCCGCTTCGAAGTTGAAGAAATTAGTTAAAAGCGCCGAAAAAAGTTATTACATAATCACAAATATATAATATCTGTTTATTAAAGAGAGAACCACTATAAGGTGTAACTATAAAAACCATATAGTCACAGCATCAACTTAATCGTTCTTAATATTTTCGCTTCCAGAAAAGTTGATTAAGTTTACTTAAACTAGGTTCATCTCTTATATATTATGCAAACAAACGGGTTTATAAACTACGGAATTTTATAACCTCGATACTATACCGCACCAGAAATGACGACAATCAACAAGAAACTGTTTACTTTTGAAAATCACGGGAAGTTTAAATTGATAATACGGTCTGAAATGTAAATATCACAGCAAACAATAACTCCTGATATTATGTATACAAGAAATTGATCTTGAAGAATATGACAGTTCACGTGGCGTCGTAACTTGCCATGGCAAGTTACAATTGTATCATCTGTCAAAAATGTACTTTGTTATTTAAAGTTCATAGACTCTTCCTTAAGCAATAGAAGACTTTTGTCGTATGAGGACTTGCTATGTTAAAAATTTCTAAAAATTGATTATTTTCGCTTTATTTGCGTGTTCCAATGTATTTCTATGCAAAAAAGCAAGTTCAACTTACATTGCCTGATAGAGGCGGTTGGTTGATTCAAACGGTTGGAATACTGTCAGCCGAAAGGTGTTGATGCAGAAAGCAAAGTGAAAGCAAAATAAAAGGAATTTGGGAAAGAACATATTAGTAGTTACTTCGCAACCTATAGATCTCAAAACGCTATGCGGTAATAGCCACTAAAATTAACTAGAATTATAAAATTGAAAACTTTGGATAAACCCAGAAACCAGTTGATCTGCTATTATAAATACATCTAATTCGGAATGGTTTTTCGTAAATTTGTCATGATCTACTTGAACTTTGCCTGTCTGTTCTCACCAGCTAATATGTAACTCAGATTAAACTCCATAGAAGTCCACGTAAACAGAATTTGCATTGAAGTTGCGTTAGATGTTTTCTTCATAGATGCGTGTTCACACTGTGCTTAATTCCACCGAAAAGCACTGAAATATATATCGAGAGTGATGAGAAACTGTTGCTAAATACAATATGAATTTATACAATTCAGTATAAACCAGTCATTTAAAAAGTAATTGTAAATCTCGTTGGCAAATGCTACAAATTCAGGTGTTTCACGGTGAAGCAATTACTGTTCTAATTTACAAACAACTACTAACAATTTACTAACAAACAAACACTTAAAACATTAAATTTCGACTTTCTTCTATTGAAATTATTATTTTTTTGTAGATTTGAACAGAAACGTATGCTTATATTATCATAAATGTCGAACATAGAATTAACAATGGAATAAAGGTTTTGTAAAGTGCAGGGCTGTTACGATTTTTAGAAAACCGCCAAACATACCATAAATATACAGAGTGATTCAAAATTGGCGCCATTCCTCCGGGGGCTTGTCTGGGGGGGTTGAGGGCGTACAAAAAAAATTGTGACAAAAATTAATTCTTATCAAAAACTGAGATATTTGCAAAAAACTAGAACAGAAATTACGCAACAATGTTTTTCAAGGTATTTCAATTTCAATTACTTGAAAATCTATGGTACCCAAACCAGATCACGCTCAGAAGGTGTATAATCTTTATGATCGGTTAACTAGTTTGATAATAAATTTGTTTGAGAAGTAAAATGGGACATGGAACGAGTATTTGCTTTGAGCAAGACATTATTTTTAGTAATCAGGATATTGTCCATTGTGCTTCACTTCCTAGTCTGCCAGAAATCGATGCGACTGCGTGGTAATTTTTCATTACGATTCCAAAAGTCAATAAAGTGATAAATATCCGGCGGGAAATGATCGGGACAATTATTATGACTCAGTCGTTAGAAACAGAACATTATTTTATACGAAATAGAAGTGATATTATGGTTTGAAATTTGTTTTCTCAGCGTAAAATTAGAACATCTGCAGAAGTTTGAATGGGTCAATGATATACAGTGCGCGACACTTGAGTACTCTCACCTAATGATTTTGACTAATTTTAATTAATGCTAAAATTTTTTATAGGTACGCTACACCAAACACTAGATTAAAGTTTTTAACAATATTTATTTAATATTTTGTTTAACACTTTCGTATTCTACAATGAATTTTTTTGTATGCAAATATTGTAATTTTTAAGTGACACTTGATTACTCTCATAATTTAGAATTAACCTAGAACACAACATTTAAACCTAATACTTATTTTAATATATGGTATGGCCTCCCTGCTTCTTAATGACTGCTAACATTCGATGAGGCAATGAATTGAATAAATTTTCTATTAGAATCACTGGAACTTCCTCCCAGGCGGCTCTAACAGCGGCGATTAATTCTTCTCTATTACTAAACTGTCTTCCCTCAGTATTAACGCGTTTGACCAACCAACCCCATAAGTTTTCTATGATATTTAAGTCTGGGGAAATAGCAGGCAAGTCCAGAACTGAAATGCTATTAGCAGTCAACCCTGTTTGGATTATTTGGGCGATGTGAATTGGCGCATTGTCTTGTTGCAATATCCATTCTTGATCCGGAAATAAAGCTATTAAGTTAGCACTTTGCCGTTGCAGCAGCTCCAAAGGCTGTTGAGTAGTTTGCCGAACCTTCTAGAAACTCCATGCCAGCTCGCCCTTGACTTGAAATTGCTGCCCAAATCATTACTCAACCTGCCCGACTGTGACGGCGAGCCAAAAATTTTCCCTCCATCCTTACGTCATTAAAGTAATATTGGAAGTAGGCATGGGTAACACTGAGTTGAGTTACGCTTTTGAATTGTTGCCGATCTGCGAGTTGATGAGTTATAACTCATCCCGTCTGACTGCGCCGCACCTTTTATTACGCTATTACGCTTGTGGTGGACTTCCATCCACAAACTCCAAAAAGTCCTTTATTTCAAAAAGTTATAATTTATCAACTAGCCTCAACAAGCTTATATGGCAAATTAAAAAGCCGTTTTTGAGAAAGACTTAGGGTAGTTAGTTGAAAGAAAAAATTATATTTTATTTACCCTATACATAATTACATTAATTGACTAAATTTCAAATTTTATTTTTTTGTTTTACCCGTTTTGTTTGTTTTCATAATTTTTGCCTGTGCCGCAATCATTATTCGCTTAGTATTTGTAAAGTATGCGAAAAGGTACCTTTTTGCATACACGACATATTTTTTAACATGTTAAATGTAAGCTCTACACAAATTTTTCAAAAAAGAAATTAGCAATGATGGGTAATGGTATAATACTTATACATAATTAAGTCGAGATGTGAACTAAAAATAGCTCATACATAGGCAATAATGTGCGAGGTTTACTTAGGAAGTTACTCAATCGAAGTATGGAATGAAATTTTCCTATTTTTAACGAATAGAAGTATCAAGAGAAATTGCTCTTCCTTATTGCCGGTCAATAAAAATCCATTAGGGACCTAGGTCAGTGACAAAAGTTAGGTAGATAAACCTATCAAAAGTTGGATTCAAGATTCTTTCAACTTCGTCTTACACTTTCAGGGAAGTTAAAGGAAAACCATTTGCGCACATGCTGCTTCATTCGATTCAGTTCTGCGAATACTTTCAAATTAATCTAATCTATAAATTTTTTGTGTCACGGTTTTAGTTACCATACTCCTCCAAAACGGTTTGACCAATTTTGATGAAATTTTATATGTATATTCAGTAGATCTGAGAATAGGAGGTTATCTATTTTTTAGGGTACAGTTATAAGAGTGGTCCACCCCAATTTTTATTTTTTTTATTATGTGGCATTAAAAAATACATACATCTGTAAATTTTCAACCTTCTACCATCAACCCCTATTTTTTTATAGCGATATTAGTAATTCAATAATTTTCAACCCCGGTCGATAACTGATCAATTATCCCCGCTAGGAGTCTACCGGTGTCCCTTCTGACCCAGTAAACAGCACGGAGTCGAGAGACACATCCCCACACACTGTCAATAAGTAATTTTTTCTACTAAAATAATCCTAGAAACTGATCCTAACTGAATTGAACAACTGCATCACAAATGGCAGAATCCCAGAAACATGGAAAAACGGCTTAATAATCCCTATACCCAAAAATGGACTGGACAATACACAACCGAGCAATTATAGACCAATTACACTGCTACCAGTACTTAGCAAGGTTTTTGAGTACATAATAGGGCAGCGACTGGGAAAACTGGTCGGAAAGTACATACCATCGTATCAGTTTGGATTCAAACATCAGCACTCGACTATTGACCCACTCTTCACTCTAACTAACAATATACACGACTGGTACAGTCGTTGATCAAGTTCCAGTTGTCATTGTCGAAGTTAGGGTTTGTCGATATGCTGAAGGCCCTTTGATAGTGTCTGGCGAATGCGTCCGCTTTCTCTTTGTCTGTGTAGCGTTCTATTCCGTTTTCGTCAATTGTGTTAGTAGTGCCAGTCTTCCTGTATTGCGCCAGTTTCTTAATTTTTCGCCAGTATGTTTTGCCTTTGTCCTTCTGTATTTCTTTACATGTTTCTAGCCATTTGTCTTGTCGGTATTGTCCAATCAGAGTTTTAATGTTTCTGTTAAGTTGGTTCATTGTCTTTTTTAGGTCGTTATTTTGAGTGTTTGTATATAGTCTGTACAGTTCTCTCTTATGTTTTATTAGTCTCAGTATGTATTTGGGTAGTGTATGTCGGTAGAAAGCATTTTTTATTTCCGGGCTAAAGTTTCCTATGGCTAGTGAAAGTTGTTGTTGTATGGTTTCTATTGAAATGTGCTGTGCTTGTGATTGAATGTAGTCATGTATATGTTGTTTCACTTTGTCTATGTCAGTCTTTGTTAGGTTTAAGTTTTTCTCTATAGGAGGTGTATTGGAGGTAGGTTGCGTATGTTGTAAGTCTATGTTAAACGTAATAGCCAGGTGGTCGGATCCAAGCTCGTTGGTTAAGTTTATGTTGTTGATGGTGTTTGTCAGGTTTCTTGTGTGCAGCAGAACGTCTGGTGTTGAGTCTGGGTTGGGGGCATCAGAAAAGTTGGTGGGGTGTGCTGTTTTATAAAGTCGGAATTTTGTAGAAATCTTTTAAGCTGTTTCGTTTTGCTTTTGTTCATATTAAAGTCGCCTACAATTATTGCATATTTATAGATGCTCGCTTTAGTCAGTATGTTTTGTTCTAGGTTGGAGTGTGGGTGTATGTATGTCAGAAATATGTGTATCAGGTCGTTTAAGTAGGGTAGCGTAAAATGTAGACAGTCGTTCAAAGGGTTGTTGAGGGAAGGAGGATTTGCTCTTCCAAGTTTAACGTTTGGTTTTAGGAGAGCTGCGACCCCGCCCCTGGCATGATTGATGGTATTTCCATGCCTATAGATATACTGCCAATTTCTGTACGTTGGTGTTTGTCCTAGTTTGGTTTTAGTCTCTACAAATATGCAGCAGTCTGTGTCGTTTTGTTCTATGTAATTGTAAATAAGTGTTTTTTTTGCTGTTAAGTCCGTTGATGTTCGCGTAAAGTACTTTCATATTGAGTCTTGTATGCTCGTTACTGTCTGTCTCACTTGTTCGCAGGGTTCAGTTGGAGAGCGTCTCTCGGGCAGGAGCATGTCAAACATTAGGATGTATACATGGTTCACGAAGAAAACAACGGAGGTGTCAATGTCGAAGTCTTCTATAAATTGTTTTCGTAGTTTTTATAGTAGTTCGTCTCTGTTGGTATTGTTTGTCTTGTTAAGTTGATGTTTGTATTTGTTTATGATGTGGTCATGTGTTGTAATGGGAGTGTGTATTCTACTTGCCACTGTCGTTGTCTCCGCAATCCCGGATGTACGTTTGTTTACACATTTTATTTTTACGTTTGGGATTCCGACGATTGGGGCTGTAGGTCGTTTTGGGCACTTCATGCTCCATGCTACGTGGTCCTCTGAGTTGCACGCTGCGCACTTGGTTGGCAGTGGTGACTCGCATTTGGAAGTTGGATGGGGACCCTGGCACTTGTTGCATTTCGGCGATTGTTTGCAGTCTTCCGTTTTGTGGTTGAACATGTTGCACTTGGCGCACGGCGCAGGCACGGGTGCTGGTGGTTTGCTCTCTGTGATCTTGAAAATGCGGCCCAAAAAATGAACCGCACGAAACGCGTTAATAACCGGCGACATATCCACATACGAAAGGTTGATGAACGACCCTTTCGTATGTGGATATGTCGCCGGTTATTAACCTCATCATTAGTGTGGGTACGTTGCGCTCTCGCGAGATAATTCTCCTGCAGAACCTTATTCTGAAGCCCTGCTGCTCCAGGCGTTCCAGAAACATGCTGTCTTCAATGTCCAGGTCGACCCCAGTGGCGACGACTGAATATGATGGTGTAATATGGGGACCTGACTTTTGTTGTCGGATTAGTGGGAGGTTACTATTCCTTTGCAGTTTGAATGCTGTTATAAGTTTTTCTTGTTTTAGTTGTTGTAAAATTTTTGATGTTTTGGCCTCTTGGTTGGTTTTGATTAGGAAGTGATTATCTTGTCTGATAATCACATCTTTGTTGTTGGGGTTGAGTCCCTCCCACCTGATTGCAAGTTGGACTCTGGTGATGGTAGACAGTGCGTTCGCTGTGAATGTATGCGAATACGTGGGAAATCTTGTTGATGTTGTCTTGCTGTTTGTTGCTTGGTTTTTGTTGGTTGTAGCCTGATGATCCAACGCTATTCGTTTGGCCTCAGGTGTTGGAGTTGTGGGGGTTGGCTGGGTTGGCTGGGTTGGCTGGGTCGTCTTCGGTTTTCTGCCCCGTTTTTTCGTTCGTGGCTTTTTGAACCCACCGTCCTGGGAGGCATAATCCGATTCGGATTCTTGCGAACTCCCAGGGTCCATCCTTTCGTTTGAATTCCACTCGTATATATATATATATATATATATATATATATGTCCGTTTGTGAAAAGTTCACAGTGGCAACGTTGCACAGTCCAAAGTTTAAACGGGCCTGATGCCTTTTCAGGTAGCAAAACCGGGCGGTTTAGCTTCGCTTTGCTGGTCCCACTTTTGGCACTTTCGCACTTTTACACCAGGATTGGCGCGCTCGTAAACACCCAACCACTCGCTTGTCCTCACCCAGCCGTCGGTGGCTCGACTCGTTCTTCCTGCTTTAATTCTTGAGGAAATTCAACTTTGTACGCATAAAGTTTCAAATCTTTTGTTAAAATTCGATGCATGGTGCTTGTATAAACACGAATTTCCTGGCCTCTATGCCAAATTGATGTGGTTGGGATATCTTCAAAATTTGCACTCATTGCTAGGATATTTTCAGTCGAGCTCCAAGACGAACGCGTGTTTCTGTTTTCATGTTATCAAAAGACCCCTTTTGCGCTAATTTGCTCATTAATCTCAAGAGGCTTCATTTCGAGCATTCCGATGGGCCATAGTTGCACCCATTCTGCGAACTGTGGCTGCAAAACTTTAAGCACTTTGATAATATTTTTTTACAACTAGAATTCGTTGTTGTGTATTGCAGGTATTTCTTTTACTGCTATCATGAGACTACAAATGGCGCGCAATTCAAAACATCCGTTTCTATTGAAACACATTTTATAAAATAATAATACAGTTATTCGTCAATTTGTCTTTAGATTCAAGTAGAGGTAATTAAGAGATTTGAATATGGAATTTACAAAGAATTGAAGTTCTTATTATGATTGTGTATGGTGATAGAGGCAGAGTGAAAATACAATACTGGGTGCCTGATTTATTTAATAACAAGCCATCGATCGCATTGTAAAATCGGATAGCCCCAAAACTCGCATGACTTCGAATTTGTATCCAGTTCAAATTAACCAAATTAACTATTTGTCGATTATCCGCGGCGATGAGAGCGAGACTCTATATTCAAGGCTAGTCAACTCAAGCCGATAGACATGAATCTCATGCTATTTATAATGAAATAATCTAAAATATCTAGATACTTTCCGAAGCCGGGCAATTACAAAAAAACGCATGTCACCAAATACTCCTAAATAAAATTTGAGAAAATCGAGATATTTCCATCGTGACCCTTTTCGCCACGTTGTACGCGAAAGATTATAAGTTGGGAAAATCGGACCGCTGTGCCGTCATGTTGTAAGAGTCTCAAATTGTTGCCGAATTCTATTCATAAATTACAACTTTTTTCGTTTTACCAATATACAGGGTGAGTCTGCGAAGCGACTCTCCCCTCTTAGATTGTACAGAAATAGCGACTGGGAAAAAAGGTTCCTATAACAGTATGGTGGCTGTCGCCAAACTATTTATTTCTATTACTTTGAAGTATACATAGTAGCTCCAAATAAAGTTATGACGGTCAAGTCTATTTTTTTAAATGGAACAGCCTACTTTTTAATCTCGATTCAGGTCCTACATTGAATTCTTTTTGTATAACATATTATGTGATTAAATTCAATAGTTTTGGTCATAGCGGCGTGTAAACATGGAAACGTTTCACAATGTATTCAATGTTATCATATCCTCATAGATAGATAGGAAGGTGCGCGCATATTAATTGGTCTGCCAGATCACCTGACCTCACTCCTTGTGACTTTTTTCTATAGAGATACGTGAAAGGAAAAGTCTGGCAAGTTCCTCCAACTGATCCCGAGTATATGAAGCAGAGAATAAGACGCGTTTTCTACGAAATATCCTCAGAAATACTGCAAGGAGTTATTCATTACAGCGTTAAAAGATTAGAATTATGCCTCTGGGAAAATGGGTATACGTTAGAACATTTCTTTTAATTCTACTTTAAAATTATATAGTTTATTTTAGTTAAAAAAAATAAGAATAAAGTTTTCCTTTGTTGCGTTACCATATGAAAATATCGTTATGTCCAAAACTATTGAATTCAGTCATTTAGTATGTCATACAAAAAATACTTCTAATTCAACGTAGAACCTGAATCTGGATTAAAAAGTAGACTATTCCATTGGAAATAATAAACTTATACGTCATAACTTTATTTGGAGCTGTCCTGTATACTTCAAAGTAACAGAAATAAATAGTATGGAGACAACCACCACACTTTTGTATGAACGTTTTTTTCCAGTCGCTATTTCTGTACGATCTAAGAGGGGGGTGTAACTTCGCTAACTCTCACTGTATATTATCATAATTTCTTTTTATTACAAACTTGTAAAAATGTTTCTGGGATCAATCAATAAATTCATTCAATCCGATGAAACCTTATTAGTAAAATACTATTGTGAAGAGAGGCTATTGAAATGGTTCTTTCGACGGAAACGACTTTATGCAATGTTTGACCTTTTCGCAGATATGCTGTTTTTCAACCAGCAGTCGCCTGAAAGAGGTGAAGACTACTATCAAAATCATCGTATATCTGTGATATAAAAACTATAGCTAAGTATCAATCGTTTTGGATACTGCCAGGCGCACATAATAAATAGTACGACATAAATCAGCACAAAATATAGATACACATAGATATTTTAAATATTTATTAATATTTAAAAAAATATTTATTTTGTTTTATATTATATTTTATATTAAATATTAATAATATTTGAGTTAGTTTAATCCCGACGCAATAATTAATAATGCAAAAGAATGTTTGATACATTACTAATTGAATCATTATCAAAAAGGTAATATTATAAAGTATTAATTGCTCAATCAAATTCCAATACACAACTTACAAGTCTGATCTTATATTCGAGAAATAAAAGTAGCTTGTTGGCATAGAAATCGGGGAATAGCCCAAAGAAACAGTGCCTTGTTCGAAAAAATTACTTCCAGAAAGTTAAGCAGAACATTTCATCAAATAATATAATAAACTGAATTCCATAGATTCTTTGAAACAAAGAAAATTATTCCTTTTTTCGGTTCAAAGCGTAGCAATCAATGCTCGGCCGAATGTTGTGAAGTGCTGCCCGTGCAAACATTCAAGAGAGCGAGGGACATTTATTGAATAAACAAATACATTGTTTCACAATCATTAATTATTGGATCAATGTTTTTAGCACAATTTAAATAGATTCATATCATCATTTTAACTTTCTTATTAAACTTGCTTGTGCTTGAGTTCAGTAATACACTTTGAGACGCGTAATTAATTTTGTTATATTGCTTTCCGGTTTTTATTATTCTATTCCTTTACCTCTAGACAACAATGCCTGATGAATATGAATTATCAAGCAAAGAAAAAAGGGGATATACAAAAACTGAGGGACTGTTCGTCCCTTTGACAATTGGACTGATAGATCATTATCGATGATGCTTCTTTATGGGAATGAAGAATTCTTTAATTTTGCGGACTTTGCAACAAAATCTTATTATTTCCATGATCATAAAGCTTTTATTATCGTAAAAATTAATCCAACCCTAAATCAAGCATTATGAATTCAAAGGGGTTTAACTAACATTAATCATACTACAAATCTAGAAAACTCAGATTTGAAAAAACTGTGACCAAATCAAGGAAAGTGCAGGAAAACTACGAAGACATCGGTCAAAATTGTCGGTAATATAACTGAATGGAGCGGCTGGAGACTGAAGCTGCTATAAATAATAAATAAAAGTAGCTCCTTTCATGATGCAAACGTGCTAGATATCAGTAACGAATTCCTAGCTTTCTTATATACATACTGGAACAATGTGAAATTGAAGCGAATTAAACTAAATGTTTAAGTAGTAGTAGTAAACATCTTTATTTCTAAAAAAGGCTATCGACCTATCGGTCTTTCTGCCCTTGTTTAATACATGCAGTCTTAATCTAAATGAAAAACAAATATGAAAATGCTCTTATTCTAGATTAGCAATACTATTAAATAAATAAGATTTCAGTGGCAAGAAGAAATTATTTTATTGTCCACTAGTCCGTAGCGTTTGTAAGTGTTCGAGTAGCGTTAATGTAGGGAAACGGAAGCGGGATTGTCTGGTTGGTCTTGTAAGACAAAGGGGATTCAGACTCAACGCTGACTCCCCTACAATAACTGCAGACGGCCAAACGACACAACCAAAAAACGACGTAAAATACCTTGGAATCACAATTGACCACAAACTTAAATTCACTAAACACATACGAAACATCAGGGCAGAAACAATAAAGAGAACAAAACACTTCCGATCACTAACCTACAACGGCAGAGGAATTAGCACAAACACCGCCACCAAAATATATAAAGCTATTTGTAGACCCTTGCTAGACTATGGACATATACTCATGACCAACGGAACAGAAAGGACAAAACGTTATATACAAACAACAGAACAAATTGCACTAAGACTAATAACACGAATAAGACACCCCCAAAACCCACTACACAACCCCTCCACCCAACTACTATATGAACGCACAAACATGATAAAGATTTCGGAAAGACTCATACATCTACAGACAAAATGGACAAACAACCCCTACAACTGGACCATACTGAATCCACTTTGTCTTACAATACCAACCAGACAATCCCGCTTCCGTTTCCCTACATCAACGCTACTCGAACACTTACAAACGCAACTGACTACTGGACAATAAAATAAGTTTTTCTTATCATTAGAATTGGAAAGTTTATTTAATAAGATTGTTAACCTAGAATAAGAGAATTTTCATATTTGTTTTTTATTTAGATTAAGACTACATGTATTAAACAAGGGCAGAAAGACCGATAGGTCGATAGCCTTTTTTACAAATAAAGATGTTTACTACTACTGTAAATTATAATTTTAGTAATTGTGAAACCTTGTACAAAATGTTCTAAAAACGTCAATTTGAAAACTTCCCACCGTTAATTTCTTTCTTGTAGTTAGACATATGAAAAATCCGAAAGACACGTCGATTTTATTTGTCAAGTGTCCCCCTTTGAATTAATATTTTCAACCTTCTTGTTTCAACCCACTAGGAGGGGTAGCTGTCACCCTAAGAATCTTAAATCAAAATGGGGGTAAAGTGGCAAATCGTTTTAAAGAGCCTTCAATTCTCTTTTCAGTGGTATCTTTCTTTGTTCCTTTTTGTCCAGAGTTTTCCGACTTTCGCGTTTTAAAGTGGCAGAATTTGTGTTTTCCGTGTCAACCTTTTTGGCGGCAGGGTACTTTGAGTTAGAGGCTAGAAGCATTTTTTTAGCTTGCTTTTTTAGATTGCTTTCTGAACTATTCTTAATTTGTAAAATTTCGGTTTTTCGTGACCAGGAACTTGAAATTCAGATAACTTGGACACATTTATTTCCTTTTCATTATTATGGAAATCAGACTGGTTCAGATAAAGAAGTTGAAGGTTGAGCATAACTATCAGGAGGAGGTAGTTCCTCTTCGTAAGGTTGACTTGCCCCTAGCTCAGGACCTGAATTGTTTTGCTCTTTTAATATTTCTTTTAAGTCCTCTTCACAGCTCATATTAGACAGAAAGTCCTTAGGTAAAAATCTCTCAAGGCCAACGTTTATCTTTGCTCCAAACATGGCCTCATACGAAGTACAGTTCATGCCACTATGATGAGCTCTGTTCTTCAGAAGGTGAACAAAACGTAAGCCTTCAGGCCATGTCCTGCTTTTGTTGTCCTGCAGCTACGAACAAAGCGTATCTTCCACGTCCTGATTAGCACGTTCTACGGAGCCCTGACTTGGAGAGTGTTTGGGTTTTCCATGTACCATCTTTAACTTGGGCCACGTGCTATATAATTCGCCAATAGTATGATTTGCAAATTCTCTCCCATTATCACTCTGCAAAATGGTGGGCGCAGCGAATATGGTAAAAATGTCCAATAGCAAATAAGCTACTTCTTCTGCTCGTTTGATTTTAAGAGGTCAAAGTTCAATAAACTTGGTTAAATGGTTTTGGTATCCAAGTATGAACTTATATTGATCATCAGCTTGCGACTGCTTAATTGATGATTAATTGACTAATTCAATCGACTTGGCATCTTGAGTTCATGTTTTTACTTAGGATCGGTCGAACAACTAAACCTTTTTTGGTACATTGTGCTTTTCTCGCAAGTCATACATAAATTTAGATAAGTTACAATCATTTCCCTCGTGATGATTTTATACTTTAAATGCACCTACTTTTCCATACGGGTTCGACCGCCGTGTGTCCAATTGAAATATGTGAATCAAGTAAAAGTTGAAATATCTTTTTCCGATGTGTAAAACCTAACTGCTCTTTACCTGCTTCTACAAGAACTATCAACTTATCCTCCTCCTCAATAGTCGTTAAGTCAAAGCTGCGTAAGCGATGATAGTTTTCTGTTCTGGTTTCTTATTTAGCACTTTGCTTTTAGATGTTTTAACTTTTAGTATTAACTCCAAGTATTAGTACATAATAAAGCAGCGGCTTGACAAAGTGATTGGAAAATATATACCTACCTACCAATTTGGTTTCAAACAACATCACTCGACTATTCATCCGCTCTTTATTTTGGCCAAGAATGAACAAACAACTCACCTAACTGACAGAAAGTCTGTGTGTCTATTCATGGACATTAACAATGCCTTTGATAGTGTCTGCCATATGGGCTTACTCTACAAACTTCACAAACTCCACACACCAACATATCTACTCCACATCATAAAAAACTTACTCGAAAACAGACTACTGCAAGTACGAATTGACAACACATTCTCTTTTTCTTCTTCCCCTGAACAAGGACTCCCGCAAGGTTCCCCGCTCTCACCGTTTCTCTACAATATATACTGCCATGACATATACAATTACAACTTACCAGACAAAAATCAAATCAACAGATCGGCATACATATTACAATACGCAGACGACACGGCACTTATCGTACATGACAAAACTACTGAGAGAGCAGCTCAAAGACTCCAAGCACTAACAAACAACACAATGACATGGTTTTATAAATGGAGACTAACACCAAACCCTTCAAAAAACCAACTTCTGCTCGCAAACAACAGACTCAACGCTGACGCCCCTACAATAATTGCAGACGGCCAAACGACACAACCAAAAAACGACGTAAAATACCTTGAAATCACAATTGACCACAAACTTAAATTCACTAAACACATACGAAACATCAGGACAGAAACAATAAAGAGAACAAAACACTTCCGATCACTAACCTACAAAGACAGAGGAATTAGCACAAATACCGCCACCAAAATATTTAAAGCTATTTGTAGACTCTTGCTAGACTATGCACATATACTCATGACCAACGGAACAGAAAGAACAAAACGTTATATACAAGCAACAGAACAAATTGCACTAAGACTAATAACACGAATAAGACACCCCCAAAACCCACTACACAACCCCTCCACCCAACTACTATACGAACGCACAAACATGACAAAGATTTCGGAAAGACTCATACATTTACAGACAAAATGGACAAACAACCGCTACAACTTTACCATACTGAATCCCCTTTGCCTTACAAGACCAACCAGACAATCCCGCTTCCGTTTCAACGCTACTCGAACACTTACAAACGCAACTAACTACTGGACAATAAAATAATTTTTTCTTGTCATTAGAATTAGAAAGTTTATTGAATTAAATTTTTAACCCAGAATAAGAAAATTTTTATCTTTGTTTTTTTATTTAGATTAAGACTATATCTACTAAACAAGGGCAGAAAGACCGATAGGTCGATAGCCTTTTTTAGAAATAAAGATGTTTACTACTAGTACTCCAAGTATTGTGGTTTAGTGAGAATTTCTGTATTCTGACTTTTTGATAAACACAATTCATTCAGCCGTTCGTTGAAGCGATGTTTCATGTTACTTGTTTTAATTAATAACGGTTCCTGCAGTTTGTTTTACAGAAAAATCAATAATAAAGTCAATATAAGGCAAAAGACAATAAACATTTGTCTGTCATAAGCGATATATCCATGATAGAGCCCAGCAAAGAACTGAAAGTTATCGAGAGCTAGCGATAAGGCACCGAAAATGGATGCTGATTGGCTAGCGCGGATCTCACCATACGCACATAGCCATTTTGATGTAAAATGAAAGTGCCCAAAGATATAATAGCAGTATATACAAATACAAAATTATTAAAATGTCCGATTTTATCAGGCATTTTTCAAATTGCCCGTACATTATAAATAATTCCCGAAATAATCAAACTGACCATAACATATTAGTTGTATTTTGACTATTTATGTTGAAGAGAAACTACTTATTTGCTTTCTTTGACCCGTGACTATTTACATGATCAAAAATATTGATATTTCAATCTATTAACTTTTTATTTAATTTATAGATTCTATTAAAATATGATGCTAATGTGTGGAAATTCTATGTATATTCGTTTATGTATTTTATAAGATTTTGTTGATGTTAATGATCACACAGAACATCATTTCTTAAATTTGTTTCTATACTTAATAACCGCATATATCTTGGGTACTATAAGAACAGTTGAGTTAACTTTAGTTAGATAGCTAATTTAGAAATTTTCAATTTCTATGATTGCTTTCCCGGAATCCAAGTGATTATCCGCATTTGCAAAAGAGTATAAGTCTAAGCAGTTCAGAAGAAATTGTCGATTGATTTTGAGAGGTGACTCTAGACATTAGGATAATAAAAAATAAATTTTAAAAGCGCTTTGAAAGAGCCTTTTCAAAGAAGATTTCTTAAAAGCTTTTTCGCTAAAATTATGAAATTTTGGTATTCAGTAATAAGCGGGAATATTAAAAACTTGTTATCTCAGTTAGGAGCGTTACATTACAGGAGGTCTTCTAAGTAAATATTGTTCAGGTTCTTTTATGTCAGCACACACTCGTTAGGATGGACCTCGGGAAAGACTATTTTCCAGGAAAACATAAAATGCTACAAAAATTACGTTTGAATGAAATACTGCTGCAGAAGATGTTCTTTAAAAGCAAAGCCATACATGCAATCAATGAACTTTTCTATTCTCATAATATCCTATGTATTTGTACAAATGTAAACATTTTTATCCGAGCCGTTTATGCTTTCCCATCGGTTACATGAAGCATAGCATGTATAAAAGTTTTAGAAAATAATTTACTGGATTTACAATATCTAAGTCAAAGGCCTCTTGTGTATCTTCAAATTGCTGTCGAAACGATTACAACAGCTCTTTTCACGCGGTTCCAACCGTTTTTTCAGATTAATAGAGACTTTGTCTTTATTTATTGTGTGGATTCTTTAACACTTCGCATAGTTTTCCTGTAGATTTTTGGACCATGTTTTAATCAACTTATCAAAGAAGAAAATATGTTCTTTTAAACTATTTTCCATATTTTAATTAAGTGGAAATTTCTTTTTCAAGCAAATATAATTAATAATTTTGGAGTTCTTTGCGTGTGAGTTGATATCAAACTTTTAACACTGAAAACATGTATTTAGCAACTATGTTATCGGGTCAATTTAATTTCGTTGTCGCATATCTTATAGTTTTCTGCTGGTTGCCTTTAATCATTGGTGTTAAATTTTGGTGGGTGTAAAACGGTTTATATATGAACAAAAATGTTCACTCTTTGCTGCTCATTAATAAATTAAAAATGTTAAGTGACTACCGCTGAATTATTAAAACCGATCAATTTTTCCCCTTAGACTGATTGACTTTGGGTCTGAAATTCTGACAGAGTGGTTTACCTTTGAGCAAATTTTTAATTAAAAGGTCGTCGCTTTTTAAACAGTTACAAATCTAAAAATCCAATATTAAATGTTAGCACAAATCTATCGGAGTAAAGGCGATATACCCCATTTTTAATAGTTTAGACCAGGACAGTCGAATACATAAAAGGTTCCAATTTATAGCAGATCAAAGATATGCAAGCTTCAAAAGCGCATAATTAGTAGAGAACCTATTTTAAAATCTGATTAGCTACAGATATTCTTTTCCTTCTTAAGTTATTGAAATTGTGGACGCTTGGTTTACGTATTGAGACTACTCGTTAAAAAGCTGAAATCAGTACTATTAAATACTGCTGTGTTGTGAAATGATTAGTGTTTGTGTCTGGCATTTTAATTAATTGTCTGAATTTATGATGCTAATATGATGGTTTTCTTGTTGAGTTCCTAAGTTACTTACTTTGGTAGATTGATACATTATTTAGACTGAGAGGTTTTAATCTACTTTTATAAAATTGAGAGTACGTTGGGTGTGTTTTCCTTTGAACTGCTAGTGGGGGTATTTTGCAGATAATACTTAGTGAGGCCTCAAAGGACCAACAAGTCAGACTGTTTACATACTTAAACTCTCCAAACAAGCACGTGATTTCCTTAATACTAACGAAACAGCACGACTTTGACGTGCTGAACCAACTCGGTTTCGAAATTTAGATCAGTTCATTTTTATGACTGATGTGATGTTTTTTCTCTAAGGCTCCTTTGAACCTCTTTCTCTAAGGTCTATATTTCGAAAGGGACATTTATTACTACGTCCAGATCGAGATGCGAGTTGTCGCTTTACTGGGTTCAGAAATACCAGAAAATTACCGGATGTATCAGAAAAGAAGTAAAAGTACTTTTAAGGTTAGAACTCTGTACCCTGTACGCCACTCTTAATGTATATCTCTAAAATAGTATCCACCATGCTTCTAAAGTTTGCGAGAAAATAGTAATTTTGGTATATTTTGAGGTATTGATAACTTGTTCAATACATTGAACAATTCAATAAATTGAAAAATATCTTCTACTAGGTGTCCAAAATTAAATGGCAAACATTTAAAAATCGAAAACTATACAGTGTGTCCAGTATAAAATGATGTACATGGGGATATTGGAAACCGTTAAAGATACAGAGTGGACCAAATGGGGAAAAAGTTGCGCAATCAAGTGCCTATAAATAATCTGTCATCAACTTCTTTGAACTCGGAATAGCAACGGATATACAGGAAAAAAATGAAAAAAGTGCGTTTTATAAAATCCTTTATATCGTGTTTATTATAAAAGATACAATAACGAAATTTTCAGGGTGGGGGTAAGAAATGAGCGTGAAAATAAAGTAAAAAATAATCTAGGCCCACTATGTTCAATGAGGCCGAAGTCAACTTTTGTTTTTCTTATATCAAATTATTATAATATCAATGCCTACTACCATAAAATCTTAATTTTGTTAATTTTAATTATTTATCTTGACCGAACATAAACATGTTATACATGGTTGAAGAGCATATTTAAAGCGGAATTTAAAAATGCAAAAATTCAATATGGCGCCATAAGAAACACAAAAGTTGACTTCGGCCTAATTGAACATAGTGGGCCTAGATTATTTTTTACTTGATTTTCAAATTCACGCTCATTTCATACCTACACCCTGAAAATTTCGTTATTGTATCTTTTATAATAAACACGAAATAAAGGATTTTATAAAACGCACTATTTTCTTTTTTTCCCTGTATATCCGTTGCTATTCCGAGTTCAAATAAGTTGATGACAGATTATTTATAGGCACTTGATTGCGCAACTTTTTCACCATTTGGTCCACCCTGTAACTCTAAGGGTTTCCAATATCCCCATGTACATCATTTTATACTGGACACACTGTATATCACAATTACTTCAAATCAGTCACCGATAATAAATATTATTAAAATTTAAATTCACAATTTACAAGAATAACACACAGCCTTCTCCACAATAAATTTACTGGACCTCCAATTTAAGAGGACACGCTCAACATGTTTCGGGCACATAAGTACCCATCTTCAGGAGCTAGAAGTAATACAAATCAACCGAAACAGAACTTAAACAAAGGGAAAACATACCTTAAGTGATAAGAAGTCTTTCTACACAGAGGAAACAGCGAAACCCAAGTTGAATTTAATTAAGACGTGAACCAGACATTTATGTTTAAATCTTCAGGAGCTAGAAGTAGTACAATTTACCTTACAAAGATTTAAACATAAATGTCTGGTTCACGTCTTAATTAAATTCAACTTGGGTTTCGCTGTCTCCTCTGTATAGAAAGGCTTCTTATCACTTAAGGTATATTTTCCCTTTGTTTAAAATCTGTTTCGGTTGATTTGTTCTGTTTAAGTTCTGTTTCAGTAGCTCCTGAAGATGGGTACTTATGTGCCCGAAACATGTTGAGCGTGTCCTCTTAAATTGGAGGTCAAAAAATTTATTGTGGAGAAGGCTGTGTGTTATTCACCTCACTCATTTTAATATTAATCAAGTAACACAGAGTATCACAAGAGCAACAAAAACAGTTACTCGGAAGTCACACTTAGTGAGAATTTCAATAGTTTATTTAATTCTCTCTAGCTCTAGAACATAAAGTTCAACTGAAATATTTAGCAATACGCAAATAGTTTTTAGGAACGAATATCTCAGCGTATTCTATCTAAACTAATTGCAAAAAATAGATTAACATCTCCAAAAGTTGCCATTTCTTGATAACTTTAGTTATTTGTAACTTGTTTAATGTAGGTATTACATTTGTTATTGGTATATGGAACACTATTTCAAAATATAACAAAAATTATTGATTTTAAAATTGATTTATTTAATGGAAACTGTCAAAGTAAATTGTATAAATTAATGATTGACAAAATAGAGAGGGTCGAGAGGGTAGTCTATTAAAAACATATAACATTAGAGCACTCCGATTTTTTGGAACACACAGGTAAATTTAAAAATATTTTTTAAATGTTGCGCTTTTATATGGCTCAATGAATGTTTTATCGTATGGAGCTGGCAGAAGATAAGAACTAAAAAAAATGTCCTAAACGAATATATGTACGGAATTTGTTGTGAATGATTTATCGATTTTGAAATAAATCCATTTGCAAAATAAGCCTACATTTGAGGTTTTAAGTAGGTGGTCGGTCGACAAAATGTAATTTTAAATTGTTACAGTGTTAAACTTCAAGAACCCAAAACAGAAACTAATTAATGGTCGGAGCACCAAATAATCTGGTGATCAACAGGTTAAGCGAAAATAGGAAGAACAGAACATTTTCCATAAAGAATTGATTACAAGCATGGGAAGTAGGCCTCATTAGGCGAGACCATTTCATGCATAGAATAAACAATTTTATTCACTGTACCCACTGAGAAACATACAGTCTCCTATTTCACGTCGGAGATACTATGTAGTTCACTTACACAAGGTGTAGGTAGAACAATTTTTATGCAGCCATCGACATTTTCATAATCAGTATGTAGAAATGTAAATACGGTAATTCTGGTTGGTTGGTTGCCCGCAAATCAATGAAGCAAAAAAAAATGAGGTTCTACTAGTGGGCCGGCAAGGTCAGGGTAAACCGTTGAAACTACTTCCTGATTCAGCAAAACTGTTTTCCTGTTTTCTTTTAAAATTTTAAAACAGCATAGATGTTCAAGCCGAAATAAACGTCTAATTATGTCCTAAAGTAAGTGGAGCTCACCGTGAAACAATGGATATTTCCTGCAGATTTGAGCCTCAATTTAAATGTATTTAAACTGCAAACTGAGCGTCTTTAGCGGTAATAAACAGATTCACTTAAACAGACTATATCGTTTTTCATAAATTGTATGAGCCACGAGTAATAAAGTCTTTGTTCCACCACATAACCGGCATTACTCGCACAGAATCGACGTCACAACGCCAACCGAAACAAACAAAAAGCAGCCTCCTGCCTGTACGCAAAGAAGAAAATTCCAAGAAGAGAAAAAACAAAAGCAGTATTCTTCCGGCAACGTTGCCGCACGTGACTTGACGGTCGCACAGCCGGCGTTTTCTCAGGATCTTGCGAGAACGTCCAATGAACAGCGCGGCTCGAAACAGTTTGTACTGTTTGTAGCGGACGTAGCAGAGAAGGCTGTAGCCGGAGCCCTGCTGCAGTTGGAGGTGGCAAAACGCGTCGTGGGCAGCAGAAGAGGCGGCAGACAGGGCGCAGGGCTGGAACTCTTGCTCTGGTTCGACGTTCCCGGTTTGGCGGCAAAGTAGTCGAAATGCTATTTTCCGGTTTCACTTCTCCGTATCACCTGTAAACTCATTTCATTGTTTGATGGTAATCCACTGATCCGAAACCGCTGGGATTTCATCCATAAAATAAGTTAAAACAGTTAACAGGACCCTTATTACGCGGCCCAGCGCCGTTCGCCGTGTCAATGGAAAATAACTTTTAGTTATTTCAGATAAAAATGTCAATATTGCTCATTCCTTTTGTTCCCATGTTTATCTATCTTCAGGGTGATTCAAAATCAGCGTCATTCCTCTGGGGGTGTTTAGAGAGTTAAGGAAAAATAGTTAAAAAATTAATTCTTATCAAAAACAGATATTTGCAAAAAACTAGATCAGAAGGTCGGCAACAACGTTTTTCAAGGTAATCTGCCTCATTAATATTACGTAAATACCTGTTGCTTCTTAAATATCCAAAGCTCAAGTAACCATAGATAAACACAGAAAGTGACGTTAAAATTTAATGAAATAGGTTAGGGAGACGCGTCGTAAAGAATGTCAAAAATACCTCCTATGAAAAGTCAGGTTAAACATTGTAGTGATTGGGGGTGAAACGAAATTCTTAGATATGAATCTGTGGGTTTGAAAAGAACCGTTTTGAAATGTGAACAACTCACAAGAGCTGTTCGAAGTTCTGCCCGTTTAACTCCAAGCATGTTCGTGTTTGTGTAATCAGTTTATTGTGCACTTTTCGCACAGCATTCTGGGCTCACATTTTGAGCAACTTCTCCTATTGGGATAATTAAATCGATCTCAATTAGTTCCGGTATTTGGTAGACTAGATATTTAATGTGCTTTTGTGTCCAGTGTATTTTACACAAATGGTAGGATTGTAGCCCTTTCTCGGTAATTAGTGCCTGGAAAAGTGTCAGTTGTTGTGCAATGTTCCGAGTATTTCTGGAAGGCTCTGATGCAATTTTCTCCAGTTCCTCTAAATTTGGAACCCGAACACCTCTTGGTCGTCCACTATCTGCCTAAATTCCTGGAGCCAATCATCCAGTGCCTCTAGCCCTTTGATGGCGTAAGTTCTTACAGCTTCTGCTATGTTACTGTGGCATTCCCCCATAACTAATAGCATATCCGCATATTGGATATTGATGTACATTTTGTGAAAGAAGCTTCAAACTAAGCCACAATTTGACAAACGCTTGTTATTCTTGACAAAAGCTATCTACTTGTAACTTCCTAATAATGACAAAAAACATTGTTGCCGCTTTGAATTTTTGGAACTGTAGAGTTTTACACTGCAGGAACACCATTTAATTGTTCTTCGCAAACAAAGACAAGCTAATAAATCAATTTTTGTAAGAGTAAAAGAAAATCTAATCGATGGCGGCTCATTTATCAAACACAAAAGAAAAAAATATAACATTGAAGATGAAGACGATGTTACAATTTCGGTTAAGAATGTTATTGGTATGGTAGTTTTGAATCCGTCGATTTCAAGTCGCCAACTTTAAGTTGAGTCTGGTCTTTGAATAGGGAGGCATTGGCAATTTAAAAAACATAAAAATAAACCATTCAAATTACGAAAACAACATTAACTCTATCTAACGCATTCTGAACGAAGTGTAAAATTTTGCAGTTGGTACTCCCAACAAAATCGAACGGACTTGACTCCATTGAATTTTTTTGAGGGATATAGCGAGATCTTTTTTTAATGCGCGGAAATATTAAAAATGATGCATGGTTCGTTAATACACACAAATAATTTTAGTTTTTTTCTGCTACTAGCTGATTTTTTTTGAAATTTTTTTGCTTCTTGTAAAATTTTCGTCAGGCATACAGTTTCGGAACAAAAAATTATTTCCAATACCTTGCAGATCATCATTCTTGTGAAAAACATTATGCAAATTCGATTTTGTTTGCAAATTTATTGTATTGTCCCTTAGAAATAAAACTTGACTTAACAAATTATTTCGTACATTGGATAAACCGATAGTTTTAACTGTTTTTGGTGTTGAGCTAAATTGACACGGAGTTTACCTTAAAATTAGTAATTTTTGTTTATCTGAAATGGAACATTATTATACCGCTGAGAAAGTTGACAGCTTCTAGTATGTGGATGATGTGATGAAAATGGAGGTATTAGTGTCAGACTTTACATAGTAAAGTTAGTCATACATACTCTATTACATACATACATAGTCTTTACATAGTCATACACAGTAAGACATTTCCATCCCGCAGAAGCCCAAACCATTAAACACTCGCGAATATTGAAAGACAACTTTATTTTGAAAGAACAGTTACTTCATCCGTATCATCGGCAGGCGAAAAAGAAAAGTGCTGATTCTAATATGTTGATGATATTTTGCTGCTTTGGAATCACGGCAGGGCTCAAACTCCATATATTTCTAGACTACATGAATTATTTGATTCTTAGGATTCAGTTTACCAGCCTTTCTTGAACGCTCAGGTTTCAACGCTGCTTAAAGGAAAATTGGGGCATACTATACAGGGTGATTCAAAAGTGGCGTCATTCCTCTGGGGGTGTTGTCTGGGGGTGTTTTGGAAGTACAGGAAAAATAGTGAAAAAATTAATTGATATTAAAAACTGAGATCTTTGTAAAAAACTAGATCTGAATTATGGTAACGATGCTATTCAAGGTAATCTGCCTAATTAACATTACGTAAATACCTGTTATTTCTAATTATTGAAAATTGTAGTTACCATGGATAAACACAAAACAAAGAAAGAGAAAGCAATAGAAATATTTTGAGGTTAGGATAACCCTGTCAATTTTCCGTCAGTGCTGCCACCCATTTTGGGGCAGATGAGTGATATGCCTAAATCCCCCACATCTGTCAACAAAAACCTCCTGTGTAAGGTTATGTATCAATGATTAATATCAATCAAATAAAATACATTTAAGTTGTTAAATCACAAGAGGTTGACGAAGTTCTGCCCGTTTAACTCCAAACAGGTTTGTTCCCCAATCACTTTATCGTGCACTCTTTGCCGCAGTCTGGGGTCACCTTTTGATCAGCTTCTCGTATTCGGTTAATTAGCTCATGCTCAATTTGTACCGGTGTTCGGAAGATCAGAGAGTTAATGTGTCCTTGTGTCCTGTGTATCTTACATACATGGTAAGAATGTGGCCCTTCCTCTGGGGAGTTATAGGGACAATTATCCGTTGTGCAATGCTCGGAGCACTCCTGGAAGGCTCTACTGCAATTATCTCCAATACTTGTGCCTCTGTGTCTAAAAGCAAAGCACCTCTAGATCGTCCACAATCTGCGTCAATTCGTGGAGCTAATCGTCCAGTGTCTCTAGCCCTTTGCTGGTGTAAGGTCTTACACCTTCTGCTATGTTAGTGTAACATTTTCCCATAACTAATCACATATCCGCAAATTCGATGTTGGTGTACATTTTGTGAAAGGAGCTTCAAAGTAAGTCACAGATTGACAAATGCTTGTTATTATTGACAAAGGCTATCTACCTGTTACTATCTGTTAATGACAAAAAACATCATTGCCGCTTTGACTTTTCATAAAAAAATTGTAGAAGAGGTATTTTTTAATATCAAAAATGTTCGTAATTTGAAGCAATGATCGTAATTTTTCTTTTCGAATGGTTAAGTATTCCAAAAGGCTACCAAGCAAACATGGAACTATTTTAAAATAATACTTAATAACACAGTTGAAATTCGATTTTCAACTGTTAATATCTTCTAGAAATTTTCGAAAAAATTTTTTTCAATATTTTTCTCGCACCCTCCAAGTGAGCCCCTATAACCCCTTAAAAGGAATGACGCCACTTTTGAATCACCCTGTATATAGAAATCAAGACATACCGACTGCTATTTGAGCAAGAAATGGAATCCTCATCAACAGGAGAAGCGGGGCGATCCTCAAACCTTGACTAGGACAGCTAGAAGGATTTGCAATACCAGTGAATATGAGGGGGAACTTCTATAGTTGGAAACAGGCGTTTAGTTTGAATGGCTACACCAATCAGGCATTAATTAGAGTACTTAGACCTGAGAATATCGAACGACGTGGTTGAGAATCTTGTTTTCTCTTGTGTTCGTAACATACGCCAGGTGACTGGCAGAATTGGAAGAATGCTGAAAATGTACATCACAAGCGTCTTCAAACCGACAATAACAATTAAACAGAGCCTTCCGTCAGAAAAGAACAAAATAGATCCTCTAGTAGCATCTGGGGTCTGCATAATTCCATAGAGACGCCGTTCAGAGTGTATTGGTACTTCCAATCAGAGCGTCAACATCAGCATAGAACACATGAGAAGCTGCAAAACCGGTCGTATGCAAAGCCACGAAAAAAGCAGATATTTTGAATCAAACACATAATTTATTTCCAAGGGTTATAAGGCAGCCATTGAAATTTCCAAACATCCAGATAACTTCAACAGAGAGCAATGATATAATGCCTTAATCCAGAACTGAAGCTGGCCATTTCAATGGGTCTTGGTGACACCTAAATATCACTCGCTCTTGTTGCCTTGTTGGTGTAATGGTTTATTAACCTCAGATAGGCAACAACTAACGACAATATCATATACTTTTTGATTTCTAATAACTCCTTCAATTTTCACCTCATCTCCAGCATTTTTATAATTTTTATGAACATTTTCCTCACCTTTTGTATTCTATTAACTTAAGTTTTGTGTATGTTGAGCGTTTCAAATCTACTTTTCCTTGCTTATTTTCATTTATCATGAACTGTCGGTGTGCCGCACCTCCTTTAAAAACATAGATACTGTCACTTTGCTATCGGAAACTTTATTGATTGTCACTTTTGTGTGCCAATTTTTTCTTTTTAATTAGTAGGCAGTTTGCTCCTTTATTTACGTATGTAGCAGCCTAGAAGCTTTATCGTCATCGCCCGATTTGTTCATAACTGAACGTTTTCACAGGTGTTAATTTAATTATAAATAACACTCTGAAACCAAATAAACAAACAATTTTACCAGCGCAAAGGTAATGCGTGTGCCCTCGATAGTCAATGATTGATGAAGGAGGCGGAAATTTTAATTATCTGAAGGATTCAATTCTGTTCAGAATCTGTGCCCTCTGGATTACGAGGTTAATCAATATAAGCGTTCAATATATGTGTTAGTTCGAATTTTACTTGCCGAATAGGACTCATAGTAAAATTATAACTCGTATATACAAACCCTCAAACTTTTTTCGTGAGTTTCCCCCGTTTCTTGGATGAAAGTCGTGATTCCGAACGCCCCTTATTCTTGAAGTAGAGTTTAGAGACTATGAAACTGTTGCGAAGAAAATGATGAATTTCTGAATATAAAATCAGTGTTAAGGCTTTGCTTTTGGTTCGGAGCAGCGGTTTACGTCAATCGTTTTAGAAATACAGTTAAAATATATATATCAGAGAACATAGATTAGGGTAATAAAACTGAGCTGACTGAATCAATGCCAATAAAAAACATTTTCAAAGATACGAATATAAAAATACAATATTTGAAATTTCTGAAAAAATATAAAATTGAAGAACAACGTCATTTTAGATGCTAATGCAGAGATTTACTGTCTCTAGCATTATGTACGTAATTATAATTTAATGGATGGTATCAGAAAGTGAACTTGTGAAACCTGTAGGCATTTAGAAAAATATGAAACCAGATTTTATATAGAAGGTGTTTTAGAAAGCATTTATTACCCCGTAGTTGTAGATACTAAGCCAAACTTCCAACAGTAAATGAGTTTCTCATCTTTTCCATTACTGAACACAAAACAATGGTTTAAAAAAAATAACTATACAGTGAGCGACAAATTTATTGTATATACTTATTTAAAAATCAGGTGTTAATTTTTCGAAAAACTGCTCGGACTCGTCGATTTTTGGTTTAATTGTGCATTTTCCGAACCAATTTTTATGTATATAGAATGTACCCCTATGTAGTAGCCTATGTACAAGATGAGAAGTTTGTACATAGGGTTGGGTTTTGTCAAGAAATCAATGGCTATTGAGCATTTAATTTAACGTTTTTGGTATTAATATTAATTAGTTTATAAATTCTGTTGGTAATTTTGCTTACGACTTACAGGCGCCAAGTTTCCGAAAACTGTTAAAGGTAAGATAGGGTATGCTACATGAACAATGATTAGAATTACATAGACAACTGAAAAAAATTACAAAAACGACTGGTTTCTATTTAAACAAGTGGGCCTTGATATCACAACGTTTTTTTGGGTCACCCTGTATAAATAAAAATTGATTCAGCAAATGCGCAATTAAAAATACAATTCTACGGGTCTGAGCAATTTTTCGAAAACTAAACACCTGATTTTGACATAATTATTATATATATAATACATTTGCGCTCACTCTAAGTGGTGGTTTAATTTGCCAAATTAAACTGCTTGCTCTTCTTGCTGATGTGATATAATCTAAAATTCATTCCAATGTATTCCTGGGTTTCAGTCAATTTTATTGTTTATTATTTAAATTAAAATTATTTAAACAACTATATACACAAACTGATGATGGTGGAGAAAGACACCGAAACATATTTGTAACATTTTAAAAAATAAACAATAAAATTGATTGAAACCCAGGAATACATTGGAATGAATTAAAGTACAGTCAGGAAAATATACGAAACAATAATCTAAAATAACGTGAAAACGACATTTTATATTTTAGTTGAAATTCGTATTATATTACCTAATTAGAAAAAATTAGAGGTGCACTTGCCATTTATTTCGCAGATTCGCTTTTATTGTTCCTAAATTTTGGAACTAGTCTTAAAAAAACACACATTTAGCGACATATTTTGTTCCAATTATAAGAACTTAACAATTTAATAATAAATGATACTTTGATTGATACACAAGATTCAGTAATATCCAACGTCTCCACAGTTAATTTATTGACATTTAGGTATGCCTCCCAATAATAATAAGTAGGACAATGTTAAATTAAAGTAAATCTAGTACCACCCTATGCAATTAACTAATTGAAACGGTATTATGGCCTTCGAGAATACTTGCCAAGAATCTTTATCTTCTAGATCTAAAAAAGTTTACCAAAGTCGCAAAAATTAGACGATTGCAACAAGCCATGGGCGTAGCCGAGGATAGGTACTGAAACCGAAAAGGTTAAATATCGAGATCGTGCTATAAAGTAATTTATTTATCGTCTGTATTTCTTAACTATTATACAGGGTGTTCTATGATTATGGAATGCTAAACTACGGATTCGCACCGAGACTGATGGAAGAATCTGCTGTGTCGTATGAAGCCAATAAATAATTTCAGGAAATGAAACAGGATATTAAATAAAAAGTAGAGCTTAGATCGTGCTATCCAATCCTGTTCCAACGGAATATAAACGAATACAATGCATTATAAAAATTATAAAAGAGGAAATAAGGAAAGCGAAAGACAAAGAGACACTAGAAAAATGTCGCGAGATCGAACTTGATGGTGAGATTGAACATGCACGAAAACTTCAATGTTCACAGGAAAGTCCGAGAAGTTAACAGTGAAAGGCCACAAAAACAACTGTAAAGCCGTGGTCAACGAAGCTGGAGAAATCATCATTGACACTGAGAAAAAGAAGGAGGCCTGGAAAACATATCTAGAGAATCTATTCCACGATGTTAGCAAAGAACAAAAACCACTTGTAGAAGAGGGAACGGAAATTCTGATAGACGAGGTTAGAGCCTCCATTTCGGAAGTGAAGCTACGGAAAGCAGCTGGTTAGGACCAAATACAGACTGAATTCCTAAAGTTACTGACCGGAGATAAAATCAAATGGCTGACTAGAATATTCGACAACATCTACTCAACAGGAGAAACTCCAGCGGATTGGTTGAGGTCATAATTTATAATACTGCCCAAAAAAGCAAATTCCAAAACCTGCCGTGATTTTAGAACAATAAGTTTGATAACACACACAAAATATATAGACTTTGTGAGGAAGAGATTTCGCCGAATCAGATTGGGATTGTGAACGCCGTCGGCACAAGCGAGGCTCTATTTGGTGTTCAGCTGTTGTTTCAGGAGTCCAACATGATAAAATAGTCGACATACTGAAGCAAATAGGAATGAGACAAAAAGATGTAAACATAATTAGAAACTTATATTGGATCCAGACGGCAGTTTTGAGAATTGATGGCAGTCACACAGAACAAATAAATATACTGCGAGGAGTAAGGTTGGCTGTGTTTTGTCACCCATCTTATTTAACGTGTACTCAGAATACATCTTTCGAGAAGCACTCGACAATATTGAGGAAGGAATCACTGTAAACGGTACTAAACTTAATAACATAAGATATGCAGATGATACCATAATGTTTGCAGATAATCTTCAAGGATTACAAAGTTGGATGGGTAGGGTTACCAGAATTAGCTCACGGTACGGGTAGGTGATGAACGTTGACGAAACTGAACTCCTCATAATAAGTAAAAGGAACATCGCGGAAGGCAGTTTATACATCAATCACAGTAGAATACTAAGAGTCAGGCAGTACACATACTTGGGGACAATAATTAACGAGAGATGCTCCATGTTTATTCAAATGAGCTCGCTTTTTAAAAGCCATAATCTATCCTTAGACATGAAGCTTAGGCGCTTGCGTTCTTACGTTTTCTCGATCCTTCTGTATGGCGTGGAAACATGGACACTCACTAAAGAGACTGCCAGGAGAATTGAAGCGTTCGAACTCTGGCTGTACAGGAGAATACTGAAAATATCTTGGACACAAAAAATTACGAACACAGAAGTAAGGCGACGGATGAAAAAAGAACCAGAACTGTTAGAGTCCGAAAATCTCGGAAACTTCAGTATTTCGGCCACATAATGAGGAACCCAAACAGATACGGACTGCTACAGAAAATCCTACAAGACAAAATTAACAGCAGGAGAGCACGTGGTCGAAGAAGAATATCTTAGTTGGTACATCTTAGAACGTGGTTTGACAAATCATCAACAGAACTTTTCCGAATCAGCCACCAACAAAGTAAGATTAGCCATGCTGATAGCCAACATCCGGAACGGATAGGCACTTGACGAAGAAATAATCCTGTTCAGGATGTATTAAGTATCAACCGTGATACATCCTGAAGTCTTACATTTACACACAGGTTATTAAATCATATTGTACATCATTTTTTATTGAAACTGTTGCGGGTTTCTAAAGTCATATATTTTTTGTTCATTCCACTTAACCTTGATTCACTTAATAGTCAAATCCAGTCTTTACCAGTCAAATATATTGGAGTATAATAGACAAGACAGACAGAAAAGTATGAATAGTCCTGATACTCTCAATAAAAAAAATTAATGTTAAGATAATAGTAATGGAAGGCATTCCAAAAGCCACCTCAGCGCAGTCCGCTCTGATATAACAATGTTTTTACTCGCTGGACGTATTTCCTTTTTGAAAATGACCCAAATCCTTTCCGAAAATCGAATCATGGGGCTTAACAATGTCACACAATGTATAAGTAAAATGGAACTGCAATGAAAATCACTGATCTGAAGCACAAAAACACATTGAAACCTATGAGTTATTGGGGCCGATAGCGTAATTACCTAAAACAAAACTTAAAAATCTAAATGCTATAATATAGGACGCTAAATTTCGTATTTGCAAATTCAAGTGAATTCCATAATTTCAACAATTTTAATTGAAATTTTGCAAAAAATTGGAATAGTGGGTTTTTCATGATGGGAAATTCGAATTTAATTAACTTTGCTTTATGGTACCTGCCAGAGGGCCCTATGCACGATTAAGGTAAAGAGGTATAAATGCTTGTTACCGATCGAAAACGGGTTGGTTTCCGTTTAAGAATTATTGCCGATTTTCCAAGATTCTTGGCCTAACGTTTTTAAACGAAAAATTTATTATATAGGTAAAGTTTGTAGAGTTACATTATTATACAGCTAGATTTTATAAAAATTAATATTTGAACTAAATATTATGTTTATTGTATATTAAGATACTTGAAAATGGAGAAAAAGTGCACAACTCTTTTAGTAAAGTACGAAGAACTTGATTAACTATTAAATATTAAAATTTGGTTTTGTTAATAACGGCAATATCTCAATTTTAGTCAACCAGCAATTATCAAATCGCAGATTATGTGTATTTTTTGGTGGGCCGTGATCAGTGGAGTCAGACTGTGAAACGGTTGGCCTAAAACAATTTTTTTTTCACTCACTATCTATTAACCGACAAATCCCAAGCATCTAAACAACCATATTTTACCAATTGTGGTTATCCCCTTTTAGTAAATACAGTTTATATTTATTCAATTGTCAATGAATTTTCAATTTACTTCTAATAAACGTAGAATTTGATGCTGGCGTTCAAATGGTCGACAATTTGCTCAGATTGTGTTAAAATGATAGAGGAAAAGCGCTAATATTGTATGTAAACCACATTAGCGTTAATGACCTAAGACATAAATCACTCAATCCTTGGCATACGATTCGAAATCTTGGAATGCCCCAAAGATCGTTAATGAACTCCAATTTGCTCTTTATATGTTAAGCTTTCAGTAAAATCACTAGCTTAGTTATTTGTTTAGAAACAAACTAAATTTTTGTTTCGCTTTAATCAGTTGTATTTAGAGACTGGTTTAAAAAAGCAGTGGTACCTTTGTACTTAAACTTTTATTTGCTCTCAATTGTAAACGTAATAAAATCATTATTTATTAATTTCAGTCACACTCACTTCAAACTGTGCACCTGCATATGGAGCATATTTGGACCTAAGTCAGCTCATTTAAAATTAGTAGTTCATAATTTTATAGCATATTTTATAATTAGATAGTAAAGCGCAACATTTTAAAATAGCACACGAAAGTAAATAAGTGTACTATCTTGGCGTCCATGCGTCATATGCTCATAATTAATTATTTCAAAGAGGAAATATGCGAAACAGACGACATTCAACTGTACCAGATAACTTCTTACTGAATAATTAGCTAGTTTTTATTTTTTTGTGCCATTTCAAAATGTTGATTAGAATATAGTATGAATACGTTTGAATATATGGAGTAGCCCACCCTCATTACTAAGATAATAGCATTATTTTTTAAAGTATTTTGATAACAAAAAGTAAGTACTCCTACAAAAAATAAACTTTCCTTCGGTGTTTCACCGAAACTAATTCAGGAAAAAGTATGGCCTTGTCCTTAGTCTACAGTTTACCAGGTGACAAATGCAATTAATAAAATTCCAACCCTTTCGTATGTTACAGTTTAATTTTTATGTGATTCAGAGATAATTTGATTCATTATACCTGATTTGAAAACGAGCAAAAAAATCTTACGAAAACAACACCAACCACAAAATAGCATTCATTTATCAAAAACTTTCGAAAATATCAGCTCTCACTTGAAAACACCGATTTGCGCGTTTTTAAATTGATCCAGTAACGAGTTTTAGCGAACGATGAACTCGCTAAAATAAACGCTGCATAGTTAAGAGTCCATTTTTGTCGCACAAACCAACGACTTTATCCATTTTGAAATACAAAAAGTCTTGGTTGCAAATGCTGTCAGTCGCCTTTATCATTTTACTAGAACTTTAAGGTATAAACATAAATATGTGAGTGGCAAATGCAATGCATTTAATTATATAAAAATCAGGTGTTTATTTTTCGAAAAATCACTCAATTTTTGTTTTTAATTGCGCATTTTCCGAACTAATTTTTGATTATACAGGATGACCCAACATTTTCTTATGATATCAAGTTCAGCTTTTTTAAAAAGAACTTATCGTTAACAATTTTCGTGAAATTGGCAACAAAAAGTCAACAGAGTGGCCTCCGAGGTCACCTGATCTCAAATCCTTGGATTACTTCTTATGAGGTTGTCTAAAATTCATGGTTTATATAAATCGGTCTCAAAACTTCGAAGACTTAAAAACTAAAATTAAGTGGGAAATGAGGAAAATTGACAGAAACGCACTCAATAATGTTGATGGGTATGGGTGATTCGGTTTTTAAATGAGATGGAAATTAATTTAATTCGTTTGGCCTTATTTTAATAACGTTATAAATTTGTGTGACAATTTTGCTTACAACTTTCAGATGCCAATTTCCGGAAAACTGTTTAAAATAAAAATAGGGCATGCTACGAAAAAAAATGATTAGAATTTTGTCGAGAACTGAATAAAATTACAAAAAAGCGTAAGTCACCCTGTATAAATAAAAATTAGTTCAAAAAACGCGCTTTTAAAAACTAAAATCGACGGTTCCGAGCGATTTTTCGAAAAATAAACAGCTGATTTTTACAATAAACTTGATTTCACTATTTTAAATTAAATTTGTTGTTGTTCATCTAGACATTCAGGTTCTAAAACCAAATGTAGTTGTTATTGTATATACTCCTATATACAATAGGAATTTCCAGATCCCAATAACTTTTTCTGATCAGGAACGATTTGGCTGTCTCTAAAGGAAAGCAATCGATTTGCGGCTTCCGACAAAACATTTTCCCTGAATTTAATTTTTATTGATGAATTCCGAAATCGATTAACACCTGCCTATTAAATTTAATGTGATATACCCATAACTAAAGATAAAAAATTAATATTCCATTGAAATATTATTTTAAACATTTCAATAAATGAAAAATGAAAGCTTTTGGCATCATCAGATCCGTCATAGGCTTATGATATAAGCAGTGCAGGTTTCGGCACTACTTATCACTAGATATGGATCACTAGTTCATCACTAGATATGGATTGTTCGTTTCAGTTACAAAAATTTCAAATCACTGCTAGTTTCCATAAACAGCTAATAGGAGTCTGAGATTATTTGCACGACTGCAATGTCCTGTTTAATCTTAATAAATAATTAGTAAAAAGACCGAAAAGGAAAAGTGACAAACCATTGCCATACATGCAAATCAAAGATAACATAAAAGTGATCAGGTCAAAATCAGATTCCAATATTTCTACAAACCAGCAGTACAAAGAAACAAACAATACCATGTTCTGAACAAACTTAAATTGTATTGAAATGTTCCTGAAAGTTTAATTTCGTGAAATTTTAAACTTCGAACTAATTATTGAATTTTAAACAAAAAATGTATGATTTGCATAGTAACTTGATCCATGCCCTTAAGCCACACTAGTTCTTTCGACAGCATGTCTTTTATTCATTGTTAGATAAACCGGAAGAGGGCACTTTTGAACAGCATCCCCTTAATCATTAGCCCTCGAAATACAGAGATAGAACACGTATTCTGCACGTACCCTTTTTGAAAGCTCGCTATCAATTCTCCCGCATCCATTGTGAAACAAAGCACCATTTGAACTTTTTTCAAATTAAAAACGTGTGCAAAGTTTTCTTTATTCCCGATTTTACCGAGCCAGGATGACTCTCGGTTTTTCTATATGGCATCCTAAATGAAATTTTGGACATTCCACATTTTTAGGAATTTTTGGAATTTAATTTGCCTTTTATGTCCACAAAATTGGATAGCGAGCTATTAATTTGTTTTAATAATTAATGGTGTAAATCACCCTTAATATATATTCAGATTAGTCATTGACTGTGCGAATTACCACTAACTGAGTAATGACAAAGTCGTTTCTTGTTTCAAGTGCACAATTTTGTACACTGATTAAACCTGAATTATTAAACATGGGTTAAAGAGAATGGTAGAATTATAATATTTGATGTGTTGACTGTCTATAATCTAAGCAAATTTTTGTTATTTTCAGTGATGAAATAATTAGCAATAAATAATTTAAATTTTAAATAAATCACACAGATATTCTGAACAAAATCCCATCGTATGTGAATTTTCTTCTGAAAAATCAAAAATTAAAATGTGGTAAAAAACAAAACATTTTGCAATTTTTCATTTTGATGTGACCTGTTATGTTCGGTGTCATTGCGGATGTTGTGTTACTTGCAAATATTTTGCCGTAAACCTCTTAATTTGTTTTCGACCTCGGTATGCGTTTTCAAGTTATTTGCCAAGCAAATTTTTTGGTTTTGCTTTTTTCAGCATAGAGTTAAATTTTGGCTGTAAAATCCGAGCAAATTTGGCAATTCTTATTGCGGTGAAAATACTGTTCAGCAGATTGCGGGATCACGTGTCCGTTAGGGCCAATGAATTTCGTGATTTTTGCTTCCTGCGCCAACGGAAGGTTGGGGGGAAGAAAAACCTCTGCTGGTGTAGCGGTAGATTTTTGGTGGAGAAAGAAAAAATTAGGCCGTGCCGATCAGATCAACAGGTTGATTTTTGAGTTTCTCCCACACGCTCGGGTTTTGAGTTTTTCTATATGGTTAGCGCTACCGTTTCAGCGTTTTTGAGTTTGTTTTAGCATCAAGATATTCCTTGATGATTGCATAGATTGCAAGAAACATTGCTTTTCACTGGGAAAAGAAAGTGTCCAATCAGCTGAGTCAGAATTTTGTGACACAAGGACCGGATAGACGAATCCATGATGGCCACCGCGACCGCGTGTTACTGATCCGAGATTCCTGTAGCAATTCCTCAGCACCAGCTCTTTTGGGGACCTCATCGGGACTATTGGTTTTTTGGATTTTTGTCGTTGATGCTGCTTATGATGTTTTTTTTGGTACAAGATGTATGCTGCTTGGAAGCATGCTAGCGCCCAACTTTTGGTGAAGACATTTAATAGTTTTTTTTGATCAGTCCATTTTCTTAAATTAATATTCTTCCTGTAGTGAGTTGTATTTATTAGTTAATTACGTTATGCTGAAACACTCGATTTGGACTGCATTCTAATTCAGTTTTTTTATTTTTGACTTTAATTGTGATTCACAGTCGAGCCTGAGTGATTTCCGTTAATATTTTGGTATCCCTTTACTGTGGATTTTTTTTTGATTTATGTTTACCACTGTTCCTCATTGGAAGACCTGCGAGGCTACTGACTGAAGTGATCACTCCAGCTGATCCCCCTCAGGATCCTTCTCCTTCACCATCTAGGCTTGATTGAAATTAAGGTATCCATAGGATAAAGGTGTTTCCAAAAATATCCGAGTGATACACTCTCGCTGAATTTTCATTCTTTGAAGGCTAACTTCTATAAACTATTGTTAATTTAATTTATTTTCTTTTATGAAGCCATTAATCATATCAACTTAATTATATTTATTGAACATTGTTAACTTTCAAAATCAATTTGTTTTTTCTACTTCACTTTATTCTAATCTTTCTTATCTTATAAAATTGTTAATTTGTTTTAAATACATCAGTTGTGCAGTTGAATTTGAGTGTGCATGATTTTGTGTTGTCCATTGAGCGTTCAAAATATTGCTTGCTAGCCGCAAAATACTAGCTCTTGTTCTAACTCACGCCCGAGATAATACCTGTATAGTTAGAAATAAAATTCATAACAGTTGCTTGTGCAAGAACATTGATGAGTAAGTTTTTATCATTTTTCTTTATACAATGTTATTTGTTGTAATTTTTAGCGGCTCTATTGAAAACATAGTTGTCCAAAGCACTTCGTCAGATTTTATATTCAAGGGTCATTGGATATGTCCTTGCTTTATATGCACAATACATTACAAAAGCTTGTTTAATTTGTTCATTAAGAGTATTTTTCTTGTATCTGTACTGTCGATCTATATCTTTTTTAATATAATGGATTTGAATAAAGATTCAACACTAGATTTCGTCTACAACTAATGCCTCAACACTTCTTAATGAGAAATGATGAGCTTTGATAGTTATTCATTTTATAAGAGGATCAACAAACATTTAATTTTGAAAGGATGAGACTTCCGAATTTAGTTCAACCTTTCATGCACTCCACTGACCATATACAATGGGAAAGAAAGTGAAAATTTCTGGTTTAGAATTCTTTCCATGATAATCCTTCGTTTATTGACTTTTTGATTATCCTAGTCAACTAGTGCATTATAACGCATCTAAGAAATGGAAAGCAGACGTATTTTAAACTTGCCTGATATAAGGTTTGTGGGTAAATGATAACTTAACTTAAGTTTACTTAGATATTTGAATTAAGAAGCGCACGACAATTAAAATTGTAAAGGACATTTTAATTGAGAAGCAGAAACAAATTGCCTTTTATTCTCTCACACAAACCATCGTTTTAAAATAAACTAATGTTTAACATATTTATTTCATACCGAAAAAAGCAGATGAAACGAGAAATTGAAATTCTAGGTTAGTTCACTTTTGAGAGAGCAATTCGCTCGGTATGTGCTGGCAGTGGTTCTTCACTGTTTGTTAATATCAATCAATATGCACTCATTTCAATGCAATTTAATTAATTTAAGCCAAGAATTAATAACTTATTAATCATATGATCAAACTTGCAACTAAAAGTTTCTTCCTTTCGTTAATGTATTGTTTAATCTGCAAGTGTCTTAATAACAGTGTAACTTACAACGAACCAGTACCATATGATATAAATTTGCTGACATATGTGAAAAGATAAATAGAAAATTGTGGTGCATTTAAATATGTTGAAATGTGGAGTATAGTTCAATCTTGTCTACAAATCAACGTCCGGATCCATTGCAGCATTTCCTGGTCGCTTTTCATTCACTTGATGTGTTTTATTGTATTACAGCTACTTTAGAGGCAAATATGTAAAAGTCAAAGCTTATAACTTTAGTTTGCCACCAATTTCGCATTTGCTCTGTTTAGCAGAACCCCAAAAAACATGCCATCCTGCAGATACTACAGTCTTAAAATATGCAGCACTCATCGTTGCAATGAAAAGAGTGAGTGGTGCTGTTCTCTGCTGGATAGCGGACAAGTGGTGCTAATATTCAGCGGATTGTTGTTGCTTTCTCTTGTCTTTACCATCTCTTCTCCATGGATCAAATAATGACCAAGTACGTTCATATTAGACAGACAAAATATTCATTCAAAAAGTAGAACAAATGATGTACCATATTACAAGCCTTTGCAAGGCCAGGTATACGGCCATACAGTAATATTTTGATTTTAATATTTTTGGTTACAATTTTTACAAGCTCATGGACTGCACCAGACGTGCTGAATTCTGATGTAAATCTGCTTTTTTAAAATAATTTACTATGTGCTTGTTAAGACAATTAAAATTGAATACTTGCAGAAGTCTTGATAATTCAAATGGGTCAATTATTATTCATACCAGTTTGGTATTCGCTTCTAAAAATTATGGACAAACCAGTAATTTAAAAATTAATCGAACTCCTTTCACCCTAAAAATCATACTAATGATTTACTTACACTCACCTCCAATAGTTTTTACCACCCAAGTATCTTGCTACATTTTTATACAGAACTTAGATAACAACTTATTGTTTTTCTTCGTTGTTTTTCAATAAAAAGACATTTTTACTTCTTTTAAAGTAACATAATAACATTACATTACTGTCTGTTCATAAAAAAGTACGAATTAAATTATTTAGAATTGTTAACTAGTATAATAAATCTCAAGCATTTTAGGATAGGTTATAATTACCAAATACAATATATGATTCAAAATGAATTATTAACGCTCTTATGAAGACGGAATATGGTTAAGCTTTTAAGAGACATCCTGCATGTACATGTACAGGTAAATATTATACACCAGGCGCACTAAAACTTTTTCAATATATATAACTCTTCGTGTTGAAATAACACAGGAAATGTATGCCCGAGATTTTGTTGGTATAGGGGCAATAGCGGCGACAGTATTGAATAAACATGTCTTCCGTTTGCGGCAATAAAAGATTCAGTAAAGTCCTAGTTGTAAATATTCCGAAGACTCTAGCAGCGAAGGAGAAGGAAATTAATTTGGATCGTGCGAGAGAAATCCTACCTTATTTTCAGGTGCCACACCATTGAAATATTGGACCTGAAAATTCGAAAAAGGAGCAATACTGCAATGTTCTATACATAAAAAGGTATGAACTAGGTTATTCGTATGTTCTGTGATTTATAAAATTTGCCATGTTTTAAATTAAACCAAAACTGAATATACAGATTTTTAAAAATAATAAAGACGCAACGTGCAGAGAACGAAATATGTGCAGAATATTTCAACTTGAACAAGAAAGCAGTTCTTTCCCAGTCAAGAAATTATTTCAGATGGTTGGTGCTTCAAAACAAAGGAACATTAACAAAAAATAAATGATATTGCTTCCTTAATGTATTTCCAAAACACTGTAACAAGTTACAAATTACAAAAAAACGATAACCTCCCACTAATCCGACAACAAAAGTCAGGTCACCACCATATTACACCATCATATTCAGTCGTCGCCACTGGGGTCGACCTGGACATTGAAGACAGCATGTTTCTGGAACGCCTGGAGCAGCAGGGCTTCAAAATAAGGTTCTGCAGGAGAATTATCTCGCGAGAGCGCAACGCACCAACACTCATGATGAGGTTAATAACCGGCGACATATCCACATACGAAAGGTTGATGAGCGACCGTGCGGTTCATTTTTTGGGCCGCATTTTCAAAATCACCGAAAGTAAACCACCAGCACCCGTGCCTGCGCCGTGTGGCAAATGCAACCTATTCAGCCACAAAACTGAAGATTGCAAACAATCGCCAAGATGCAACAAGTGCCAGGGACCCCATCCAACTTCCAGGTGCGAGTCGCCACTGCCAACCAAGTGCGCAGCATGCAACTCAGAGGACCACGCAGCATGGAGCATGAAGTGCCCAAAACGACCGACAGCCCCAATCGTCGGCATCCCAAACGTGAAAATAAAATGTGTTAACAAACGTACGTCCGGGATTGCGGAGACAACGACAGTGGCAAGTAGAATACACACACCCATTACAACACATGACCACATCATAAACAAATACAAACATCAACTTAACAAGACAAACAATACCAACAGTCGCCAATACCAAACTGGCGCAATACAGGAAGACTGGCACTACTGACACAATTGACGAAAACGGAATAGAACGCTACACAGACAAAGAGAAAGCGAACGCATTCGCCAGACACTATCAAAGGGCCTTCAGCACATCGACAAACCCTAACTTCGACAATGACAACTGGAACTTGATCAACGACTGGTACTTGAACTATTTTAACAACTCACCAAACTATGCCTGCACACTGATCACAGACACAGAGTACGATGAAGCCCTAGCGCACATCAAGAACACTGCACCGGGGAAAGATAAAATTAAGGCAAAAGTCTTGAAAAGCCTAACTCAAGAAACACACAAACTGATCCTAACTGAATTGAACAACTGCATCACAAATGGCAGAATCCCAGAAACATGGAAAAACGGCTTAATAATCCCTATACCCAAAAATGGACTGGACAATACACAACCGAGCAACTACAGACCAATTACACTACTTCCAGTACTAAGCAAAATTTTTGAATACATAATAAAGCAGCGGCTTGAAAAAGTGATTGGAAAATATATACCTACCTACCAATTTGGTTTCAAACAGCATCACTCGACTGTTCATCCGCTCTTTATTTTGGCCAACAATATACAAACTACCCACCTAACTGACAGAAAGACAGCTTGCCTGTTTATGGACATTAACAAGGCTTTTGACAGTGTCTGGCATGGAGGCTTACTATACAAACTATACAAACTACACACACCAACATATCTACTACACACCATAAAGAACTTACTAGAAAACAGACAACTACAAGTACGAATTGACAAAACACTGTCATTTTCTTTTTCCCCTGAACAAGGGCTCCCTCAAGGATCCCCGCTCTCACCGTTTCTCTACAATATATACTGCCATGACATATACAATTACAACTTACCAGACAAAAATCAAATCGACAGATCGGCATACATATTACAATACGCAGACGACACGGCACTTATTGTACATGACAAAACTACTGAGAGAGCAACGCAAAGACTCCAAACACTAACAAACAACACAATGACATGGTTTTATAAATGGAGACTAACACCAAACGCGTCAAAAAACCAACTTCTGCTCACAAACCACAGACTCAACGCTGATTCCCCTACAATAACAGCAGACGGCCAAACGACACAACCAAAAAACGACGTAAAATACCTTGGAATCACAATCGACCACAAACTTAGATTCACTAAACACAAGCGAAACATCAGGGCAGAAACAATGAAGAGAGCGAAACACTTCCGATCACTAAAACACCGCCACCAAAATATATAAAGCTATTTGTAGACCCTTGCTAGACTTTGGACATGTACTCATGACCAACGGAACAGAAAGGACAAAACGTTATACACAAACAACAGAGCAAATTGCACTAAGACTAATAACACGAATAAGACACCCCCAAAACCCACTACACAACCCCCCCACCCAACTACTATACGAACGCACAAACATGACAAAGATCTCGGAAAGACTCATACAGCTACAGACAAAATGGACAAACAACCCCTACAACTGGACCATACTGAATCCCCTTTGTCTCACAAGACCAACCAGACAATTCCGCTTCCGTTTCCCTACATTAACGCTACTCGAACACTTACAAACGCAACGGACTAGTGGACAATAAAATAATTTCTTCTTGCCACTGAAATCTTATTTATTTAATAACATTGTTAACCTAGAATGGGAGAATTTTCATATTTGTTTTTTATCTGGATTGGGACTGCATGTATTAAACAAGGGCAGAAATACCGATAGGTCGATGGCCTTTTTTAGAAATAAAGATGTTTACTACTACTATTGTTGACCTAGAATAGGAGAATTTTCATATTGGTTTTTTATCTAGATTAAGACTGCATGTATTAAACAAGGGCAGAAAGACCGATAGGTCGATAGCCTTTTTTAGAAATAAATATGTTTACTACTACTGTATTTCCAAAAATGGTTGAAATATCTCTGTCGCGCCCACAAACGGCAACCCGCCATTTGAGCTACAACTGTTCTATATTAAAAGCCATTGGTTACGGGGTTTTCCAATAATTATGACTTGAAAAGGAAACATCAAAACTTTACATCATAATAATAAGAACAAAACCCGATACTTATTTTCAAGAAATAATGACAGGGATCTTTTTCGACAAATATCTTATAGGCATTTTAGATGTGCGACCACTACGTGTAACCTCTACTTTTTGCCCTAACAACTTATTATTAATTACACATCGAGACAAACAGCTAGAGCTAGTAAAGGGTTTCAGAGAAGCATCAGATTCTCGGATATTAACAATCGGAAGAGGTCCTTCCGGGATGTCTAGCGTCTACTTTTCTTCGGGTCTGACATCATTTTCGGTAGCTCGATATTCCAAAAGGGGAAGCTTCTGTGCGGGTCTCAACAGCTCTCCACGAACTGTTTTAACTTTTACCACACGAACTTGACCATCTTGACCTGCTAGCAGTTCTTGAACTCGTCCTATCGGCCAATCAATACGTTTTATGTTGTCATCACCGATCAACACGACGTCTGCCAACTCGACGGCACAATTACCCCGTTTATGGTTCAAAATCTTTAATTGTCCGAGGTATTCTAGTCGGAATCGGTTCCATAAGTTATCCCATAACCTCTGCTTGTTCCGCACACTACACGATAAGTCCTTTTCAATTTCGTCGCAGTCGGGCATATTATCATTAGCTAAGTCCCTTAAAAACATTTCGGAAGTTAACGCGATCAAATCACTCGGATCAGTTGAAATTTACGTCAAAGGTCTAGAATTCACCACAAACTCACACTCGCATATCAACGTCAAAAGTTCTTCGTAATTTAAATACGAACGACCCAGAACGCGACGCAACTGGCGCTTAACCACTCTAATGAGTCTTTCGAAGAATCCCCCCACCACGCCACGCTAGGGGGGTTAAATCGCCAAACTATGCATTGGGTTGACGTCTCCCGTACTATATCTTTCCTCTGTACACTCGCAAAAGCATTTTCAGTTCCCTCTGAAATTGGTACCATTGTCACTGTATAGAGCCTTTAGTCTACCGCAACGTGCCACGAATCGACGAAGAATCTGTAAGAAACGTGTAAGTACTGTACTTGGTGTTAACCAAGTAAACAACCAGACCCAGGCCTTTCGTCCCGATTTGAGAAACAACGGTCCAGCAAAGTCTAATCCAGTTATCTCGAAAGCGACTGCATCACGCACGCAATCCGAAGGTAGGGGAGGGGTCTCCAATGAAAACGGTTTTGCTTCAAACCTCCTACAAATGGTACATTTTTTCAATATGGACTTGATGCTTCTTCTGCCACCTAGAATCTAATACTTCTCCTGCAAATTAGCCAAAAGTCCTTGGGTACCCATATGACATACCTTCACATGTGTGTCAAAAATTAAACATCCGACGTTCAAATTCTTGGCAGGTAAAACTATAGGGAATCTAAGGTTCAGTGTATCTTTTCTATTAGAAACCCTGGACTTCAAACGAATTATTCCTGATTCGTCAACAAATGGATTCAAACTGCAAAGCCTCTTATCATTGACCCCATAAAAACTTTCTCTTTGTATGATTTGAAAATAAACGTTTCAGCATTCTCTAACTCTTCTACTGCCAGCTCACTTTTTAATTTAACGTCTTGAGCTTTCAAGTGGTAAATATATCTATGTTTCCACGGAATCATTGTAGAAGATGCTTTTGTAGAAGCTGCTAAAATTACTTAAATGCCAAAAGTGTGGCAATCAATTTTATTTTTCGTTCCACCCCTATTTCTAGTTCGTCTGGTGTTATATCTTCTATTGGCCAACATTCTTTGCTTTCGTATAACCAATCAGATCACTCCCACCATTTTCGACTTCACAAGTTGCTTTGGTGTACAACCTCTTTATGAGATGTCGGCAGGATTTTTTATTCCCGGAAAGTGATGCCACTGATCTGCACATGTCAAAACACAAATTTTCTGCACCCTGTTCAAAACAAAAGCTCCCCATTCTTTATGTCGTTTTATCCAAGAGATTACCGTCGAAGAATCGCTCCTAAAGCAAGTATCATGAGAGGAATATAAATTATTCTTTACTTGATGAAAGTGCCTGGCACCAATTTTCCGTCCACAGTTTCTGCAACATCAGCTTAGGAAGTATAGTCGACGGGCATGTGTATCCAATTGGATCAAATATTTTCTGTGTAATTGATAAAATCAGCCTTTTTGTAACGATCATCCCGTCCATATCAACGTCATCTTCCAAAAAATGCCTATTTAGATATAAGACATCTCTCTGGGGGCACCAACTCAAACCAAGTACTGAAACAGGTTGGGTGATTAATTCAGTATTCAGCATTCAGAAAAGGATAAATTGTGTACAACTGTTCTACACACCATACGATTTGCAGGGAATTGGAGAAGGGAGTAGGGCGATTTTGTCCTCCGAACATGCAACTGTGCGAGTTAAAAAATTCGCTCAGTAGCACTACGGGGGCCCTCCAGATTGTACCCTGCGGATTGTCGTGTGAGTGGGCCGCTTTAGATGAGACAGAAAAAAGCGACCGTTCCTAAAACCTTGGATTCGGCAATAACATTGAAATGCTTCGCAAACTGCTATCCAGAAGTACGAGAGAAACTTCCCTAATTGTCCCTATTGCTATCTCGTTACCTTTACATGGGAATTTTGAGTTGTTTTCTGAAGAAAATTGGGCAATTTTGAGAGTAGATTGTGACATCTTTGGTGGTATTATTGCGAGTTGTAAGAACAAAGGTGGTGATTTTAGTCTAGCTTTTACATGAGTATGAAACGTTTACTCCTTGAACTTCTGAAATGGCGATTTTCGAGTTCAAAATCTAGCAACAGTGGTACCAATTACTGTTAAAAATCTATTTGTTTTAGTTTATTTATCAATAAACAACATTTTCGGTTTATTCTTCAGTACGTCTGTAAACTATTAGCAATACATAAGTATTTTCCGTGGTCAGGTAACTTACGGAACTTTAGGTTTATTGTCGCGTGTTTTTTATAGAAGTAAACATTTCAAAATTTAAGCGACCAGCTTATAATCAGAATTCGTTTTTTACTAGCATACAAGAGAAATAAATTAAAGGAAACTTATCTTACAGAGCAGTAAAACCGTCCAGGTGCAAGCAACAAAGGTAATATTTGCAACAGCTATAAACTTGTGTCGTCGTGTATCTCGAAAATTTCCATTCAGTTCTCGACTCGCCTTTGCTATTACTTTTTTATTCAGTATAAAAAATTGGGAAAATGGTATAGTAAATTTTCAGCAATCGTTTTTAAATCATAGTTTTGATTTTTTTTGCATTTTTCAATTTGCTGCATTCTTGTCAAATAGTAAGCGTCGATGTGTGAAACTAAAGTTATGCAGTTCGTGATCAGAACAATGATCGCGACCTAGTTCTAATCCAAACAAATCACCCCTCCTTCAGTCCTCTTTTTCTCCGCAAGCTTTCATTATGAATACACACTCTTCGCTTTACCGAAATATCTCGTAAACGATTACAAGTTTTTATACGGGCAACATCTGCAGGAAAGCAGAAGCTCAAAAGATTACTTGGAGCTACTAAGTGGTAAGTGTTCAGTTGTTATGGAACAAACATTGTAAGAACTATGGGATAACAACTTTAGTACAACATTCTTTACATCTATCATTCTGTCCTTGCACCTCCTGTGTAAAACGTAGAACGAGCTTGTGTAACTGCCTAGGGTGAACTATAATCGTTCAATTGCAAACATAAATTCATCAAATATCAACCTTCTTAAGCTAAACGAAATTTTTACTCGTTTATTAAACCAAATCCTAATGGAAGAAGTGAACTGAACTAAATCAGTCGGATATTGGTAAAATATTAGGCTAAAAAACGGCTCGGTTACAACACGCCTTCTTAAAATTGTGCGTTTCCATCGAATTAGCTAGCTGCCGATTCGGTACGTTTATCAAAAACTTCAGTGTATTTGCGACGGGACAAATGTAATGATTCCCTTAACATTTTCTAACAAAAGGCATGCAATTTTGATATTAGAAAAAGAAAATCTACTCGAGCAAACAAAATTCGATTTCATAAACCATTTATTTCGTTTATAATCTGAGCTTGTATAATTTTCGAATATGTTTTGATTGATGCAAGGTCTAAATAAATTGACTTGTTTGATCTGGAAAAAGTATATTTTAAAGTGTTGATACTGATGCATTTTATACAAGAAGTCATTAGTTTATGCTGTTACACACATTATAGAGTGATGTTTTGCATCAGGAATTGCCTATAATGTAGACTGACATGCTGTGTGTGTGTGGACTCATAATATAAGTGAAATGTATTAAGTAATTTTTTATCAGCTACTTGTACTGTAGTGTTATTGTAGTATTATTATGATTACTACTTGTGATACACAATTCATGATCATTGACATGCACTTTCAACGTATCTCTACTTGGCACAGGGCCACTCTCTATCTATCTCTACGGCACACTTTTCCGCAAAGTGTGCCGCAAAGTAAATATGTGAAACCGCCTGAAAAGGCCACGAAAAAACTTCCTGCTTTCCCACATGTTTGCCTATTACCTAGATATCATTATTATTGCAACAATATGTGCTATTTTAGAAATCTTACACTTTTGAATAATGTGGTAATGACATAATGTGAAAAATGGTATTGACATGAAACTTAAAATATGAAATTGCAGGTATTACTCGTGTTTTTGTTTACATTGAAATATAAAATAATGTTCGATACGAAGGTGAAGAAGTAATTTTAGATACACGGACGAAAAGGGTAGTGTCTCGAACGAGGACGGCACTTTGTCACGGAAAATAGAATGGATTTTCTCCGTCGTATCGAACAATATTTTTCATTATTAAACATTACACATGATTTTTTGTAATTTCGGCTTTTGTGCGAAAATTACCAGCTTTTGATTCAAACGAATAAAAATCCGTTTTTCGAAATCCTGACGGGTTGACACTCGACTTCGCCTCGGGTAGTAAAGTAAGCCCTCGCCATTCGAAAAAGAACTTTCTTAATCGCTCTTAATCGAAAACTACTATTATTTTTTCTCTTATGCCAATTAATCTATATTTCACACATTTTTCAAAGAATGTGCCGTTTATCAACAAATGCATAATTTTTTAGTCCCTTAGCTCACTCAAGAAAATGTAACGTATTTTTTTAATATTCTGTCTTGGTTTCATTTCAACACTGCTATTTACATGGGAATATATTACGAACGAGAAGAATTCTCCTGTGAATATGCCAATCCATGAAACATTTTGGTTGGTTTTAAATGCAGCGTTTATGGTTTTTGCGATGTACACGGCACAAAATCTTAATTTTTGTTTTCATTTTTGGAGAGGAATCGACCAATCCACAAAAACAAAATTCTTTTCCATTAGAAGCATTTCGTATCACAGTTCCTGGCAGGCGCAATAGGGGCAATAATGACCTACATTTTCAGTTAACTAATACAAGAATATCACATGTCACAATATACGATAAATCACTTTTATAATGGGTATATTATTTATTGATTTGGATAAATTTGTCATTGGACGGTTGACGTATAATAGTAATATATATTAGTATTACTATATTTCAATCCTGTCAATGAGAACGTATAATTGGTATAATTTCTATATTAATTTAAAAATTGCAACGAAATATTTGCAAACGCAGCAGGAATCAGTTATAAATAGATAGATGATTACCAATGCAAAAGGCACTTCTGAAAATGGACATCTTTCTTTTAAAGAATTACAGACAAGCAAACGTAGATGAGTAGTAGTAGTACACATCTTTATTTCTAAAAAAGGCTATCGACCTACATATTAAATTATAGTGGTAGTTCTTTAATTAAAGTGGTCTTTCTGCTTTTGTTTAATACATGTAGTCTTAATGTAAATAAAAAACAAATATGAAAATTCTCTTATTCTAGGTTAACAATATTATTACATAAACTTCTATGTTCAAATTCTAATGATTGTCAAATATTGTCAAATTCTAATGACAAATTGTCAAATTCTATTGACAAGAAAAAATTTTTTTATTGTCCAGTAGTCAGTTGCGTTTGTAAGTGTTCGAGTAGCCTTGATGTAGGGAAGCGGAAGCGGGATTGTCTGGTTGGTCTTGTAAGACAAAGGGGATTCAGTATGGTCCAGTTGTAGGGGTTGTTTGTCCATTTTGTCTGTAGATTGTCTTTCCGAAATCTTTGTCATGTTTGTGCGTTCGTATAGTAGTTGAGTGGAGGGGTTGTGTAGTGGGTTTTGGGGGTGTCTTATTCGTGTTATTAGTCTTAGTGCAATTTGTTCTGTTGTTTGTATATAAAGTTTTGTCCTTTCTGTTCCGTTGGTCATGAGTATATGTCCATAGTCTAGCAAGGGTCTACAAATAGCTTTATATATTTTGGTGGCGGTGTTTGTGCTAATTCCTCTGTCTTTGTAGGTTAGTGATCGGAAGTGTTTTGTTCTCTTTATTGTTTCTGCCCTGATGTTTCGTATGTGTTTAGTGAATTTAAGTTTGTGGTCAATTGTGATTCACGTCGTCGTTTCCACGTCGTTTTTTGGTTGTGTCGTTTGGCCGTCTGCAGTTACTGTAGGGGAGTCAGCGTTGAGTCTGTGGTTTGTGAGCAGAAGTTGTTTTTTTGACGCGTTTGGTGTTAGTCTCCATTTTATAAAACCATGTCATTGTGTTGTTTGTTACTGTTTGGAGTCTTTGAGCTGCTCTCTCAGTAGTTTTGTCATGTACAATAAGTGCCGTGTCGTCTGCGTATTGTAATATGTATGCCGATCTGTCGATTTGATTTTTGTCTGGTAAGTTGTAATTATATATGTCATGGCAGTATATATTGTTGTGTATATTTTCCTGACTGTACTTCAATTTATTTCAAAATTTCCTGGGTTTCAGTCAATTTTATTGTTTATTATTTAAAATGTTACAAATACGTTTCGGTGTCTTTCTCCACCATCATCAGTTTGTCTAAAATATACATTTTACATTTATTATCAATTTAATTAAAAATAAAAAAACACATTCACAAAATTAACCTATTAAAATTCAAATCACACACATATTAAAAAGTACAATTTGGGACCTTTGTTCTCAGGTGATGAGTCGGGATAAACATGTTCGGGAAAAGACTAGAATCTATTGTTTAGAGATCTAAATTTGACTTACGTATATAGTTGCTACCAACTTCACATTTGACTGGTCACTGAAAATATGAAAAAAAAGTGATGTATGGCAAAGTATGGTTTCTATTGAAATGTGCTGTGCTTGTGATTGAATGTAGTCATGTATATGTTGTTTCACTTTGTCTATGTCAGTCTTTGTTAGGTTTAAGTTTTTCTCTATAGGAGGTGTATTGGAGGTAGGTTGCGTATGTTGTAAGTCTATGTTAAACGTAATAGCCAGGTGGTCGGATCCAAGTTCGTTGGTTAAGTTTATGTTGTTGATGATGTTTGTTAAGTTTCTTGTGTGCAGTAGAACGTCTGGTGTTGAATCAGTGTTTGCGGGCATCAGAAAAGTTGGTGTCGTGTGCTGTTTTATAAAGTCGGAATTTTGTAAAAATCTTTTAAGTTGTTTCGTTTTGTTTCTGTTCAAGTTAAAGTCGCCTATAATTATTGCATATTTATAGATGCTTGACTTGGTCAGTATGTTTTGTTCTAGGTTGGAGTGTGGGTGTATGTATGTCAGAAATATGTGTATCAGGTCGTTTAAGTAGGGTATGGTAAAATGTAGACAGTCGTTTAAAGGGTTGTTGAGGTGGGGAGGGTTTGCTTTGCCTAGTTTTGTTACAGGTTTGAGAAGAACTGAGGCCCCGCCCCTGGCGTGGTTGGTAAAATTGCCATGTCTACAGATGTGTTGCCAGTCCCTGTATGTTGAAGTCTGTCCTATTTTAGTTTTAGTCTCTACAAACATGCAGCAGTCTATGTCGCTTTGTTCTATGTAATTGTAAATTAGTGGCTTTTTATGGTTTAGTCCGTTGATGTTCGCGTAAAGTAGTTTCAAATTGAGTCTTGTATGTTTGTTACTGTCTGTCTCACTTGTTCGTAGGGTTCAGTTGGAGAGCGTCCCTCGGGCAGGAGCATGTCAAACATTAGGATGTAAATATGGTTTCCGAAGAAAACAACGGAGGTGTCAATGTCGAAGTCTTCTATAAATTGTTTTCGTAGTTTTTTTAGTAGTTCGTCTCTGTTGGTATTGTTTGTCTTGTTGAGTTGATGTTTGTATTTGTTTATGATGTGGTCATGTGTTGTAATGGGTGTGTGTATTCTACTTGCCACTGTCGTCGTCTCCGCAATCCCGGTCGTCCGTTTGTTAACGCATTTTATCTTGACGTTTGGTATTCCGTCGATTGGGGAACGTAGATGAATATTGCATTATTATCACTATGCTGAGTGGTCCTTAACTAGTGTGACAAACTTCACTGGCATATTGTTTACGCAAAAATATTGCGTTCCAGGCAATTTGATTTTATCCGATAGTTAATAACGTCCGAGGTCCATGGTATAAAAGGGCAAATAAGATTTACTTTTTTAAATAGATTTTTAAGCAGCTTTTCTTCTACAAGTGTTCTCAACATTTTTAAGGAAGAAATTGTTAAACCTTTTTATTTTTCCCCACTTCAAAATTTATAGAACCGGATTTTCAAGCTGGAACGCAGTTTGCTTTTTTCATGCGTTAACAAGAAACACGCAATCCTGGAATGGAAAATATAATGCAAATATGTTCTGAGTATTTATATGTTTGGTTTTGTTTCCCGCAAGAAAACGTAAATGCAGTAATTCTACATTGTTGTGAGGAAAATGAACAATAAACGCAATTAAAGCTTCTTAGCAGAAAATAAATGGGGTCACACTTTTGAAATAATAAGGGTGACATAAAATGTGTTGAAATATCGGGTAGAAACTGAAACCGTATAAAATTTAGCACACAGTATATCTAGAAAAAAACTTTTAAGGACTGGGCCTATTAATACTTTTTTTCATGAGTGCCATGTATTGTTAATCAACTTGTATAATCACATAAGCGCTAAATATTTTTGAAAATTTAATTCCATGTTAAAGAAAAATAAATAATCTTTGTTAATACAGGAAAACTCGAGATGTATGGCGCTATTAACTCCATTATTATCAGAATAATTTCAATTTTTTTGCTACTTCCATATGATCTTTTTATCAATGGCTAATAAAAGTCTGAGGTTTTTGAAGACCGAAAAATTTAAAAATTTTTAATTCAAAACTATTGACACGCACTTTTTCATTGTCTAATAATCTCCCGAAGACCTACTCAACTCGAATCGATTTTCATATGGTATAATTAACATAATCTAACGAAAGTACAACCAACTTGATTTAAGCTGTGATAATTTATTGTTTTGCTTGCGTTTACCTGCCCGCACATTAGACAAATATGAGGATTTACACTTTAACTTATTTCAGGATTCTTGCAAAAGTTATTGAAAAAATTATTATTAAAGTATATTACAATTATATGGTCACTGATGCCGACTATTATTTTAAAATAAGACGTAGTATCGTTTCTACTATGATCAGCATGACTTAAGTATAAAAAAAGCCACAGCAGAGAAGAGCATTTAGTCATTAAGATTTAACGTTACGAGAATAGGTGCTACGATAGAGAATAAGATTTCACGTTACGATAATTTAATCACTACGATACTCAGTTAGCAGTCAATAAGATTCTATTTTCACGTTACGTCTAGCTTGACACTAAGATTCGCTTGGTTCAAAATGTGGCAGGACCATCACCCGAGGAGAACCACCGGAAGATTGTAGTCAACTTGACCAGCAAAGAACTTACTACCGACGAACAAAGCGTGCTGACCAAGAGAGGAAACTTTGCCATAGTACCGTCCAGGCTACCTGTGGAAGACATCATAGCAAATGTCGAGAGTGAAATACGTTCGCTACCTATTCAAGCCGCGGAGCAGATAAGGGCTGAGACATCACGAATTTTACAACGCTCAAAGCCTCCGAAAAGCAACCTTACCTTCAGAGAAAGAAATGCCTTGAAAACGCTCAACGAGGATAAGGAGATTCTCGTTTTACCAGCTGATAAGGGCAATGCAACTGTGGTCATGTCATCATTGAACTACGAGGACAAAATTAAAAAGCTTTTGACCCCGTCAACGTACAAGAAGTTGGCACGGGATCCGACGGCACGGATACTAAGGAGAACAAACAAATTAATCAAGGACATGACATTTCCGTCCGAGGAGTTTGCCAAACTCAGAAAATCAGAAGCACTCCCTCACAGTCTCTACGGACTGCCCAACATGTCCGACCTATGAGCCCAAAATAGGAAAAACCGACAGTTTTATAAAGGACTCATCCCATCTTGTTCAGAGGCTGCACTCGTTGTCATTAACTCCCGGAGAAATCCTTGTGAGTTTTGATGTTGTTTCGTTGTTCACAATCATTTTTGTATATTTCTTTTTCCTGACTGTACTATAATTCATTCCAATGTATTCCTGGGTTTTCAGTCAATTTTATTGTCACTAATTATGGTGTTATGTGATGAGCCCTGCGTTTCGTCCCGGGTCTACCTATTGGACTCGTCAGTAAGGCTTAGGTAGACCCTGCCTTATACGCCAGACATCGGTTCTACGTGTTCGGACGTAAATGAACCGAGCCGGTCAACTCAAAAATAACAGTTCACTATGGAAGTGGAGAAGGATGGGCGAATTGCCATTTTTAGATGTCTTGGTAACTCGACAAACCAACGGAAAGCTGGCCCACACGGTGTACGGAACAAAGGACTACCTACCTTTACCGGTACCTGCTACCAGTGGATCTCAACCATCATCCCCGTCACAAGAGAGGTTGAGTCATTCAACCCTCACCGAACGAGCCCGCAAGCAGACTTTGCGCAACCATATGCAGTTAGAACGCGCATTGGAACCCCTCGAAGGAGGCCTTTGGTGAACGGATACAGCAAAGAACGAGTTTAATTAGAGCAATTCGACCAAGAAACAGTGGGAGGCGTCCTACGGAAACAGATACGGACTGAATGAGCGTGTAAGGGTTGGGCTTGCCTCCACATACTATTCATGGAGTCACGGACAGGATCGGCAGGATACTGGAGAAACACAGAGTGAAAACAGTCTTTAAACCAACTCGAACAATCCAACAGACTTTGAGATCGGCCAAGGACAAACGGGATCTTTTATCGGCACCAGGAGTCTACAGGGTTCCATGCAGTTGTGGCAGAGCATATATCGGCACCACAAAACGTAGTGTAAACACGAGGATCACCGAGCATAAAAGAAGTTGCAGATTAGGACAAACAGGAAAATCAGCAGTAGCGGAACACGCACCTCTAGACGCCCACCAAATACCTTTCGATGAAGTGGACATTTTGCAACAATCTCAACGGTATTATCCGAGACTAACCAGAGAGGCCATTGAGATCTTCAAACATGACAATTTTAACAGGAAAGAAGAAGTCACGGTCCTTAATCCAGATTGGAAACGCGTTTTGCGGCAAACAGCGTGTACGCCAAAACCATTGAAGAGCCTCCCACTCCTCACGCATGAGCTCACACGGCCGGACAGCATAAATACGACAAAGAATCCAGTAGTTGAACCAGTCTTAGTCGGAAAGCACGGGAGATCACTTCGCCCACTGCCTCATCGCCTTTGATAATGTCCACCGCAGTTGTGGACGAAACGTCAGGAAGAAATGCCCATGGACCACGGCTTCAAAGCCCGAAAAACATTTCTATATGTGATTAGATAAAATATTCGTCCCAACTACTTCTCGATTTAGGGAATCTAGAAAATAAAATAACGGAACATATCTGGAATCATCACATTTGAAATATGTTAAGCCTTGTTTAATTTATGTTATATTTCTTCAAAGGTTTGGTTCCTAATTTTAGATTTTCTAAAGTGGGTCGTTGGTATGTTAAGGGCTACGAAGACATATTTAAAGCAATCAATATCGGATTGCTGTGTTGTGTGTGTTAAGGTTTTATACTGGGCCCGACATACTTCTTTAGTAATTCATCTAGACATCCATGCTTTAAAACTAAATATAAATATATAAAATGAAAATTGGAGTACAGCTTGTGATTTCTTTGTTTTGATTGGGAACGCAATAGTTGCTGTCAAAGCAAGCCGATGGATTTGCGCCTTCTAACAAAACATTTTTCCTTAAATTGATAGTTATTGAAGCAAGCCGAATCTAATTTACTGCTGTCTATTAAATCTAATGTGTTATACCCATAATTTAAAATAAACAGGTATTAAATCAATCAAATATTATTATAAGTGATCCGCTAGATCATATTGTGCCAGTCCGCCATCGTCTCACAAGACTCTTGTAAAAGTCTTGCTCTTGTAGAACAAGGAATGACAAGAAAGGACAGTTTTGGTCTGGGTCTGGGTTTTGCTTTTTTTGCAAGACCAAGATCAAGACTGCAAGAGCAAGACCAGTCTCCCTCATCACTAGTGAAAACCCCCAGTTTTGAATGCTATATATGTCCAGTTTGAACAGATAAACGTTGGCTACACGATACACATTTTTATATGCAAATAATACAAAATCCTATTCGAATCACGAAAAATAGCACTTGCAACAGCAGCGACAATAAAACTTTAAACTAAATTTAACTTTACCGTTAAGAAAATGTAAATGTTTCTCGGTATTACCAATATAACTCAACGCGTTACCTTTCTTTGCAATTACAAAAACTCACATCTAAAAGGAAGTTTTTAGTTACCACATTAAAGAAGCTTCAGATGCCAATAAAATTTGAAAATGCATCCTTTGCTGACATTCCGACACTCAAATATTACGGAAACCGTCCACGAGCAGGACGAGAACAGATCGTAAATCCTCGAGAATTCACTCAGTTTCTGGCAGTTAACTTCCGTTAAGTGTTGTCATAATCGTTTTGGAGTTCATGATAATGTTATAGGTTTTTTAATGATATGCCTGGAAATGTATGTTCGCTAAATAGCCAAGCACCATCGGATCTGTTGATAACATCTGAAGCTCACCTGTCAGAAAATTGCAGCAGTAAATCTTCTTTTAAATGTGTAATATTTTATACATTTAAACACGCTGTAATTAAAAAGCTTTAAATATACGGAATGATTCAAAATTGATGGCATTTTTCTGAAGACGCTTTCTGGGACTATTTAGAGAATACGTAAAACTGAAAAAGGTAACTCACTATAAAAACTGAGATAATTGCAGAAGACTAAATAATAACATTTTCAACAATCTTTTCAATTCGCTTAGTTACTATTTTAAGCATTTAATACAACGGAGGCAGCGTAGCCCTTCTTCAATTATTGATTGATACGGCGTGTCACTTTCAATAAAAATCTCTGTAAATCTTTGAACTCGTTATCTATGACTGTGTTAGTGCGTGCTCCTATTTATCAAACTCGAAATAGATTTAACTGGTGCTAATGAATACTACTCTCTCTAGGGGAATCATCACCTTGACGTCGGTGAGAGGGCTCAGTAACCTTGTCACCCAGGAAGTGATCCGGCGGTAGCATAGCTACTGGTAGGGTAACCCATGCCGTTAAGGTCTCGAAGAAATGAGGTAAAGCTAAGAAGATTCCCACGCAGCATCTTACCCAGATTGGGCGGCTGCAAACAGCGTCTGTCTCCAGGTTAGGAGCGGCTGAAATAACACTCGCCAACCCGCAAGGGCAAGCGTGGCGTTTAAATGTCAAAACCCCCCTTCAAAAATGCAAATGCCAGGTTCTAAGAATAAAATACCCCAGGCGGGTAGGGCAGAAAGCCGAAAATCCCGCACTGAAAATGATTCAGTTTGCCTAATGGATTCTGGGGGAGGCAAGACATTGGCAAAAAACAACAATTATGATCGCCACATACAATTGCAGATCACTACTAAAGGACGAACAACTCTTCGATTTGGAAAACGAGGCAAGGAGTTTGAATGGGGCATAATTGGTCTTTCGGAAGCCAGAAGAAAGCAGGAAGGCCTGCTTGTGTTGCAATTTGGAAATGCTCTATTCTATAAAGGACATGCTATAGACAGCCAAAGGGGAGTAGGCTTTCTAATTAAAAAATCAATAACCCCAAAAATCGAAACTACAATGGGAATATCAGAAAGAGTAGCGTGTATTATCCTTAAAATAAATGGAAAATATGAGCTAAAACTAATACAAGTATACCTACCCACATCCACCTATTCAGACGAAGACGCAGAGCTAATATGAGAACACATAAGATTGGCAAGAGCACAGAACAAATGTAAATACGAAGTAGTTATAGAAGACTTTAACGCCATATTAGGAAAGCAAAGAGATGCAAAGGAAGAATATATAGGAAAATATGGATTTGGCACTAGCAATCAAAGGGGTGTTATGATGGCAAACTTTATGGCGGAACAAAGATTGTATGTCATAAGCACCTTCTTTAACAAAAAACACCAAAGAAAATGGACCTGGATAAGCCCAAACGGAGCGAAGAACGGAAATAACGAAATAGACTACCTACTTTCTTCCTCCAAAACAATAATCCAAGACCTAACAGTTCTGAACTCGTTCAATAACCCAGTACGTTCTATCAAAACCTTTACTTCCCAAGAACAGAAAGACTATCAGGAAACCAAAACAAATGAAAAGTAGTCAACGTCGGCTCTCAAGAGATACCAGTAATAAACCAGGAAGAAATTATACATGCTATAAACTCAATGAAGAAAAGCATGGCACCAGGAGGAGATGATATGATCGCGAAAATGCTCAAGGAGGCCCAAAAAATTGTCATACCGCACCTAAAGCCCCTTTTCAATCTCTGTATAGAACAACAAACAAAACCCACGAATTGGAATGAGGCAATAATAGTTAAATTGTTTAAAAAAGGAGATCGAACAATGCTGGAAAACTATAGACCCATTAGCTTGCTGTCTCACATGTATAAGCTTTTTACTCGAATCATAACCAACAGAATTATAAATAAGCTGGATACCTACCAACCGGTAGAACAAGCCGCATTCCGCAAAGGATATAGTACTAATGACCATTTGCTTACTGTAAAGATAATAATAGAAAAGTCGACCGAATATAACTTTCGAATACACAGGGCATTCGTGAACTACGAGAAGGCTTTTGACTTCGTAGAACATTGGTCAATATTTGAAGAACTGGACAAAGCGCGAATAAACCATCGGTACAAGAACCTTCTTAAAAATGTATATCAAAGAGCAAATGCAAAAATCAGGCTACACGAAGAAACAGACAATATTGAAATCAAAAGAGGTATCAGACAAGGAGATACAATATCTCCAAAACTCTTTACCTTAGCTCTGGAAGGATATTTCAAAGAACTTGAATAGGGAAGTATGGGACTGAGCATAAGCGGAATCAATATATCACACTTAAGATTTGCAGACGATCTTGTTCTATTCGCCGACAACACAGCGAACCTTGAAAAAATGCTTTCCGAACTATACAGAGAATCTTCAAAAATCAGTCTAAAAATGAATAAAACAAAAACAAAGACAATACGCACTACCAAGTACAAATAACAGTCAACGGGCACATAATGGAAAATGTTCAAGACTATATATAGATCTGGGAGAGACTTCAAGACTATATATAGAGATGGGAAAGCGTAACAAGGATATAGATATTGAAAGGAGAAGGAGACTAGGATGGGCGGCACTTGGCAAATTAATCAATATACTTAAGGATAGAAAGATACCGCAATACCGTAGAACAAGAATATTTTAACAGTGTGTAATACCGGTGATAACATATGGAGAACACGCTTGGACTCTCACAAAGACAATGGTGAATTAATTGAGGACAACACAAAGAGCCATGGAAAGAGTTATGATGGGCGTAACACTAAGAGACAGAAAGAGAAACGAATGGATTAGACAGAGAACAAAGATCGTAGATATAGTGGAGTGAGTCACAAGTCACTGAAATGAAATTTTGCAGGACATCTAGCCCGCCTTACAGACGACAGATGGAATAGCCGAATAATACGCTGGAGACCATGGGAAGGAAAGAGAGGAAGAGGAAGACCAATTATGCTATGGTATGACGACATAAAACGAGTGGCAGGATTTGGATGGACGAGAACAGCACAAAACAGAGAGAACTGGAGGAGAGGAAGGGAGGCCAATGCTTAATACTGGGCGCAATAAAAGGCTTGATGATGATGAATGAGTACTACAATGCCTGCAGCAAACATTACACTTTCTTCGACATCTTTTGCAAAATACCAAAGAATTTCAGTTTTCACGCTTGACATGAGAAAAATTTAACTTAGAAGGTTCACAAGAAAAATACATTTATTGCATTTTCGACATTTTTATTGATTTGAAGGTTTGAGGCTCCCGATTCAAAAACTAAACCAGTGTCGTTTTTCCAGTCCCAACGTCCTAAGGAAGTTTATACAGGGTGGCTAAACGAAAGCAAAACAACAGCCATTTCAGGCTTTTAGAATATTAAAGAAAAAAGTCACGGACACTTTGATCGTATTTCCGGGGGAAAAAGTCTTTAGAATATAACGCAACTCCTACCTGTAATCACTTGGATAGGGTGAGACCCACCCCCAAAATTTTAAATAAAATAGTGAGTTGAATTACACCGTGTTTGAAAGACCTTTTAATTCTCTTTGCGCTCATATCTAGTTTAAATTGTTTCACATTAGCGGTTCTTAAAATGACCCTAAAGAAAAAAAATCCAAATGTGATGATCTAGTGTCGCTTTGGCCTTTCAAGGGCGCTTCTCTGTCCGGGATATGTCTGATTTAAAAATTACCTCGTCTTCAATACTTTATTGATGAGGATTGTCATTTTCAATGATGGCTGTTATTGCCGAATGGCTTTTGATAATAGTATCAAATAATAAGGAATAATATTATTGCTTTTCAACAAAATAAACTGAAAATCAATAATCAGAGCTTGCAGGGTCTTTCAAACTACCTACAAAATTACCGTTCAACTTTAACTGATATTCATTTGAATAATCATTTGTTGTTTATCATATGTCATCATTTGTTGTTTATTTGTACTTTGATTTGATATTTTTTAATTATTAGCAGTTTTAAATAATCATCAATAATCAAGGAATTTTGTCAAAGAATTGCTACTATTTTCCAATAAAATTTGTAATTGTAAAAATCCAAAGTAGCAAATAGAATCAAAAGACCTTTCAAACAAAGTCTAACTGGACCCACTATTCCATTAAATATTTTGAATGTGGCTGTTATCTCAAGAGATGACAGGTCGGAGTTGCATTATATTCTGGAAACTAGTAGTAGTAAACATCTTTATTTCTAAAAAAGGCTATCGACCTATCGGTCTTTCTGCCCTTGTTTAATACATGTAGTCTTAATCTGGAAACTATTTTCCCTAGAACTGAAAATTGTTGTGTCCGAGCTTTTTTTCTCTAATACTTTAATGGCCCCAAATGGCTGTTGTTTCATTATACTTAGCCTGTATGAAAAAAGCACCCTGTATAAAAAGACACAACTTCGATTAGTGTCGATAACGACTTACGTTATTTAATGATGTTATTCTTAAGGCTGTATATTAATCCACGGTGTAAGACGGTATTATAAATTGTCATAATACCAATAAATTATTTATTTCACGAGATCTTATTAATTTTTAAAAAATGTATAGGCGTCTTAACAACAATACTGTCAATTTTCTAAAATCGTTCTAAATCCGAAAAGTCAATATATTATTGAATAATATAGGCGCTCCCTAAATAAGATCACATATATAAATATTAGCAATCCAATAATAGAATTATTTAAAAAAATATGCGCAAATCACTTTCCATCAACTTTATCAAAACTTATTGCAAAACTTATTTATAAAGTTTATTCCTTAATTTATTTTCAATATTCAGGGAGAAACCTTGAAGTCTCGTTAGAAAAGAAGTACATTTTCTCCTTTAGTTCATACCCCCCAACCAATTATATCAGCATTTAGGAAGTTTTATTTTTTGCACTTATTCGAGCTTACAAGCAATTGAAACTGGCGCAGCTGGAAACAAAGCTAATCACAGTACGAATTACCCCACCGAAAAAAGTTTCAAACTAGGCAAGTACCTTCTGATTAACATTCCACAAGAGAAGCATTTGCATTTTAGAAATACGAATTTAAGAGGTTTAAAAAACTGCTTTACATAATTATTGCTGGCAAATACACAGAACTTTGTTTCAATATGAAATTTGCAGCGTTCAGAAACTTCAGCTTCTCCCAGGCTGTATTCTTAAACATGCCAGAGCAGAAAGAGTTTGTCATTCTCATTTACTAATTGAAGTAGTTACTTTTAACAACGTTTTAATAAACTTGCTGTCTAATTTTTAAACTACTTTTAAATATACTTGCTTCTTTCTGCAGCGTTATAAATATGATTCAGAAATGTTATAAAACCTCAAATATAAAAAATTTAAAATTTTTTGTCAACAAAACTGAATTGTCACTGTGTGGCAAACATACTCTATAGAATACAGAACTGTGGATGAAATCCAGAACAACCAATATGCAAATAACCCAACTAAACAGCCGAAAACCGGACAAGATATGCGATCTCCGTTGACTTCAGTGGATTGTCGCTCAAAAGAATTTGCAAGAGTGCTACATTTATATACAGGTTGGCTTTATTTGACCTTAAATCTCTTAAATATTTTGGAAAGAAGTGATCATAAGAAAATATGTTTCAAATAATAAATTAATATCTGGGAGAGGTTTATTTGTGACGCAAAAAAAGCGTCTACATACTTCGTTCTTGTGGTCTAGACAGGGGGTAACTTGCGAATTTCAAATGGTGTCCACAAAATTTTACTGTAGATTCGGATAGCACGTAAAAAATTTTCAAACGGGCCGTCTTAAATATCTTTTAAATGTGACGAATTACACAAAATACAACAAATACTAACCAATCTAACTAAACTAACAACTAAACAACTAAAATCTAACCAAGAGAGCAAAACACTTCCGCACACTTACTTACAAAAACAAAGGTATCAGCACCAAGACAGCAACTATCATATATAAAGCGATCTGCAGACCTCTAATTGCCTACGCTCCTGTTTTATTCGCCAACGCTACTGACAAAACTAAACGGCATTTACAGACAACAGAACAGATAGCACTGAGACTGATAACGAAGATCCGACACCCAGCAAACCCATTACACAATACACCAAACCGACTACTCTACGAAAGCACAAACTTGACAAGGATATCGGAAAGACTACTCGTCTTGCAATCAAGATAGAAACACAACCCTCACAATCTCACCTTCCTGGACCCCCTCTGTTTAACAAGACCGACCAGACAAACGCGTTTCCTCTTCCCAACCTCAACCCTATTGCAGCATCTCCATACAAATTGCATTATATACATTAGTTTTTAGTTTTCCATATAAATGTTATTTTAACTTACCCAGGGCAGAAAGACCGATAGGTCGATAGGCTTTTATTACTAATAAAGATGTTTACTACCTTCTACTAAAACAAATATGACGATTTAGATAAGGAGGGAGAAATTCAGACCAGCGTGCCAACTACAATCACTTTAAACATTCAAATGACATTGCTTGGTAGTAGGGTTTTGAGTCGCCCTAACTCCAACATGGGGGGTGGGCCATTTTGTTTTGTAGGAGGTACTAAGATTTGGTAGCTTTTACACACGATGTTTATTTTTACAATACGGACTTATGTCATCTACCTGGGAGAGCAATTAAAGCGACTGTACAGACCGAGAGCTTTTTCGTGATCGCGAGATAAAATTCAATAATAATGTCACCTCTTGACAACTTCTGCCACTGGTGTTTCAACAATGTTATCGTTGGAGAAAAGAAGCGTTTTGCTGTTGAATTGTTTTCCAACATGCATAACACCAAAACGAAAACAAAAATGCTTATTATTCGAGAAACAGTCCGCATCTCTACTCGACGATTCACCTCGCTGATGTACATCAACTTGTAACAATAACTTCTTTTAATGCATTTGATTGCAAATGTTGTCTTGCTAGTTGGGTTTAAAATCTCCTTTACCGTAGTGTTTATATACTCCAAAAACTCCGACCCTCTCTTGCGGATGTCAGTCGGACCACAAATCGTGTGATGAGCATTGGTGTTGTAGTCGCAAGATCATATTCTACGTAGTTGATTATTCATTCCAGTTTCCGAACAGGACAGTCTTCAGCTAAATCTGATCGGATGTACTGCGAAACGAAAACCATGTTTTAGCTTCCTCTGTTTTTGCGATTATTATTGACTAATTACTTCTGATTGAATATCTGGTGAAATTGCAATAGTCATTTAATTAATTTTATCTGTACACAAACTTGAAATAGGTGGAAGGTATCACATCCAAACGGGAATGAAATATCTTCAGAGTAAAACATGACTCACGATATTTGATTGATTGAACATGATCATGATAAATCTTTCAGAAAGATGAGAAGTTGAAATTGGCAATAGCACATAGCGTAACTTTTCTGAGATGAACCACCCAGGCTAATGGAGATGTCACCAGAAATAACTCCAAGAAAAGTTGAAAATGCTCTAAAGATGAAAAATCTGAGTGCAACATTGGGATTGGACGGGGTGTAGGCTGATGGCCTGAAACTGCTAGAACATTCGATTTCAGTTACCGTAGACTTGTAGGCTTCTATCCATTTTTATCCTAGGTGAGAAGAAGTCGTTAGGTTCCAAATATCGCAATCACCGTCTTATAAGCCACGAGCAAAAAATATTTTAAGTCATCCGCACTAAAATATATAGCAACTGCGAGTATGAAGCGTAGAACAGCCAGTTTATATTTCACAAAATGGCTGTATAGAAAAGTAAAAAATACATTTTTGCGTTAATTGTGTTAGTATAGTGTCCTGACGTAAACCAGCCGTCTACGCATGTTTTATAGATTACAACAAGGCGTTGGACAACATCAAACACGTAAAACTCTTACAAACATTGCAGAAGCATCGACCACCAGATCATACGAATAATATCGAACCTCTACTGGGGACAAATGGCAAGCGTGAAACTTAATATTTCTATCTCTGGAGATGCAAGCATTCAAAGTGGTGTCAGACAGCGATGTGTCTTGTCATTTGAGGATGAGTCGGCTGGCATACCAATCAACGGCACTCTATCAATAATATCAGGTATGCCGATGATACCGTTCTGATTGCACATACCCTCGAAAACCTGCAAAGACTGGCGAACGGCGTTACCGAAACCAGGAAAGATTAGCATTAGCAAAAAATAAACAAAGCAATATCCTGATTAAAGAGCAAAATGAACCCGCTAACAATAACTTTAAATATATTGGCACTATATTTAATGAAAGCAGTACTCATAGAAATGTAATCCTAGCAATAATCCAAAAGAAAACTTCTGCTCACAAACCACAGACTCAACGCTGACTCCCCTACAATAACTGCAGACGGCCAAACGACACAACCAAAAAACGACGTAAAATACCTTGGAATCACAATCGACCACAAACTTAAATTCACTAAACACATACGAAACATCAGGGCAGAAACAATAAAGAGAACAAAACACTTCCGATCACTAACCTACAAAGACAGAGGAATTCGCACAAACACCGCCACCAAAATATATAAAGCTATTTGTAGACCCTTGCTAGACTTTGGACATGTACTCATGACCAACGGAACAGAAAGGACAAAACGTTATACACAAACAACAGAACAAATTGCACTAAGACTAATAACACGAATAAGACACCCCCAAAACCCACTACACAACCCCCCCACCCAACTACTATACGAACGCACAAACATGACAAAGATCTCGGAAAGACTCATACAGCTACAGACAAAATGGACAAACAACCCCTACAACTGGACCATACTGAATCCCCTTTGTCTTACAAGACCAACCAGACAATCCCGCTTCCGTTTCCCTACATTAACGCTACTCGAACACTTACAAACGCTACGGACTAGTGGACAATAAAATAATTTATTCTTGCCACTGAAATCTTATTTATTTAATAGTATTGTTAACCTAGAATGGGAGAGTTTTCATATTTGTTTTTTATTTAGATTAAGACTGCATGTATTAAACAAGGGCAGAAAGACCGATAGGTCGATAGCCTTTTTTAGAAATAAAGATGTTTACTACTACTACTACAACAAAAGAAAATTGCTAACCGCCGGGATTTGTTGCTGAACTTAGGAACAAGAATGGTTTGCTACTATGTATATCCGGTTTTACTGTATGCGTTGGAGAGCTGGACTCTGAATAAAGAAACCTCAAAACAATAGGAGGTATTTGGAATGTGGGCATATAGGCGTTCACTGACGAACTGCTGACTGGATAGGTTTGAAAACGAGGAAGTCTTAAGAAGAATAAACACATAAAGGGAAGTTGTGTCTAGGTGTCCGCCCAGATAGGATTTCTTGGCTGCGTAAGCTGCGAGAGTGGTTTGGCCTGTCATCCGGTTGATCAACAAAAATAATTTAAGTTAATTAATCATTGTAAATATTTTCAATAAATAACACTGGATAAAAAACATGAGTTTAATTTCATTAGTAACTTGACGTACTGTATATCTTGCATTAATAAGTAATAAGCGTTGAGTACCTGAAAGCTCATTTTGCTTCTGAAAACGTATTAATAAAATACCTTTCTGAGAGAAAACGCAATGCAATAAAGTAGCGATCCAAGTCATTGTTCGGTGTTTAACATTATGCTTCAAATGAAATTTAAAAATCATTCAATTTCAACCCAGTATTTGGATTCAATGATGTACCAAATGTACTTTCTGTATGCATGTACTCAAAAATACGTTTGCTCTTTCCAAACCAATTATAGCAGCAGCAAATTCATTGATCCATCTAATGTTTAATATCCATTGCAGCTTTCATTTTAAAAGAACACAGCAATACCAGAAAATGGAAATGTAAATCTTTCATTTTCCGGGCTTTGTGCAACGCTACACTACTACCGTTAATTGCAAACGGCGTTTCCGTGGTTCATATTGTTGTGGCATTGTTCGAGTTTGTTTAAAATATTACCGAATTGGAGACAAATACGATATGATTTAAATTTTTTGAAATGCAAGTGAAAAAAACTCTCAGTAAACCACTCATATGCAATTCACAATATTCGTTAATACATTTTACCTGGACTTGCAAGTTATTAATGCTGCATTTTTAGTGTCATGTAAAATCTAAAATCTTATGTAAAACTTACATTGCTGTTTTTAAATAACGCATAACACTTTTTTCGTGAAACGTATGTGTGCATCACATTTCGGCAAATATTTATTCCATTGGGTAGATTAACAATATGGTCAGTGTTTCCAATTTAATGAAAATTTGAGTCGAAGATTGAAGTTTTGTAATACTTATTTTGCAGTTTGAGATACTAGTTACCAGTAAAACTACTATCAGTTAAACTACTACCAGTTAAACAATCTGATTGAAGAAATCGCAACTGAAAATTATTCTGAAAATATAATTTCTAATTAAGAGTTTCCTTATTTACAAATAACAATTCAATCTAGCCCAGTGGAATTAAAAATACAAATATATTAGCCATGATCTGCCGAAAATATGAACGAGTGCAGAATGCATATCTTTACAAATATTTCCCCATTTTCTGTGATAGTTTCTGTGTCAGGAGCAAATGCGTCCTTATAAGAATGATTGGGCTTTTTAATTGTTATATCCCCACGTATTTGAGAGCTAACCTAAATCAAAATAATACAATAAATGGCGTTCAACTCACGTATGCTTTTTTTGAAGAAAGCAAATCCCAGAAAAATGTATTCAGACATTTTTATCAGACAGTATCGAGATATTTAAATTATTTTGGTTCATTAAATTTTTGTGAGGAATATTGCTGAATCTAATACGCATGAAAGCGTCACCAATGCCTAGAAGCAAAAAACTTAGTACCACAAAAAGTGGACGATCAGCTGTCATCTGAAATACATCTTTTAAAATTTTAGTTAATTCTTTGTGGTTTGGCTCTATGACATATTTTCGTATCTATCTTAATAAGAGAGAGAAGGCCAATCTCATTTCCAGCAGTTCATTTAAATATTGAAAAAAAAATTAAATTTGAACCAGACTATCCTGTTTGATCCTAAAAATACAGGGTGATTCAAAATTGACGTCATTCCTCTGGGGGATTTGTCTGAGGTGTTTTAGGAGTACAGGAAAAATAGTTGAAAAAAATAATTGTTATTCAAAACTGAGATATTTGCAAAAAACTATATCAGAAGTATGGCAACAATGTTTTTCAAGGTAATCTGACTCATTAACATAGCGTAAATACCTGTTGCTTCTTAATTATTAACAACTGTAGTAACCATGGGTAAACACAAAACAGAAAAAATCAAAGTACGATGAAATATTTTGAAGGTTAGGAGAATGGTGTCACTTTGCCGTCAGTGCTGCCAACCTTTTTGGGACAGATGAGTGATATACCTAAATCCCCCACATCTGTCAACAAAAACCTCCTGTGGAAGGTTATGTATCATTGATCAATATTAATCAAATAACATAGAATTAAGTTGTTAAATCACAAGAGGTTGACTAAGTTCGGCCCGTTTAACTCCAAACATGTTTGTTCCCCAATCACTTTATTGTGCACTCTTCGCCGCAGTCTGGGATCACCTTTTGAGCAGCTTCACGTATTCGGTTAATTAACTCCTGCTCAATTTGTACCGGTGTTCGGAAGATCAGATATTTAATGTGTTCTTGTGTCCTGTGTATCTTACATACGTGGTAGGAATGTGGCCCTTCCTCGGTAATTATCCTGTTTCTGGGAAAGTGTCAGTTGTTGTGCAATGCTCCAAGTACTCCTGGAAGGCTCTACTAAATTATCTCCAATACCTGTTCATCTATGCCTGGAACCCGAATACCTTTTCGTCGTCCACTATGTTCCTGGAGCCAATCGTACAGTGTCTCTAGTCCTTTGCTGGTGTAAGTTCTTACAGCTGCTGCTATGTTACTGTGTAATTTCCCCGAAACTAATCGCATCTCCGCAAATTCGATGTTGGTGTACATTTTGTGAGTGGAGCTTTAAAGTAAATCACAGTTTGACAAATGCTTGTTATTATTGATAGAGGCTCTCTACCTGTAACTATCTGATAATGACAAAAAACATTATTGCCGCTTTGACTTTTCAACAAAATATTGTAGAAGAGTACTTTTTTTAAATCAAAAATTTTCGTAATTTGAAGCAGATCGTAATTTTTCTTTTCGAATGGTTAATTATTCTAATAGGCTACCAATCAAACATGAGATAATTTCAAAATGATACTTAAAGTAACAAAATCTGCAGCTTGATTTTCAGCACCATTTTGAACATTAATAAACTTGTTTTGCCAATGCTTCGCTTGAATCTTAAGATTTTAAACTCATAAAATTTTATCAGAGCCGCCTGCTTTAAACCAGAAATAAATGTATTATTATCACTTTTGTCACCCTATGTGTAAAGTCTTATTGAGGGAGTATTAGATACCAAGCTAGGAAATTATGCGGGCGAAATCGACGAAATTTCAATACAGTAGAGATGAGTAGTATTCGTATGATTCGTATCATTGAATCCTTCCAGTGATTCGAATGGTAAGAATTCCTAAAAAGAGTGATTCGTATCACCTTAAAATCGCACGGCGTTCCAGTATACTGTAAACAAGACGGTAAGTTCAGGATTCGGAACGGAATACGAAAGTCGATCGCGGACCGATACCGTTGAGTGATAGAAAATAAGAAGACGGAACCCGTGGTTTGTGAAATAACCAAGATAAACTGAAATCTTTTTTCAATTAAATTAAAAATATATTTATTATACACCAGGGGCGGGGTCACAGCTCTCCTAAAACCAACATTTAAACTTGAAAGAGCAAATCCTCCTTCCCTCAACAACCCTTTGAACGACTGTCTACATTTTACCATACCCTACTTAAACGACCTGATACACATATTTCTGACATACATACACCCACACTCCAACCTAGAACAAAACATACTGACTAAGGCGAGCATCTATAAATATGCAATAATTATAGGCGACTTTAACTTTGAATAGAAACAAAACGAAACAACTTAAAAGATTTTTGCAAAATTCCGACTTTATAAAACAGCACACCCCACCAATCTTTTCTGATGCCCGCCAACCCAGACTCAACACCAGACGTTCTACTGCACACAAGAAACCTGACAAACACCATCAACAACATAAACTTAACCAACGAGCTGGGATCCGACCACCTGGCTATTACGTTTAACATAGACTTACAACATACGCAACCTACCTCCAATACACCTCCTATAGAGAAAAACTTAAACCTAACAAAGACTGACATAGACAAAGTGAAACAACATATACATGACTTCATTCAATCACAAGCACAGCACATTTCAATAGAAACCATACAACAACAACTTACACTAGCCATACAAAAATTTAGCCCGGAAATAAAAAATGCTTTCTACAGATATACACTGCCCAAATACATACTGAGACTAATAAAACATAAGAGAGAACTGTACAGACTATATACAAACACTCAAAATAACGACCTAAAAAAGACATTGAACCAACTTAACAGAAACATTAAAACTCTGATTGGACAATACCGACAAGACAAATGGCTAGAAACATGTAAAGAAATACAGAAGGACAAAGGCAAAACATACTGGCGAAAAATTAAGAAACTGGCGCAATACAGGAAGACTGGCACTACTGACACAACTGACGAAAACGCAATAGAACGCTACACAGACAAAGAGAAAGCGGACGCATTCGCCAGACACTATCAATAGGCCTTCAGCATATCGACAAACCTTAACTTCGACAATGACAACTGGAACTTGATCAACGACTGGTACTTGAACTATTTTAACAGCTCACCAAACTACACCTACAAACTGATCACAGACGCAGAGTACGACGAAGCCCTAGCGCACACCAAAAACACTGCACCGGGGAAAGATAAAATTAAGGCAAAACTCTTGAAAAGCCTAACTCAAGAAACACACAAACTGATCCTAACTGAATTGAACAACTGCATCACAAATGGCAGAATCCCAGAAACATGGAAAAACGGCTTAATAATCCCTATACCCAAAAATGGACTGGACAATACACAACCGAGCAACTACAGACCAATTACACTACTTCCAGTACTAAGCAAAATTTTTGAATACATAATAAAGCAGCGGCTTGAAAAAGTGATTGGAAAATATATACCTACCTACCAATTTGGTTTCAAACAACATCACTCGACTGTTCATCCGCTCTTTATTTTGGCCAACAATATACAAACTACCCACCTAACTGACAGAAAGACAGCTTGCCTGTTTATGGACATTAACAAGGCTTTCGATAGTGTCTGAAAAGAACTTACTAGAAAACAGACAACTACAAGTACGAATTGACAAAACACTGTCATTTTCTTTTTCCCCTGAACAAGGGCTCCCTCAAGGATCCCCGCTCTCACCGTTTCTCTACAATATATACTGCCATGACATATACAATTACAACTTACCAGACAAAAATCAAATCGACAGATCGGCATACATATTACAATACGCAGACGACACGGCACTTATTGTACATGACAAAACTACTGAGAGAGCAGCTCAAAGACTCGAAACACTAACAAACAACACAATGACATGGTTTTACAAATGGAGACTAACACCAAACGCGTCAAAAACCAACTTCTGCTCACAAACCACAGACTCAATGCTGACTCCCCTACAATAACTGCAGACGGCCAAACGACACAACCAAAAAACGACGTAAAATACCTTGGAATCACAATTGACCACAAACTTAAATTCACTAAATACATACGAAACATCAGGGCAGAAACAATAAAGAGAACAAAACACTTCCGATCACTAACCTACAAAGACAGAGGAATTAGCACAAACACCGCCACCAAAATATATAAAGCTTTTTGTAGACCCTTGCTAGACTATGGACATATACTCATGACCAACGGAACAGAAAGGACAAACGTTATACACAAACAACAGAACAAATTGCACTAAGACTAATAACACGAATAAGACACCCGCAAAACCCACTACACAACCCCCCACCCAACTACTATACGAACGCACAAACATGACAAAGATCTCGGAAAGACTCATACAGCTACAGACAAAATGGACAAACAACCCCTACAACTGGACCATACTGAATTCCCTTTGTCTTACAAGACCAACCAAACAATCCCGCTTCCGTTTCCCTACATCAACGCTACTCGAACACTTACAAACGCAACTGACTAGTGGACAATAAAATAATTTTTTCATGTCTTTGGAATTTTATTTAATAATATTGTTAACCTAGAATAAGAGAATTTTCATATTTGTTTTTTTATTTAGATTAAGACTACAAGTATTAAACAAGGGCAGAAAGTCCGATAGGTCGATAGCCTTTTTTAGAAATAAAGGTGTTTACTACTACTATTTATTATACAGGGTGATTCAAAAGTGGCGTCATTCTTTTTAAGGGGTTATAGGGGCTCACTTGGAGAGTAAGAGGAAAATATTGAAAAAATTTTTTTCGAAAATTTTTAGAAGATAATAGTAGTAAACATCTTTATTTCTAAAAAAAGGCTATCGACCTATCGGTCTTTCTGCCCTTGTTTAATACTTGTAGTCTTAATCTAAATAAAAAAACAAATATGAAAATTCTCTTATTCTAGGTTAACAATATTATTAAATAAACTTTCCAATTCTAATGACAAGAAAAAATTATTTTATTGTCCAGTAGTCAGTTGCGTTTGTAAGTGTTCGAGTAGCGTTGATGTAGGAAAACGGAAGCGGGATTGTCTGGTTGGTCTTGTGAGACAAAGGGGATTCAGTATGGTCCAGTTGTAGGGGTTGTTTGTCCATTTTGTCTGTAGATGTATGAGTCTTTCCGAAATCTTTGTCATGTTTGTGCGTTCGTATAGTAGTTGGGTGGGGGGGTTGTGTAGTGGGTTTTGGGGGTGTCTTATTCGTGTTATTAGTCTTAGTGCAATTTGTTCTGTTGTTTGTATATAACGTTTTGTCCTTTCTGTTCCGTTGGTCATGAGTATATGTCCATAGTCTAGCAAGGGTCTACAAATAGCTTTATATATTTTGGTGGCGGTGTTTGTGCATAATTCCTCTGTCTTTGTAGGTTAGTGATCGGAAGTGTTTTGTTCTCTTTATTGTTTCTGCCCTGATGTTTCGTATGTGTTTAGTGAATTTAAGTTTGTGGTCAATTGTGATTCCAAGGTATTTTACGTCGTTTTTTGGTTGTGTCGTTTGGCCGTCTGCAGTTATTGTAGGGGAGTCAGCGTTGAGTCTGTGGTTTGTGAGCAGAAGTTGTTTTTTTGACGCGTTTGGTGTTAGCCTCCATTTATAAAACCATGTCATTGTGTTGTTTGTTAGTGTTTGGAGTCTTTGAGCTGCCTCTCAGTGGTTTTGTCATGCACAATAAGTGCCGTGTCGTCTGCGTATTGTAATATGTATGCCGATCTGTCGATTTGATTTTTGTCTGGTAAGTTGTAATTGTATATGTCAAGGCAGTATATATTGTGAGAAACGGTGAGAGAGGGGATCCTTGAGGGAGCCCTTGTTCAGGGGAAAAAGAAAATGACAGTGTTTTGTCAACTCGTACTTGTAGTTGTCTGTTTTCTAGTAAGTTCTTTAATGTGTGTAGTAGTTTTAGAAGATATTAACAGTTCAAAATCGAATTTCAACTTTCTTATTAAGTATTATTTTAAAATAGTCCCATGTTTGCTTGGTATCCTTTTGGAATACTTAACCATTCGAAAAGAACAATTACGATCTTTGCTTCAAATTACGAAAATTTTTGACATTAAAAAAGACGTCTGCTACAATTTTTAATGAAAAGTCAAAGCGGCAATGATGTTTTTTGTCATTAACCGATGGTTACAGGTAGATAGCCTTTGTCAATAATAACAAGCATTTGTCAATCTGTGACTTACTTTGAAGCTCCTTTCACAAAACGTACACCAACATCGAATTTGCGGATATGAGATTAGTTATGGGGACTGCCACAGTAACATAGCAGAAGGTGTAAGACCTTACACCAGCAAAGGGCTAGAGACACTGGACGATTGGCTCCTGGAATTGACGCAGATTGTGGACGATCTAGAGGTGCTCGGGTTCCAGACACAGAGGCACAAGTATTGGAGATAATTGCAGCAGAGCCTTCCAGGAGTGCTCGGAGCATTGCACAACCACTGACACTTTTCCAGGCACCTGATAATTGTCCCTATAACTACCCAGAGGAAGGGCCACAATCCTACCATATATGTAAGATACACAGGACACAAGGACACATTAACTCTCTGATCTTCCGAACACCGGTACAAATTGAGCAGGAGTTAATTAACCGAATACGAGAAGCTAATCAAAAGGTGATCCCAGGCTGCGACGAAGAGAGCACAATAAAGTGATTGCGGAACAAACATGTCTGGAGTTAAACGGACAGAACTTCGCCAACCTCTTGTGATTTAACAACTTAATTGTATTTTATTTGATTAATATTAATCATTGATACATAACCTTACACAGGAGATGTTTGTTTACATGTGAGGCGAGTTTAGGTATATCACTCATCTGCCCCAAAAAGGATGGCAGCACTGACGGCAAATTGACAGAGTTATCCTAACTTCAAAATATTTCTATTGCTTTCTCTTTCTTTGTTTTGTGTTTATCCATGGTTACTACAATTTTCAATAATTAAGAAGTAACAGGTATTTACGTGATGTTAATTAGGCAGATTACCTTGAAAAGCATCGTTGCCGTAATTCTGATCTAGTTGTTGGCAAATATCTCAGTTTTTGATAAGAATTAATTTTTTTAACTGTTTTTCTGTACTCCCAAAACACCCCCAGAGGAATGACGCCACTTTGGAATCACCCTATATATTATATAATATATAATAACTCGGCAACTGTTTTAACAATTGATATATTTTACGGGATACGACGGCTACAGACTAATGCACCCGAGACAGGAGTGGATCCATGAGAGTATGGCAAAGGAAATCAGTACCTAACACGAATGAAATCTTGGCGACGTCGGGCGATTCTATTGATACGAAATGAACGAATCTCCTGATGGGAATCTTTTCTTGATACGAATTTGTGTGGTACAAATCACTAAAAAGATTTGAATCGCACAACTCTCCAATACAGGAACTAAATGTATTTTCAATGCTGCAAGCGGGTTTTAAGAAAGTCTTCAGCCAACACTTAAATGGTTACTAATCAAGAGATGAGATATGTACTCGTGAATACTTCAAAAGTTTCAATAAAGGAAATATGAAAACTTGGGACATTCAAGGAATAGTGTTAATTTAAATCACAACACTACTGTTCAAAAATGTATTTATTAATTTAAAACATGCAAATAGAAAATAGTGTTTAAAATTGCATTTGCGTATTTTAATGGCATTGTTTAAAATACATAAAATTGCTATGGACTTATAAAAATATTTCTCTAAGCCCACTGAAAGAAATATAGGTTTTGCATATCGGACACTCTTTTTTACAGGTCAAAGGTAACCATGATGTAATACATATTTTGCAAAACAAATGTCCGCACGGGGTTAAACATATTGTAGAGTTTTCGTCAAATAAACTCATACAAATTGGACATGTAATCTCACGAGAGGGCTTCATGTTCTAAAATTTAATACAATTATTATAACTTCTTTAACAACACTTAAACACTTACTAATTAAATTTCAGTTTCATGTGTAAAAGTTATGAATGTATTTATCAGAAGGGTCAGCTTATTAGAATCAGTTATTTTAAAATCAAATATTTTTTTATATTAAATATATTTATCTGCACAAGAAAAGATTTTGATTATAAAATTATAATTTTCGCTTAAACTGAAGGAAAATTTGTTTTTGAATAAACTATGACTGTATATGTTTTATTAAAAATCTCAACGGCAAACATGTATCCAAGCAGATATTTGTTTTTCTTGTTAGCTTTCAATATGATTTTCATAAGTTAAAATGCTTTTCTTTTCTCAACTTTTCTTGGAGTCTCAAATATTCGACAGAGCGCTAAATATAGCGGGTGTTGGATATTAAAGTTGTTGAGGCAAGTAAAAGTTACCACCAGTGAACAGCTGATTCTGGACTTTACATTGAAGGAATTTATTAAATTAAAATGAAATTTCCGTATTCAGCATCAAGCAAAAGTTTCAAGAAGGGCTACATCTTTACCATGATATCAATCCTTTTCACCAGAAAATTTTCCTAATCACGTTATTATGTAAGACCCAAACATTTTTGTAAATAATCAAAATACATAGGATGTCCGTCTGAATCGAAATTATTCCATTTGTAATACAAAGAGACAGGACAGTTTAATATAAATAAAGGCAAATTCAATCGTCCAGCAGCCAAAAATTTGTTAGTTATATTAGAAAATATTGTTAAAGTGGCAAGGAGAAGTTCCAACATAGAAACCTAAAGTATATTGTACATAAAGCCACTTTCAACTTACTTGAGGTTTCTGCGATTCTTGTATCTGTTTATCATTCAACTTTTTAGGTAGGACCATTTTGTCGAGAACACCTTAAATTTTGGTCTATCTTTGCAACGTAGATATAAAATATATACAATATATCAACAATAGGACTGCAAAGATTCTTCCTTATAACACTTTAATTCCTCGAATCCAGAATGTGCTAAAATAAAAAAAAATTACGCTTAAAAAGTGAGATAATACTTAACTAAACATAAACACAAATATATTGATTACTGGGATTTAGTTAATTCAAGTTGATTCCGTCATTGGAGTTTTGAAAACTACTTATGGACAATCCTCAACAGCAATACATTTTGCAATTAAACCGTTGTTGGAATATTCAATTTGTTGACTCAAAAGTTAAGCAAGAAATTATACGCTTTTTCCGCTTCTAGTATAAAAATACTTTTGTTACTATGAAATTAATAAGTTTATCAGACTTTTACCTGTACAATGTTATCAGTTACATTTTGAAAAATATTTAAAATACTCAAAACCTTGATCAAAACTTGATATTGTGTAAAGGGTATATGATGGCATGTACAAAAGAAATTCCTGGGTTCCAGTCAATATTAGTGTTTATTATTTAAAATCTTTACAAATACGTTTCGGTGTCTTTCTCCACCATCATCAGTTTGTCTAAAATAAACATTCACAGTCATCATTAATTTAAAACAAAAGCTCTGCTAAAATATACATACTAAAATACAAATTACAAACATATTAAAAAGTATATTAAAAAACATAGGTTCACAGGTGATGAGTCAGGACAATCATGTTCGGGATGGTATGTACAAAGTAAAAAAAAAATTAGTTTTTGTAACCTCTAAGGCATTAGTTTGCTAAAAATAGATGCTGGAAATTATGGGCCGTTTATGTTTTCATAAATTTTATTTTCAGTGCCTTTCAGAAACCAATTTACTTTTATTTTATGGAACGTACTATAGTGAACTAGTTTGAAGAATGATACTCAATGTGTCTGGTAAACATCTCGATAACCTACAGGACGACCTGGAAAATAGCAAATGGAATATCTTAGGTATTAGTGAAACTAGGTTAAAGGGCGAATCTAACAAAATACTCAAATCTGGCGATATGTTGTTCCAAAGAAAATCCAAAATTAACCATCAGATTGGCGGAGTGGCAATACTGGTCCATAGCAAGATAAAACATCTCATATGCAAAACAGTCGCTTTATCAGACAGAATTATATACATCATGATTGCAATGAACAGCAGGTCATACAGCCTTATGCACCCACATGTTCAGCACCAGATGAAGATATTGAACAGTTCTAGGAAGACCTTACCACAGCAAAGAACGCGGAAAAGGCTAGGTTTACAATTGTAATAGATGATTTTAACGCAACGATTACACTTGTTTTCTTGTACAAAAATCAGCCCTAGATCCACCAAACATCGAAAACTTCGGCCTGGGGAAAAGAAATGCAAGAGGACAAGATATGATTAGAGAACAAAAAAATCTCTACAAGAGAGAACGAAAAAATGTTGGAAGAGCCCCGATAGTTATTTTAAAAACGAGATTAATTATGTACTAGTCTCAGACAAACATATTTGATACGGGCAGCGATCATAGGCTCGTGAGAGCTAAGATTCGCATTAACATCCAAATCGAAAGGAAGAAAAGAAACTAATCGGATAAAAGCTTTCACCGACGATGGAAGAATTGAAGAAAAACGAGGAAGAATATAAGAAAGAACTTGACAAAAGGTTAGAAACAACAGAACTTCTGCATAGCATGCAAATTGGAGAAACAGCGGAAAAAATTACCAACAACATCCCAGTTGCAATTAAGAAAGTAAATTTTAAGGGCAAACAAGGAAAAAACTGAAAAATCAGCTTTGACACAGCCAATCTTATCAAAGAATTGCGTCAAACAGATATACATTGAATATGCATCGGCATAGATTCTTAATTCACATTTGCTACATCAAACAACAATTTCAAATATAAAAAAGCCCTTAGTGCTAATGTAATAAAATTGATTTCTCTTCCTTTACTATTAGAAACAGGCTATTGATAAAGCTAAAAAACAAATAACCATGAAGTTTGAACTTTAAACGCTCTAAAGCTGACACTCAAAACGGAGTAAATGTTAATGTGATCTCAGTTTGCGTCCATCATCGAAAGATCTAAAGAACGAACTCATGATAATTTTTGGAATAATAATTTTGGATAACACTTGGAAGCATATTCCAGACTTCCACGATCAGTTAAAGAATATAATTATAATATATTTATATCAATTTTTAAATATTAATATTTATATAAATTCGTTGTTAATTATTGCACTAATATAATATAATATTGTTTAAACCAATGTTTTAGACTTGTTATTACAGATGTATTGTCTTTCAATGGGTCACGAATTAACTTTTTACGCACGATTAGCAAAATATGTTAAATAATGCCAGGTTTTTTAGAAACCCTTAGAAACGATATTTTACTAAAATAGGTTTTTTTGTATAGTATATATCAAAATTTGAACTATAATATGAGCCTAGTATAATGATTTACGAATCTACCGAAGACTGAGACACTATTGCAGAATCCGGTATTTTATAAATCAAAGTTTATATTAAATACGTGTTATTATTGTAATATGTATTAATTTGGGTGTTTCTTACCTGTATGATCTTATTTATAAAACTTGAATAAACTACTAATGGCAACAGGCATTAATGAAAAAAATAAACAATAATCAAACTGAATGAAACGCACATGTAAAACACATTTGAACTGGACTAATACATGGAACAAATAAATAATCCTCTACTACTAACTTAAGCCTCCTACGAAGAAAACAAAATATCTGCTGGAATTTGCTATCAGTATTATCGACATTCGAAGAATGTTTATACCTGGCGATCACTGAACTAAGCACACACAATTTTTATTGTATTGTATACAGCAAAGATGGCAAACGTAAATAAAGATATTCGTGTAGTAATAAATTTCCTCTATGTTCAGGTTTTAATTCAGATGTAAATGCAACATTCATAAATTGCAATACGAATGGAACAATTACAAAATAATTGAAACGTAGTATTTAGTAGTTAATAACATTCTCTTGCGGTGCAAAGAACATGCAGTTTGCATGCATCTAAAAGTTCTTCAGATGTGGAAAACAACATGTCAATTGCCTGGAAGCTAGGTATTCCAGATTTCAGACACTCTAATCTAGATACTCTAAAGAACTTCGTTTCATATCGGAGTTAAATGCTTAACTTTGATGGGATTTTCGTTCCTATTTATATGTCTATTCATGGCATAATCTGGATCAACTATAACATGTGATCTCTTGTTTTTGTTTGATTGTGATTATTCGCTTGCCAGTGGAACAGACCCCTTGCTTGGTCTTCTTAATTTAGAGAATGTTTTCTTGCTGTTTTTTCTTTGTTTAAAGGAGTTCGAACTGTTTCAATTAGCTGAAAATTTTAATTGGCTGTAAAACGGAGACACTCACAACAAAAAATGGAGTGCAAAAAAAACCCGCAGTTGAAGTAATTTTATCACTTATTATTTTGATCATCCATAAATCTGGCATGGCAAAAAATATATCCTCTTGTTAATAGCGCTTTACCCTCTTCTGTTTACTCTAATCTTTTTAGCAACTTGCTTTGATTTACCCTATATGGCAATACAGTAAAATATTCCCAAGGAAAGATTCTTCCGCACTTGTTCGCGCTCCATTTTCGATTTAAACAAAAATAAATAAATTCTTAATAGACACTGTTATCTACTTGGTTTTATTATATATTTATCCGAAAATGCTATTCAAAAGCGACGTGGGCACCCATCTGACAAAAACGGGGAGGAACGATCCTAATAGCAGGATGTCATTTGCACTACCCGGGATAATAGCTCCCTCCAATTGCCTTATTGAGTGGAAACCAGAGAGATAAGAATTATAATAGAGAGTCGAGGATACATCATCAATTACGACACCTTTTTGGACATCGTATCTCTAGCGCTCGGTGAATGCACTGATAGCAGACCGAGTTCATCCTGTAATTAAATAACCCAATGGCGTAAAAGTGATAATGAAAATTTCATTGAAGCTGGTTTAGTCTGAACATTAAATAGCGTTGATATCATCAATTAAAATTATCTTCGTTATACATCGCTTAAGTATAAAGCAGCAAGTCAGTTCAGATACATAATGTTTAAGATCATCAACAGCAACAGGTAGATTAAGTTAGAATCTCTATTGGCTCAAAGCTTTAGAACATTTTTGTACGTCGATTTGTTTGCTATAAAGGCCCTGTTACCTTTACAGGGTGTCCCAACGACAGACTAAAGTAAGTTTACGCTTTTAGTACTAAACTAATTAAAGAGCACAATTTGAAGATGCACAATTGTTTTTCCTTTTAACATTTATCAAACATTTCCCAGATCTCATAAGTTTAGGCAACTTCTTTCAAAGTTTTCTTTTTAATTTTTTATTTTCCATATTCCTAGTCTGCCAAATTGCCAAAACATGTAATATAAACTGATATTAAAATTTGACGATAAAACTGAAAATGACAAGAAAATGGGGGTTCCATTTAAAAAACTAGAGTTGGTTACTACCACACGTTAACGACGCTCCGAGTATATTGAAAAATCATTTAATGCGCTCCTCTTAAACTGTATACAAGTAAACACCAAATACTTTCGTTAACCGAAATATTTATTTTGTAAAATTCATATGTACTGAGACATTGCACTTGGACGGACTAATTAGCAACGCTGTATAAATTTGATCATTCAAGAGGGCGCAAAAATTCCATTTAAGGTTTACTGAAGGTTCTCTTTGCAAATAACGTGTTTTGAAAATTTAGACAATTTTTTTATTAAAAATTTAAACTCCTCACAGGATAAAGTAACACTACTTTATACTTAAAAAATTCAATTTATTAACTTGTTCATTTGTTAGCCAACTCTTAAACACTCTTAAATATTATAGAAAATTATTTGGAAAATATTGTTTATTTAGAAATTCACAAAAATAAGTTAAAAAGAAAATGGATATAATAGTAGAGCTAATATATTCAACGTAAAATGTTGATGGTTGAGGAGTTTTGTGAGCTGGGGTAACTCAAACGAGAAACGAGAAAAACAGGTTTTCGACAAACAAATATTCTACTGCTGATAATATTCCAAATGTTACTTTCTAGTTTTTCGTTTAAAAACATTAAAATAATTTAGTCAAATTCGTATAAAAATTGTTGATTTTCTATAAAAATACTATCCAACTTTCTATCAAAATCGTGAACATATACTATACAGGATGTCCCATGTATTTACCATCAAATCTATAAGAAGCATGTATTCTAGGAATCATTCTGATGAAAACAGTTCATATGAACAATCGGTTGTTTTTTGTTTGGAAGAAATTAAAGAAAATAAAGAAATAGTAATAATCAACAATCACCAAACCGTTGTTGAGAACGGTTAGAACCGTTCTTTCCTGTACACGTAACGCTCGTTGGGCCGTGGAATACTGCGACTGATTTTCATTCAGATTTACGCGTAAACAAGTCAGCAAATAAGTCTAAAGGTTGCAAGCCTGGAATCTTGTACAACCTCGTCCTGTCCACTTTTCAGCAAAGGTTGCATGTAAAATTGTGGCGGAGTTCCATTTTACTGATGCAATATGTTTGGTAAAGTTTCCAACTACACATCCTTTAGGAAACCGGGCAACACTTCCTCCAAAAGGTTTAAGTAATTTTCTACCCAAGGGTTCCTTCAAAGGGGTATCGTTCGGCAAGTTGGTTATTCCAAATACCGGACCAAACGTTGACGACGAAATTATTTTGATTAATTCTAATGAGCATACTATGTGGGATTTCATAGGCCCAAACGTGTTCATTTCGGCTGCTATTAATGACAGCTTTCTCCGTAAAATGTATGAAAGGAATAAAGCCGAAGTTAGCCTGCAGTCACTGTCAACATTAGAGCCATTATTCTAAGCGACGAGGAATTAAATGCTGGACTTTTTCCCATGATAAGTCCATCAACGGGAAGAATTTTCCAGATCACGGTTCTACTCATGCCAGTTGTTTGAGATATCCCCCGAATACTTGTACATAGCCTTGATTAAATTGCAGTCAAAACAGTTTTGCGGTGTTGTTGATTCGAATTCTTACGAACTAAAGTTTTACTTTTTCTTATTAATGTTTTTGCTGCATATCATTTCAAACGTATTTCAGCAGGATTTTCAATAATTATTTTATTACTATTTTTTAGATGGTAAATTGCGGACAATGTACCCACCTGGATTGTATTTCTGAACTAAAATAAAGCTAAAAAATCTAAAAGTTGGTGCATATTAAATATAACTTTATTATAAGTATTACGTACTTATTATAACTCTGCTTTTGCAAGTGGTTAAATATTTATCCAAGCCTCAAAGGGACTACAAAAATGTTTTTTTTTTAAAGAGCACGTCAATCATCCGAGGGAATAATAATGTTTAACAAAGGAGTCAATTGTTCTATGTGTTTTGAATTCCCATGTGTTGCCCCAAGTTTTGTTACCTGTGACATTGTTTCCTATCCCAGTCTCCCTCAGCGTAAAGCTGTCTTGAACTCAACATTTTATTAATACTGAAAGAGGTTTTTTGAAAAATAAAAATAAAACCGACTCCGAAAGTCCGAACTTTAAACTGAAATGGAGCAAAAATTTCGTCCGACTGGGAAGCCATTGAAACCATCAAAAGGTAAAGTAAAATTACTTTGTGTCTACTAATAAAAATAGTAGTATATGAATGCAGAAAAAAGCTAAAGTAAATATTGTCACTTCTCCCTTTTTACAAATTATCTCGAATGGTGCTTGCCAAACAGAAAAATATTTTCCATTTAATCTGGTTTATACAGAGTGTACCGCAAGCACATGATGAAAAGGACACTGAGGCATTATTTGGTCCAAATGAAGACCATATGACCTAACTGTTATGAAAAAACAATGTCAGGCTCCTCTGTTATTGATGGTCAAAGTTCTTCAAAATAATTTTGATTTTTGAAATATCGGGAGAATTGTGCTATCGATTTTAATAAAATTCATTGTGAATGTATTCCCATGTAAGACTCATGTTTTGATGAATAACCGAGTTCATCCGTTTTGGGCCAGTGAGGAATTCTCGAGTGCCTTGGATCGAAAACTTCAGAACTTCTTATTTGGTATATAAAATCAACTGATTTTTTCTTGAGTTCCTGCACTAATTTTTTTTGAAAATTTTTGCCTCTTTGTAAAATCTTGTAGCATTCATAGCTTTTGGGCCAAAATATGATTTCTGTTTCCTTGCTATTTTACAATTTCAGATATTAACTGCAAACGTCGTAGTAAGCGATAATGTTCTTTTATAAAATCGACAGATCGGCATACATATTACAATACGCAGACGACACGGCACTTATTGTACATGACAAAACTACTGAGAGAGCAGCTCAAAGACTCCAAACACTAACAAACAACACAATGACATGGTTTTATAAATGGAGACTAACACCAAACGCGTCAAAAAACCAACTTCTGCTCACAAACCACAGACTCAACGCTGACTCCCCTACAATAACTGCAGACGGCCAAACGACACAACCAAAAAACGTTCCTACGTGAAGACCATATTTTGCTAAAAACTCGCTTCTTCTTTTCGCTTCCTACCACCCTTCCAAAAGACGATCGGCCTTAAGACTTTGACCATGTCGGTCAGTAAAAAATTATAAAACGCTTGACAGTTAATTGATTATAAAAGAACAGTAGTAGTAAACATCTTTATTTCTAAAAAAGGCTATCGACCTATCGGTCTTTCTGCCCTTGTTTAATACATGTAGTCTTAATCTAAATAAAAAACAAATATGAAAATTCTCTTATTCTAGGTTAACAATATTATTAAATAAAATTTCAATGGCAAGAAAAAATTATTTTATTGTCCACTAGTCAGTTGCGTTTGTAAGTGTTCGAGTAGCGTTGATGTAGGGAAACGGAAGCGGGATTGTCTGGTTGGTCTTGTAAGACAAAGGGGATTCAGTATGGTCCAGTTGTAGGGGTTGTTTGTCCATTTTGTCTGTAGCTGTATGAGTCTTTCCGAGATCTTTGTCATGTTGGTGCGTTCGAATAGTAGTTGGGTGGGGGGGTTGTGTAGTGGGTTTTGGGGGTGTCTTATTAGTGTTATTAGTCTTAGTGCAATTTGTTCTGTTGTTTGTGTATAACGTTTTGTCCTTTCTGTTCCGTTGGTCATGAATATATGTCCAAAGTCTAGCAAGGGTCTACAAATAGCTTTATATATTTTGGTGGCGGTGTTTGTGCTAATTCCTCTGTCTTTGTAGGTTAGTGATCGGAAGTGTTTTGTTCTCTTTATTGTTTCTGCCCTGATGTTTCGTATGTGTTTAGTGAAATTAAATTTGTGGTCAATTCTGATTCCAAGGTATTTTACGTCGTTTTTTGGTTGTGTCGTTTGGCCGTCTGCAGTTATTGTAGGGGAGTCAGCGTTGAGTCTGTGGTTTGTGAGCAGAAGTTGGTTTTTTGACGCGTTTGGTGTTAGTCTCCATTTATAAAACCATGTCATTGTGTTGTTTGTTAGTGTTTGGAGTCTTTGAGCTGCTCTCTCAGTAGTTTTGTCATGTACAATAAGTGCCGTGTCGTCTGCGTATTGTAATATGTATGCCGATCTGTCGATTTTATAAAAGAACATTATCGCTTACTACGACGTTTGCAGTTAATATCTGAAATTGTAAAATAGCAAGGAAACAGAAATCATATTTTGGCCCAAAAGCTATGAATGCTACAAGATTTTACAAAGAGGCAAAAATTTCAAAAAAAATTAGTGCAGGAACTCAAGAAAAAATCAGTTGATTTTATATACCAAATAAGAAGTTCTGAAGTTTTCGATCCAAGGCACTCGAGAATTCCTCACTGTCCCAAAACGGATGAACTCGGTTATTCATCAAAACATGAGTCTTACATGGGAATACATTCACAATGAATATTATTAAAATCGATAGCACAATTCTCCCGATATTTCAAAAATCAAAATTATTTTGAAGAACTTTGACCATCAATAACAGAGGAGCCTGACATTGTTTTTTCATAACAGTTAGGTCATATGGTCTTCATTTGAGCCAAATAATGTCTCAGTGTCCTTTTCATCATGTGCTTGCAGTACACTCTGTATAAACCAGATTGAATGGAAACTATTTTTCTGTTTGGCAAGCACCGTTCGAGATAATTTGTAAAAAGGGAGAAGTGACAATATTTACTTTAGCTTTTTTCTGCATTCATATACTACTATTTTTATTAGTAGACACAAAGTAATTTTACTTTACCTTTTGATGGTTTCAATGGCTTCCCAGTCGGACGAAATTTTTGCTCCATTTCAGTTTAAAGTTCGGACTTTCGGAGTCGGTTTTATTTTTATTTTTCAAAAAACCTCTTTCAGTATTAATAAAATGTTGAGTTGAGGTAAAATGAGAGATTTTAATTCAGATCTCAGATATTACGTTTAAGTGAAATCTTATTCGAAATCAAACTACGCCACTACTTAAAAAAATTGTATAATATCCGATATATTATAATGTCTAATGGTACTAGGACCACTTTCGTTCACAATATTTCTTAGGGCTTTCCTTTAAACTTTCCTTTAAACATAGTATTTATTTCATAATTTCGTGGCACTAAGCTATGTTGATCATACGAACTTAGTGCTATATGTTAGGACATTAGAGTCGCTTTAAAATGTATGTAACCATCATTTTTGAGTTTAAGAAAAAATATTTTGGCGGTATTATGGAATCCATAAAAAATTTCTGGGTTTCAGTCAATTTCATTGTTTATTATTTAAAATGTCACAAATACGTTTCGGTGTCTTTCTCCATCATCATCAGTATGTATAGCTCTTTCTACCTTCACATTTTCAAATTGACTGAACCCCAGGAATTTTTTTTGGATTAAATTGAAATACAGTCAGGAAAATATACGCAGTATTATGGAACTCTAAATGTCGATCCAAGGTACTTTTCAAGTTTATGGATTAAGCCTTCGTGCCAGACTTTATCGAAATCCTGTGCAACATCGAGGAATATAGCTGAGCAAACTTTCTTCTCTTCTAGCGGATTTTATATAGCATTGACGATTCTATGGACTTGATCAATTGTACAGTGCTGATTCCTGAAACCGAACTGATGATCCGGGATAATCTGTTCAGCTTCAGTTATTGGTTTTAGTCTTTTCAATAGAAGTTTATCAAATAGTTTGGACATAACTGGTAGTAGTGATATTGGACGATATGACATTGCTTCATGGGGTGGTTTTCCAGGTTTTGGAGGCATGATGACTTCTTTAATAACTTCAATCAGAGTGACAAACGGGATTTCTGCTTCTTCCTGCTGTGTAATATAAGGCAATGTTTCTGCATTATCTACTGCATTGGTTTGAAATATTTCCTCAAGATGTTCTGCAAATCTTCTGGCTTTTTGCTCATTGTTTTTATCCCAGCTCCCGTCTGCATTTCTGATTGGGGGTGCTTGCATGATTGATCTTTTCAGGTTTTTGATAATTTTCCATAGCGAATATTCTGTACTAGAATCATTAGTAAGTTTCCGTAGGAACTCGCCAATGGCATCGTTCTTTATCTGTTTAATCTCTCGTCTCAGCTGAGATGTAAGATTATTTAGTATAGTTTTATCTTGTAGTGTATCTTGCTTTTCGTTTTTCCGATAGTAATTCCAGAATTTCTTTAGGATAATTATTTCCTTCCAGTTTCCTTTTAGTTTCTGGTGTGTTTTTCCATGGTAAATGTTAGATATCAGCTATTAATTTTCCACCTCGAAGTCTAATTGTTCTTGAGTACGTACCGGGACTGCCAAATTACCTCTTTCTTCTAATAATGTTATTCTAAAACTGTTCCAGTCAGTCCTTTTATTAACTAGACAAGGATTTTTTGGCTTTGAAATGATATGTTCGCTCAGAGTCAAAACAATCGGTGAATGATCGGAATTAAGCTCCAGACTGTCTTCAATTTCCATTTAATTGCTTGATACATTTTTAATTATGTAAAAGTCTTTCATGTCAGGAACTTTATGCGGATCTGTAGGGCAGTATGTAGGTTTGCCCGTTGAAACAACTTCACATCCACAGCACTGGACCGCTCTTAGCAGTTCCCTTCCTTTATTTGTAATCAATCGGGATCCCCAGTGCGTATGTTTGGCGTTGTAGTCTATGCCTATTATAAATCGATTTCCTAGATTTTTGAAAAGTTCTTCATATCTTCCACATTTGTTTTTGTGTTTTGCAGGACGATGCACACTAGCCAACGTAATGTTACTATTCTTGGTTATAATTTTCACTATCATTGCTTGGATGCCTGCTGCTTCAAATTTATTTTCTTCATAATTACAAATATTTTCTTTGATTATTACTCCACTTCCTCCTTTCCCTGCCTTTTCTGGATGAATTGCGTGGTAAACTTAATATCATTCAAATTTAATAAATGATTGCCTTGTGAAATGTGATTGCATGCAAAGGGCCTTTTGCCCGACATGCAAAGGGCCTTTGACACAGTCTGGCACACAGGCCTGCTGTACAAGTTGTTTGCAGTGCATTCACTGCCACTCTACCTAGTTTCCCTGATAGCGTCCTACCTAAAAAACCGTTCCATCCAGGTGAAAGTGGAGAATTCCACTTCTGCCAAAAGACGCATCGCGGCAGGTGTACCACAAGGAACAGTGATTTCGCCGCTGCTGTATACATTGTACACAGCAGACATTCCAAAACTTCCCACTACAAAAATAGCACTATACGCTGATAATACGGCTATCTACGCATCGTCTTTTTATGCTCAGGTTGCGAAATCTCGCATTGCACATCACCTGAGTTTATTGACGCCGTATTTTGACAAATGGAAACTTAAAGCGAATCCCAGGAAGACGGAACTTATTATCTTTTCGAGCAAATTCACTAACAACAAAATCTTATCACCACTCGTGGTCCAAAATACTCCTATCAAACCAACAAAAGAGGTGAAATACCTGGGATTCAAACTAGACGCCCGACTCCATTTCAATAAGCATGTTGACTATGCTGTACAAAAGACTGCCATGACCCGAAGAAAGTTGTACTCTCTTCTGGCGCCAAATTCTTTCCTATCACCTCGAAATAAACTTCTGCTCTACACCTCCACTATAAGGCCCATACTGACCTACGGCTCCCCTGTCTGGCACTCTGTCTACTGTCTTACTGTCCCACTCTCTACTCTGTCTCTACTCTTACTCTGTCTTACTGTCCCAAGTAAGAGCAAACGATCGCCCAACCCATGGTCCCCTGTATAAGCGACTTCCCATATTTTATGAGGATTTTGTCCCTGACAGTATGTGACGACAAACAAACATTGCCTGCCAGTTGCAGACCGTCGTTTCTAGCAGGCTGGAAACGCACAAATCCAACATAACGTGACTTGACGGGTTCGTCCTGCCTCGTTCTGACTGGTGTTGGCTGGTCCTTTGCACCGATCGGGGCGGGGGCGGATGGATTTGGTCATCTAGTTGAAACTGCCGGCGGTTAACGCCACGGCTGACAGTATCAAACTTAAAGGTCGAAGCAAAAGGGGTTTTTGGCTTCCCTTCAGGAAGACCTTTTTTCCTTAATGAATGCCCCTCGAATAAAACCAAAACCGCCACTTCAAGACTATCTCCTGACGTTGTCGTGCGTATGGCTAGCTCGGGAATGTCCATGTTAGGGCACTGCCCAGGTAATGGACGACTTAGCGCGCCTATTTAGGTCATGGGCAAAGAGCAACCGGCCGAACATCTGGCCAGACATGGGACATTTTACTGACTTATGTTTTTTGGTTTTAAACTTTGTTTGTGAATTTGGTAATGTGAATGTTTAATAAATTTTATCTATCTATCTATCTATTACTTGACACAACTTGAAATATAATTTTAAAGAATTTTATCACAGAGAACAAAATAATTAATTAAATATTGCTTGGTATAATAATGTTTTATTTTACATTGTTAGTCGTGATCTCTATCCAATAAGCCAATTCATCTTACCTAATCGTAGACCGAACTGTTTATGCTGTGTAGAAAATGCTTGCGCCTTGTTAATCGTCTGTCTAATGTTTTAAATTTTCGGCTTCTGGTGGCTGAAACTTGTTAAATCTAAATGGGGGACAGTTGTCACCTTTCATGGAGAATGTTGCATAAACCGACTTTGTTTCTTTGAGGTTTATTCTTCATTTTCCAGAAATGGCAAAATTGAGCATCATTTGGCTCTACCAGATAGTAAAGTTGGTTGGCTTCAAAATACAGAATGAACTATAAAAGCAGTCGACGGGCCCATATTCCCTGCTTTTAAGGGAACGTCTACTATCTCAAAAGCAGTAAGTCAGTTGACTGACTGATAAAATTCTGACTGTAACTAATATAATGGCACCCAACCTTGGTTTATGTAGAGTATTTAGAACAGTTTTAATATTACAAAAATGTATTCACGGTAGATATTGATTCAAACTTAGAACGATTTATTACATTTCTTGACAACCCCTACATCATTTCTTTTGTATACATTTCTGCCGGAAAATAATGCATTTTTATATTTTTGTTTTATACTTAAATCACACCGACAATGTGATAATAAGCACATTGCAATTATTTTATACTTTTTACTATAAAGTTTACTACTAATATAAATAGTTCCTATATTCGGAACCAAAATTCTGGCTTTTACTTAATGGCCAGCGAAATTTATTCCTTTCTATAGTCCATAAATTGCTGTTATTGCGGGCTGTTGGTGACAGTTTTTTAGGAGACCACCAAAACCGGCCACACATAAAAGCTAATGGAAAACATAGCCATTACTACTACATGAGCATTTATTTAAAGTGAATACTTGAAAATAATGTATTTGTAATTCGATTATTCAGCTTATATTTCAATGGAATATTTCCGAGATTTCCTAATCAGCATTATCAGATTGAACTGCTACTGGCAACTGAAGCTACACTGACAAAAAAATCATTGTAGTGTTGCTGGTGTGTAAGAAAGATGCCAATTTGTCAGTAATCGGGCACTAATTTTTTTCGCTCACCTTTTCCCATTGTTCACTTTTTGGCAATTTAGCATTTGAACTTCCCTTGCAGATCCTTTTGTTCTAGATATTTTATGGTTGGCGACAAAATAATAGAGTGCCATAAATTCGGAACTTGGAGCCTGTGCATGACACCCTTTTAGCAATTCGAGGGTTTGCGGCTTGAGCGCGGGAAACAAAATAGAGAAATTCTTTTCCACCGGTAGTAATAACCTTCACTGCAAAAATGCTAAAATAAAGTTTCATATTACATTTCATTAAGACAAATCAATATAGCTGTTTTTTTTGCAAGCAGCAATTTGTACCAGCAGACAATTCGCAATGGTTTGACTTCCGGAAACGTATTTGTCTTAATACCGTGAAGCGTCTATTGTATTTTCAGATATTTAAGTATGGATATGCGAGGAACTTGCCAGCAGTTAATCTTTCCTTGCCCGTCTTCAAACATTAGCAGAGAGTTAACGTAATGTAAAGGATTGGCACATCTTTAGACAATGACAGAAAGCCGCCGCTTTGTTTGCGGCCACAGAAGGGTGAACCAGCAGGGCTTGGAATGCAAATAAGGGAAAATAAAACAAAAAATAAGAGATACAATATTATTAGGAAACGGTGGAACGTTAAGATTATTCAATATGATGGAATCTTGATTTTCTGAATGTTACAGATTGTGATTATTTACAAGTTTTTGTAGCTTACAAAATATATTTCTACTATGCCTTCAACCCATATACCCATATATAGTTGGTTTAATTAGTGTATGTAGGTGTTCATTTAATCTTAGCTCTGTATATCATACACTAATTAAATGAACACCTGGTATATTGAAGAAATGCAGACCAAGTGATATACTCAGAATGCAAAGAAAAATGCCAAATATTATATACAGTTTTCTATTCTCTCGCTCGATATTGGACAAAGTAAAGATTTTTCAATAGTTGGCCAAATGTGAAGGTAGAAACAGCCATACATGTAAGTAAAATTTAAATCTCTAAACAATACATTCTAGTATTTTCCTGAACATGATTGTCCTGACTCATCACATGTGATCTCAAGAGATTCAAACGATTTTAATATACTTTTTAATATGTTTGTTATTTATATTTTAGTATGTATATTTTAACAGAGCTTTTGTTTTAAATTAATGAGGACTGTGAATGTATATTTTAGACAAACTGATGATGGTCGAGAAAGACACCGAAACGTATTTGTAACATTTTAAATAATAAACAATAAAATTGACTGGAACCCAGGAATTTATTTTGAATTAATTTGCCTTATTGTAAATCTCTGGTCGACAGTAGATTTATTTTTACGGAATCCACGCTGGTAGTCCCCAAGCCTGACTCTACGATGGGTTTAAGCTTTAGGGATAGCGATAATTAGGCTTTCTTTCCACTCATCTGGTATTTTCTCCTGAGTCCATATAAGGGGAATAAGTCTAGGTAGTTGCCTTTGCAGTGCTTCTCCTCCATATTTCAGCGGCTCTGCTTTTTGTCTTGTTGTCTTTTCCTGTCTTTTCCTGGAGCTTTATTATTTTTGAGTTTTTTGATAGCTTCGACAGTTCCTTCGTATGTGGGTTGTTCTACTGGCGTAAAGCTTGTCAAAGTACTGCTTCCATTTATCCACTATTTCGTTATGCTTTCATCTTCCTTCTTAAGTATGGTTTCCGCTCTAGGTCTTAAGCCTTTTTTTGTGCGTTCAAATTTTTTATAGACCTTTCTAGACCAGTTATGGTTGCCATCTCGTTCCATTCTTGCCAGTTTTTGTTGATCGTGCTGTCTCTTCTTTGTTCTCATTAGTTTTCTAGCTCTTTTTCGCAGTTCGCCATATAGCTTTATACTTTCGTCCGTTATTCTTTGAAGAACACTTTGCCTTGCACGGTTTCGTTCCTCTCAGATCTTCTTGCATTCTTCATCGGAACGAATGAAAAATCGAATTTTGGGCTGTTTTCGTAGTATATTAGCAGTCGCTTTTGTTATTGCCTTGTTGATAGTTAGACGTGTATTGTCTAGGTCTTCGCTCTCTTCCGCAAGTTCCAATTGACTGTCTAAGCACTGAATGTACCTTTTGCTGGTAGTATCGTCTGATAGTTTGTCGGTATTCCATTTTGTTTTTAGAACCGTTGTATTAGTTTTGGAATGGAAATTTTTGCCCTGACTTTGACTTTAACTAAGAAATCGTTTGACACTCATGTTTGCTTATGTCTATTCTTGTGCTGAAACATAGTTGATTTATTAGCATATTGTTGGCCGATGCCAATCCTGCGATCCATAGCCCGTTTTCGTTTAATATGTCGTGTTGGTGACTGTACTAACCCAAACTCCTGTCGGTTGTGTAGGTTGCCACTAAAGAATACCACTGAATTGTTCATTTTCACATTTTCCGAATCATGCCATGGTACTTCTTGGGCCGCGGTAATATCCATATGGGACTTCATCTGTTGTATGGCGTGTAGGGCTGCCCCTGGTCTATATCAGCTTAATACATTTCCAGATACTATATGCATGCCTGTTTTTCGTTTGCAAGGTCATCTTCTTTTATCTGTCCGCTTCCGAGGCTGGTTTTTTCATTTTATAATGTCTGGCTGAGTGGAAGGATTTTCTGTCCTTTGCATCAAATATTAGGTGAGCACAACCAAAAAACGACGTAAAATACCTTGGGATCACAATTGACCACAAACTTAAATTCACTAAACACATACGAAACATCAGGCAGAAACAATAAAGAGAACAAAACACTTCCGATCACTAACCTACAAAGACAGAGGAATTAGCACAAACACCGCCACCAAAATAAATAAAGCTATTTGTAGACCCTTGCTAGACTATGGACATATACTCATGACCAATGGAACAGAAAGAACAAAACGTTATATACAAACAACAGAAAAAACTGCACTAAGACTAATAACACGATTAAAAAACCCCCAAAACCCACTACACAACCCTGGGGGGTTGTAACCGTTGTTGTTGTGGTACAAACCCAACTACTATACGAACGCACAAATATGACAAAGATTTCGGAAAGACTCATACATGTAAAGACAAAATGGGCAAACAACCCCTACAACTGGACCATACTGAATCCCCTTTGTCTCACAAGACCAACTAGACAATCCCGCTTCCGTTTCCCTACATCAACGCTACTCGAACACTTACAAACGCAACTGACTACTGGACAATAAAATAATTTTTTCTTGTCATTAGAATAGGAAAGTTTATTTAATAAGATTATTAACCTAGAATAAGAGAAGTTTCATCTTTGTTTTTTTATTTAGACTAAGACTACATGTATTAAACAAGGGCAGAAAGACCGATAGGTCGATAGCCTTTTATTAGAAATAAAGATGTTTACTACTACTATTAGGTGAGCGTTTGCAGTCTTTGCCCACTCTGCAAGTATAATCCCATTGGCGTCATTTGATGCATATCCCCAATGTGTGTTATGGCTGTTAAAGTCTCTGGTATATATCGCTGGATGAGGTAGGTTGCGTAAGAAATTGTTTTACCACTGGGTGTTTGATGGTTTGTATATGTTTGGAACTTTGATTCTCCCTATGTCCATTATTATTTGATGGATGTCATTGACCACGTTTGCAGAAATTAACTTAACGTTCTCTACGTCTGATCCGGCGTAGGTTGCTATGCCGTGGGCATGATGATAGCCACCAAATGGTGCCACCCCAATTATGGTAAAGCTGTGAATTACTCCTCTCGTTTTCATGTCAGACTCAGTTGCAATATGTGTTCTTGGGCAACTGCTATGTCAACGTTCTGGTTCAAAAGAATTCTCGAAAGACATTGGTTTTTACTTCTGCTGCACCATTCTATATTAAACTGGCATATCCGGACAGAAGGGTCTGGATATCTTATCGGTTGGCACTGATAAGTGCCGTTTGGTAAAGACTTTTATGATACAATCGTTAGTGTGTGAATAGAAGTCAGGATATCACATGCCGCTGATAGTTTGTCTGCCAGCTGTTTCTAGTTCTTTAGCGCTACCCAGGGTGCACCATGAGGAGACGAACAAGATTTGCACCCCTAGATCACATTTACAAACGCTTACGAGAGTTGAGTGTGTTAAAAAGTAAGTTTGTTCTCCCATGCTTCTGTGCTCTGCGTTCTGTAGCTTGCTGTAGCTCGTAAAGCAAAAAAAGCAATGAGTGATTTATTTTATTTATTATACTTGAATTGAAGTAACATTCAAATATTATAATCTATTTAAGGACCTACATCCGATATCACCAGACAGTTCAATTATGCTAAAAATAATTGCACATTTATATATTGACTAATCGCAACGTGCAGATCGTATCGAATGGTAAGACAAATAAGTCCTAGATTAAAGATCAACGACAACATTAACAAGCTAAAGGGAATTATCTATATTAGTAAACTCATATGAACAATTGAGACTGAGTTTGCAAAACCATTAAATTGATGACTGTCAAAGATGATAAGAATAAATTATTTACCCAAGGCTTACCAAACTGAGAACTGAATGAAAACGTAATAGATGAGAAATTCATTATCTAACTGTAATCATTAACTTAAGTAAAGTTGTTGAAGAAAAATTACCAATCCAATTGTATTATTTATGTTTATTGAACTAATAAGATTCCTTTGTTCTCTAATTATATAGGGTCTATATGTATATATTTAAATGTTGAAGGAGCATTCTGGTGGATTGAGAGTGTACAGATAAAAAAATGAAACACCGAGATATCTTTTACAAAGTAAATCATAAATTTCACAGCATTGTTATTGATTAGTCAGTACAAATGACGTTTTTCCCTTAAATATAGCGATCAGATCTGTTGGTGAATTTTTACGGTGGTCATTTGTCAGTTCTGAAAATGAATACTTTTCTGGGTGCGGTCGATCCGAACATGAGCTTCGTCATAAAAGCTCGTTCATACGGTGGCATTAATGTCGTGACGTCTAAAGCCGTGACAGCAACCAGTGTCACGGTGTCGCATATCAAACCATTTTGATATCTGACACTAACGTCGCGACACTGTGACATTCTACTGTTCAGACAATGACACTGTTGTGGATGACATTAGATGTCACGACATTAATGTCATCGTGTGAACCAGCTTTAAGACATAATTGAGAGAAAATGGCGAGGTGTGTTGCCAAATGGTCGACAGAGTAGTAATACCACAGCTTATACATACATATATATATATATATATATATATATATATATATATATATATATATATATATATATATTATATTATACATATATATATATATATATATTTATATATGTAATATCTAAATATTGTCCTGTTTGACCTATTTAAAGAAAAGAATATATGAACATAATTATAGCTTAAGAAAGGTTAACGAAAATGAAACAGCATTAGCACAACATGCACAACAAAAGTTACATAGTTTTGATTTTGATAACACAAAAATATTAATCAATGAAGACAATTATAATAAGAGAAGAATCCATGAAATGATACAGATTAAAAAACATCAGAATGCAATGAATTTTAGATCAGACACAGAACGCCCGCCATCCACTATTCAACTATCACCATTGAACGCCCGCCATCCACTATTTAATAACCCTGGACGGAAAAACGCAGCTGGAAATTTGCTAGCCAGCTACGTTCGCGACAATATCCTACTAGTTATGCCCACTTCATCTCCAACGCATTATCCACACAGTGGAATGAACCCATCTTTTCTTGATCTCGGAATAGCCAAAGGACTCGCCAATCTCACGGAGATGGTGGTTTAGACGTCCTCAGCAGTGACCATTTGCCCATTTACCTCGACATTAGGGATTTAAAGCGCACACAAACGAACGACTTTCGATATTCATACGAAAATTTCGATTTTCGCGAATATCGGAAACGACTACAAGACCTGACGTGTATTTCGATTGATACTGTCGAGGCTCTAGAGCATGCGGTAAAAGGTCTGACCAGGAATATACAACGGACACAGCAAGCTTTGGCCAAAAAAGTTCCGAACAGACCGCGGCGCGACAACCTTCCTGAGGAAATCTTGAACCTTATTAAGGCGAAAAATAGAATCAGGAAGCGTTGGCCGCGATACAGGCAATCTGCCGATCGCATAAGGGCAGCAGAACTTGCACGAGACATCCAGAGCGAAATTTCCGCATACAGGAATTTAACCTGGGCGGAAAAATTGCGAAACTTATCTCCCCGTGACAATTCTTTGTGGAAACTGTCGAGAAGTCTACGAAAAGGCTACGAGCAAGTCCCCGCCTTGCAAAAGAGAGGGCGGAGTTACATTACCACCAGCGACAAATGCGAGCTGCTCGCCGACTTTTTGGCAGAAGTACACAAAGCCCAACCAGCCCTTCAGGATAACGAAATAGAAAGACAGGCCGCTGTTTCCGTAGAACGGAAGTATTCTATACCACCCTCGATTTTGCATTCCTATATAACAACCCCGTCGGAGATACAATCGTGTCTTCAGCGCCTCCCTAGCCGAAAAGCCCCCGGGCCAGACGGCATCCCTTATTTACTCCTCAAAAACTTACCACGGAAAACTATAGTGCTAATAGTACAAATAGTCAACGCAGTCCTTAAATTGCAGCACTTCCCACAGGACTGGAAAAACGCTGTAATAATTCCTATCTTAAAGCCGGGCAAAAACCCGACTGATCCCGCCTCTTATAGGCCAATTTCCCATCCTAAACTCCCTCGGCAAATTAACCGAGAAGGTTATCCTATCGAGACTACAGGCAGCAGCCGAGCTTCGAAGTTTAATCCCGGATGAGCAGTTTGGCTTTCGAGCAAGACACAACACAACGCTGCAGACTGCCAGGATCGCAACGGATGCCTATGAAGCATTTAATAAGCTTCAAAGTACGGTAATGCTGCTTCTCGATATGGAAAGGGCCTTCGACACAGTCTGGCACACAGGCCTGCTGTATAAGTTGTTTGCCGTAGATTCACTGCCACTCTACCTAGTTTCCCTTATAGCGTCTTATCTAAAAAACCGTACCATCCAGGTGAAAGTGGTGAATTCCAGTTCTGCCAAAAGACGTATCGCGGCAGGAGTACGACAAGGTACAGTGATTTGCCGTTGCTGTATACATTGTATACAGCAGACATTCCAAAACTTCCCACTACAAAAATAGCACAATACGCGGATGATACGGCGATCTACACATCGTCTTTCTATGCTCAGGCTGCGAAATCTCGCATTGCGCATCACCTGAGTTTATTGACGCCGTATTTCGATAAATGGAAACTTAAAGTGAATCCCAGGAAGACTGAACTTATTATCTTCTCGCGCAAATTCACTAACAACAAAATCTTATCACCACTCGTGGTCCAAAATACTCCTATCAAACCAACAAAAGAGGTGAAATACCTGGGATTCAAACTAGACACCCGACTCCATTTCAATAAGCATGTTGACTATGCTGTACAAAAGACTGCCATGGCCCGAAGAAAGTTGTACTCTCTTCTGGCGCCAAATTCTTTCCTATCACCTCGAAATAAACTTCTGCCTCTACACCTCCACTATAAGGTCCATACTGACCTACGGCTCCCCTGTCTGGCACTCTGTCTGTGATTCCACGAGACGACGTGTTCAAAGGACCCAAAATAGGTTCCTAAGAGGCGTCCTATCGGCTGACAGATACACCAGAATAACCGAAATGCACGAAGCTACAGGGATGGTCTATATAGCCGACTATATAGATACCATCGCTGAAAAATTTTATCATAGCGGAGTGCAAGGCTCAGTCCTCACGCGAAATATCACCCAAGTAAGAGCAAACGATCGCCCAACCCATGGTCCCCTGTATAAGCGACTTCCCATATTTTATGAAGGATTTTGTCCCTGACAGTACGTGACGACAAACAAACATTGCCTGCCAGTTGAAGACAGTCGTTTCTAGCAGGCTGGAAACGCACAAATCCAACATAACGTGACTTGACGGGTTCGTCCTGCCTCGTTCTGGCTGGTGTTGGCTGGTTCTTGCAACGATCGGGGCGGGGGCGGATGGATTTGGTCATCTAGTTGAAACTGCCGGCGGTTAACGCCACGGCTGACAGTATCAAACTTAAAGGTCGAAGCAAAAGGGGTTTTTGGCTTCCCTTCAGGAAGACCTTTTTTCCTTAATGAATGCCCCTCGAATAAAACCAAAACCGCCACTTCAAGACTATCTCCTGACGTTGTCGTGCGTATGGCTAGCTCGGGAATGTCCATGTTAGGGCACTGCCCAGGTAATGGACGACTTAGCGCGCCTATTTAGATCATGGGCAAAGAGCAACCGGCCGAACAACTAGCTAGACATGGGAGTTATGTTTGTTAACTTTGTTTGTGAATTTTATTAATGGGAATGTTCAATAAATTTTTATCTATCTATCTTTAGACAAACTGATGATGGTGGAGAAAGACACCGAAACGTATTTGTGACATTTTGAATAATAAGCAATAAAATTGACTAAAACCTAGGAATTTTTTTGGAATAAATTGAAATACAGTCAGGAAAATATACACAACAATAAATAATATATAATATAGTAGTAGTAGTAAACATCTTTATTTCTAAAAAAGGCTATCGACCTATCGGTCTTTCTGCCCTTGTTTAATACATGCAGTCTTAATCTAAATAAAAAACAAATATGAAAATTCTTCGTGCTTTTATATTGCAAAATTATATAATATATAATATGTTTATCATAATAATACTTTTTGTTTTATCAGGTAAAGCATATCATGGTATAGCATATGCGATTTCTTGTTGAGTAGCGACCTGAGCGTTTAGTGCACGAGCCTCAAGTTGAAATTCTGCTCCCAACTAGTTTTATTTTCTCTTCCCTATTTTTGATACTATATTTCTTATACGAGTCAGTTTGGTTTCTATTTTGTTATTAAATATTTATTACTTGGTGTTTGTTTGGATAAGTATGGCCGTACAACTTGTCACCGTAAAAGTTAAGAAATTAAGTGTGCAGGAATTGAAAATAGTCGGTTTGACCATAGTCATAAAAGCATAAAAAACTTGCCTAATTAAAAATTTAAATTGACTATTATAAGCAGGTATTTAGGAAACAAAAATTTGGAATTGTAGAAAAGAGAAAATAAAAAAATACCCGGAGAATAATGCAAAATGTCAAGTTGCGTTGAGCGGATATTTATTACGAAGTTAAAGTTTATTACGAAGTTTAAGTTAAAACCAGAGAACTTCACAATTTATCACAGATCCGATCAAATTTACAACAACACTTTTAATTGTTTATAATAATACATATTTGAATTCGCAATTTAATGGACTGACAATGTGGCCTACACATATTACAAAATAATATTTTTTTCAGTAAGAGAATAATCGCAAATGAAAACCATGTTATTTCAGCGATTTTCGACCCCTGGTAAATTGTCCAAATATTCGGATATTTTCTCCGAAAATTGGCTTGTGAGACAACTATGCTTTACAAGAAGAAAATATGTTGCAAGTTCATTTATTCCATTCATTAAAACAACGCAACCGGCATGTGTCATAGTATATCTTCAGTAAAACCAAAGAAAAAGGGATTGAACGCGCTGCACCGCTTAAAAGCTCATGCGTCACGGGCTGTTAAGCGGTGCAGCGAACTTACAAACCACTACACATCACGTAACACATGATTCAATGTATCGTATTTTGAGTTTACTGCATCATAAAAAGCGTTGACGCGTTGTATTGACGCGACAAGCCGTATTAGTATTAGTGCGTCAACACCCGTGTTAGTCAGGCCTACCTTCTACCTATTTCTGTTTCCGTTCACTTTTCCTCTAAGGTAAGTTGTGTTAAATGTATTAATTTTACCGCAGGAATCCGCTATAAGTTTGTTACCATTACTTATGGGACACATACTTATGGCTATATTCAAATTTCGGAATGTAGTAGTAGTAAACATCTTTATTAGTAATAAAAGGCTATCGACCTATCGGTCTTTCTGCCCTGGGTTGATTACAAAGTTTTGTATGTATTTCTGAATGTTTTTGGGTGAATATCACAAATAAAAATTAGACGACCTTGTAAATAATACCATCGTGATCTACTACATTTTTCCCAAAATGAATAGCTTATTTAACGTCAATCATCTTTATCTCTATGTAGGAATTTAATTAATAATTCCCCTTTCTCCGATTTTCCCCTTTTTTAAATTGTGGAGATATACGACTTCACTCTCTTCAGCTGTCGACCCCAAGAAACCAGTCAGGCGTCCGTAAGCGAACAAAACAGCAAAAACCAGTATCAATTCCGTAAATATCTTTAGCAAAGTCAAGTCTCGTAATACTTTTACTGCTCGTGACAACTACATTATTCTTTTTTGCGTTTCGGTGAGTTTAGTTTCCAGCCGATAGACTGTAGTTCCGCAGCGAATTGTTTGCGGTCACCAAACAATATTGTTACTTTGCACTGGGCACCCAGCAAATAGGATCATGATGCTCCTACGACAACAAATATAGAGATTTTAAAGTTTTTTCACAGTAATTGATTTTTGATCCAGTAATTAGTTTCGATAATAAAAAATGTTGTAATAAAATTTAAGAAATTGCAAGCTAATTAAAATGCAATGCTAGTCAAGCATGAAATGCTGTTAAAGACCATAGATATGTTGCCGTTCTTAGAATAGAAATTGAGTAATCTAACAACCCTTAGAAAAACTAAAACCGCTACTTCTTCTTATTCATATTTTGAGCCCTTAGCTCTTAGCGAAAAATAACAATATTTGGAAGTCATTAACGATCGACTGCTACAATGCTTGTACAAACATTTCATCGCAGCAATATGGGAAATTTCAGTCAAATAGCATACTATACAAGATGACCCATTACGAATGAAGAAGTGAAACCCAGAAGGTGTTAAGATTTTAAATGGCGACACATTTCCATCACGGAAAGCTGATATAAGCAATATTCGGAAAATATTTCAGCGAATAACCTGAAAATTTGTGAATATATGTTCTAGAGACGAAGCAAGTGTCCATTGCATTTTCTGTGTTACTAAAGTACAGCTCACTAAGCACCGAAAAGTTTTTGTTTTTATTTGAAATCTGTAAGCAATAATTTATATCTTACTTATGAATTCTTCTTTAATTTTGATATCCAGAGACCAGTAACTAAAACAAGAATCGAGTTTTTCTGAGATTAGAAGTCACTATTCGAGCAATAATTGGCCAGGCGAACACCCAGGACTGGGGGGAATGGTTAAGAAACAAATATCTGCTGTAGCGGCAACATGGTAATGAAACGCGCAAATTCGGTTAGAGGACGGTTAACAAAAAAATATCTGCCTACTTGACTGGTTCAGCAAAATAAGTGATAATATATTGGTAAGTACCCATACTTTTTAATTGTAAAAACTTTAATATAGGTAAGTCTATTTATCAAAATTAGCTCTAACTTAGACCACGTGGACGATGTTATGCTGCTCTCATTTCGAGTTGTTCAGTTCATTTATGTACCAAAAGGCTTATCAATATTATTGGAGGGCAATAAAATGAGCCAAACAAAGAAAATAAAGATTTCTAACAGGCATCTTTGGCGTTTGGTGACCAAGAACGTAATCAAACTATATCATACTAACAGTTTTTTATATATTGAATATTTTGAATACTCCGGAAATAATCTTAAACTGTTCGCTGTATAGCTCTGTATTATTTTTGTTTCCCTTTTAGGCTGAGACTGTCGAAAACTATAATTAATTATAAATTATGAATTAAGGTACAGTACAATTATAAATTATGAATTAAGGTACAGTCAGGAAAATTACAAAATTAATTATAAACTGAGAATCTACCCAACTTAAAGTAGACTGGAGTATTTTGCCTAGATATTACTTACTACCTAGTTTCAAGAATTATTTGAATTTTTGTGTGTGTGTGTGTTTGTTCTTGTTTATTTATTTAATAATTATTTATTAAAATTTTATTCGATATACATGCCATTTGAGTTTTATTCATCAATTTTTCGAACATGGGAGAATTATAAATTTAAAACATTTCGAAACAAGTTAGCTTAAAATGTTTTGTAAATATTTTTATGAAAACGTCATAGAAACATGAAACTACATAGTGATTCTTTGATGAGTACAAATATTTTAACTGGTGGTATATTTTGGTTATCCAAGCAGGACTATCAGGTTTATTCCTTTTACCAAAAACATGCCCTTAACCCCCGAAGATCAGGAGAAATGTGGTCTAAAACTCAAAAACTCAAAACATAGGAAAATAGTCCGCAGCAGTACGTACTAGTTCTGCGATAGTTTTTAGTCAAAAGAAAAATGAACCTGATAGTCCTGCTTCTAGGGCCAAAATGTACCATCAATTAAAATATTTACACTCTTCAAAGATACGCCCTGTATAATGTTACACAATATGTATTTGCAACGTTTAAATAAAGTTTATCACAACGTTTCAGTAACATTTCCTTGAAACGTTTCAGGCATTGAACCATATATTTATAAAGTGGCAAGTTTCATGAGCGCTTTAGTCACTTTTGCTGATTATGACAAAATTCAGTTTTTTTTTGAAGAACGTCTAGTTAAATCTGAAACTGTTTGCTATCCACAACAGGAAATTGAATTACCCTTTACCTTAACTACTAATTTCCTGGTCATATATCAAATTACTATTAAAACGTGAAACATTTACACTTGCCATTCTTATTGGGTTTGAATATTTCAGATGAAACTCAGGATTGGTTCGCTAGATAATTTTCATAATGCATTTTATTCCGTATGATTATGATGAAATCGAAAAATCTGATGTGTATCTTTCTATCTCTTTGATAGCGTAAGCTTTTAAAAGTATATTTATTATACGAGAATATTATAATACTCGTCCATAAAATCCGAGTGTTATAGTGAACTTTATCCTTGATTAATTCACGATCTTTTCTAATGTACACCTGAAACTACGGACATATTAAGTATTTGCCACTGAATTAAAATTATAAATATCCTGATTGAAATAAGCTTGAAATTAAAGTAAAAACCCTAACACCACAATACCGAAAATAAGTAACATTTGTCACAAATATGTTTTACGAAGCCCAAGTTGTTTGAGTTGTCAATAGTTAGTTAGTCAATGGTTCAGAATTGAGTCAAATATAATTCTGATAAACAATTCAACATTCGATGCCAATGAATTATTGTACAAAGTTTAAACGTAAAGATAATAACTTTACAAAGTTTAAACGTAAAGATAATAACTTGAAATATTATGATATGCCTCCAAACTTGCCTCTAAACCAATGACAATATAGGTGTTTGTTATTAAGATGAAGAATAATTTTCTTCAACAATTTGCCAAATGATGTTTTACTTGGATAACAACTTCTGCGTCCTCACTGAAATGTCGTCGGTCTTAAAATAACCGACATCGTCCCCTCGTTACCGGTAATAAAGTTAACAAGGTGTCATCATTGAGCAATGCAATTTGGAGAGTATTTACCTAAGTCTAAAATATACTGCCAACAGCCGCAGGTGCAAAGGAACAATCTCGAGAAGAATCGCTTCAAAATTAAACTCCATAAAGTCCTAGAGTTCTAACGTTTCCTGATTAAATTGCTCGCAAGTCACAAAACTTAATTGCTGTTTTATTTATTGGGCCCTGTTTCATTTGCTAATGAATGTAGTTCAGCTGGAAGGCACTTGAAATCTTGCGATTTTCACAGGGTGATGCAAAATGGGCGTGTTTTCTCTAGAGGTCTTGCCTTGGGGTACTTAAACAATACCAAAAAAAATATAAAAGCAAATGGTTATTTTATTAATTAATTAACTTTCATCTGCAGCCGAATAAAACATGTTTTTTATATAACGTAAACAGCGTAAAACAGAGACATCAGAAGAAATTAAACAGCAAATTAAAAATATATTTACCTACCAATGAAATGATAAAATCGCCACTTTAATCAGTTCAGAGTTCAGGTTTTCTAAACACAGTTCTTCAGTTGCGTTTACAAAGCATTGATATAAATACTGATATATTAGTGCGTACATTTATTAGATTAGTTTTACCATCATGTCTATCCATAATTTACCATAAAGTTATAGTCATTTTACAACCTCGGTTGTCGTTGTTTATAATAGTAATGCTTGAAACGGACGGCATAATTTTTGATAATCGAAAGTTTTTGAATGAAAACGATGAATGTTAATAATAATTTTTTGTATAATTCTTTTTCCTGACTGTACTTTAATTCATTCCAATGTATTCCTGGGTTTTCAGTCAATTTTATTGTCACTAATTATGGTGTTATGTGATGAGCCCTGCGTTTCGTCCCGGGTCTACCTATTGGACTCGTCAGTAAGGCTTAGGTAGACCCTGCCTTATACGCCAGACATCGGTTCTACGTGTTCGGACATAAATGAACCGAGCCGGTATAGATCTTCTGCGGTGAGATATTGGCAACCCGTGTTGCCGATTAGCATTAGATTGAAAGCCACTCGTTCCATTCTGCTTTTTTTCTCCCAAGCATCTATATCTTTTTTGTATATTTCTTTTTCCTGACTGTACTTTAATTCATTCCAATGTATTCCTGGGTTTTCAGTCAATTTTATTGTCACTAATTATGGTGTTATGTGATGAGCCCTGCGTTTCGTCCCGGGTCTACCTATTGGACTCGTCAGTAAGGCTTAGGTAGACCCTGCCTTATACGCCAGACATCGGTTCTACGTGTTCGGACGTAAATGAACCGAGCCGGTATAGATCTTCTGGGGTGAGATATTGGCAACCCGTGTTGCCGATTAGCATTAGATTGAAAGCCACTCGTTCCATTCTGCTTTTTTTCTGGACGAAACGCAGGGCTCATCACATAACACCATAATTAGTGACAATAAAATTGACTGAAAACCCAGGAATACATTGGAATGAATTAAAGTACAGTCAGGAAAAAGAAATATACAAAAAAGATATAGATGCTTGGGAGAAAAAAAGCAGAATGGAACGAGTGGCTTTCAATCTAATGCTAATCGGCAACACGGGTTGCCAATATCTCACCGCAGAAGATCTATACCGGCTCGGTTCATTTACGTCCGAACACGTAGAACCGATGTCTGGCGTATAAGGCAGGGTCTACCTAAGCCTTACTGACGAGTCCAATAGGTAGACCCGGGACGAAACGCAGGGCTCATCACATAACACCATAATTAGTGACAATAAAATTGACTGAAAACCCAGGAATACATTGGAATGAGTTAATAATAATCTAAGAATGTGGTCTTAGCTTCTTTAACTATTACTGTATACGGATATTCTTCAAAAGATTCTTAATCTTAAGATCAAGTAATATTTGCGTGAGTTTATCAATACTGAACATGTTAACTGAACATAAATTGCTATTAAATTTAATTACAATTTGCAAGATTTAATTCGTTTAGAGTCCGCCCATGGATGGTAAACTTGATACATTTTTGACATTGTTATACATTACCATTTTCGCATCAATAATTTTTTACGGTTCAGCTAGACTAATAATCTATTAAACGTCTACTGTAAAAATATACGTTTTATTAATTTTGGTAACATTCTTAAAAATTCGATTATGCATAATTTTCTTCTCAGGTTCATTGATGCACCGATCTTGGTCAAGATGTAGAAAACCATTTATTCTTTCAAATAACAACAATTTATAAACGATTTATTTAATTTTGGTCAACTTGACATTACTTGTTCATAAATACCCTATTGTCTTTGATAAAATTGCTAGAAGGCTCAATTTCCATGAATACGTGATATCCACAGAGGTATAATGTTTGGTGTAATTATTATATCATGCTGATTAACTTCAATTTGATTTGAATGTAAATAAATCATGAAAGCGACATTTTAATAGTTTCGTTCGTGTCAGACTTATTCACAAAAGAATGGCTGTAAACAAATTATCAGAAAAAAATATTGTTTCCTTAGTATCGTGCTAAAGTACTTTCGTAATTATTTTTATTGTTATAGCTTTGAAAGTATGCATTCATTAATTAATGTGCTCAAAATCTGCATAAACCGTATAATTACCCTTCGGTGATTTAAAAAATAAGTTCAAATTATTCCTGGGTTTCAGTCAATTTTATTGTTTATCAATCAAAATGTTACAAATACGTTTCGGTGTCTTTCTCCACCATCATCAGTTTGTCTAAAATATATTATTTTAATTGTACTTTTTATTTTATTATTTTAATTGTATTATTAATTATTCCTAATTGTACTTTTTAATATGTGTGTGATTTGTATTTTAATATGTGAATTTTGTGAAAGTTTTTTATTTAAATTGATGATAAATGTAAAAATATATATTTTAGACAAACTGATGATGGTGGAGAAAGACACCGAAACGTATTTGTAACATTTTGATTGATAAACAATAAAATTGACTGAAACCCAGGAATAATTTGAAGTGATTAAAGTACAGTCAGGAAAATATACCCAACTATTAAAAAATAAGTGAAGTCAAAAACTTTAGAACAAAAGAATATATAAGAGTTATCAACGTCAAGTGTTTTCATTCATTTTATTAAGCCTTTTTAATCTTAATTATTCCTTATGGTGTAAATTTTCAACTTAAAAGGAAAGAATACTTTATATTATATACAAAGACAATCAACCATGGTAGAAAAACAACACAAGACGTAGCGCGTATCAGTTAGTTATCAAAACAAGTCAACAACCTATGCTTACAAGCGGGGCAGAATAAGACGCAAATTAAAATTAGGAAAATAGACTTACTGCAGCTTCTTCCACTTTCATTAGTCTGAGACTATAATTTTCAGTATTCCCAAATTCTAGTACTGTCCACTAGGAAGTGGGGTATTTCTTTTCAATTTTGTTTGATTTCAAAATCAAAACAATATTTCAATTAGGCCGTCTGGTACCAAAGAGAGATACTCGTACATGATGCCATTAAAAGGTGCTACCACCGAGTTTTAAGACTAAAATATGACGATATAACCCAACTTACATTTGAACAGCAGTCTTCTTCTCTTCTTCTTCTTTAGCAACCTTTTCGGCCCACTCCTGGACATAATCCTCCCCCCGTCTTCTCCACTCCAACCTATCCCTTGCTCTTTGGTGCCAGCCTCTCGCTAATTTTTCTCTTATGTCGTCAATCCATCTTCTTCCATTCTTCATCAATCATCTTGTGTTGTCCTGTCCAGCGACGTGTCCTGCCCAAGTCCATTCTAAATTGCTACCACATACTCCACCTTTGTGCGTCGTCTTATTTCTTCGTTTCGTACATGATCTCGAAGTGATATTCCCGACATAATTCGCTCTATTGCTCTCTGACAGTCAATGTGGCGGTTTCCATAGCATATATCATCACCGGAAGGATGCAGATGTTAAATATTTTTTATGGGAATAACCGGGTTTTTAAGAATGTATCCCTATCTTCCAGTGGCCCCCCATGCCGTTCTCACTCTCCTACTCGTTTCCGCCTGTTGTTTTTCTTTGCCAAGTTTAATTTGATGGCCTAGGTATCCATATTCTTCGACCCTATCAATTTGGTTTGCCCCCAACATATATCGCTGCCTCGGCTGAGGAAAGTATCTTAGTTTTGGAAAGGTTCATGTTCAGTCCTATCCCTTCCGAAGCGTCTTGCAGCTCCTTTAGCATTTATTGAAGCTCCCCTAGGTTGGTGCTTATCAGGACTACGTCATCGGCAAATCGAAGGTGGCTAAGGTATCTGCCATCTATGTTAATTTCTTTTTGTACCCACTCCATTCGTTTAAAAACATCTTCTAATGCTAGTGTGAAAAGTTTCGGAGAGATCGTATCTCCCTGTCTTACTCCTCGCTGAATAGGTATATTTTGTGTTTTAGGTTTTTCTCCAATTTTAACGTGCAGGGTTGCTTCTTCGTAGATGTATTTCAGAAGATCCCTATATCTCGAGTCTATTCTCGCGTTATTCATAGCGTGGAATATGACCCATAGTTCTATAAAATCGAATTCCTTGCTATAGTCGACGAATGCTAGTTGAATTTTAACGTTGTATTCGGTATTATTATTTTGCTTTAATTCTATGATAATGAAACTAATATTAAATTGTCTACGGCAGCGAGAGTCTTGGTTGAAAGAGTAGGCTTTAGGAAATTCGTCTCATATTTTGACAGTCAAAATAAAATTTAAAAAATTAGTTTCTTTACGTGAGTACAGCGAAAATGTCCACACACAAGAAAAAGACTAGAAAGTTGAGAGGACACGTCTCTCATGGACATGGACGGATCGGTAAGCACCGTAAGCATCCTGGAGGTCGTGGTAACGCTGGAGGCATGCATCACCACCGAATTAACTTCGACAAATACCATCCGGGTTATTTCGAAAAGTTGGGTATGAGAAACTACCACGTTAGGCGAAACACTAAATGGGCCCCAGCTATCAATCTGGACAAACTGTGCTAAAGTACAAGTCTCATTCCGAGGGCAAAGCGCCCGTCATAGACATCGTGAAAGCGGGGTACTACAAACTTCTTGGTAAGGGAAGGCTGCCTGATCAACCCGTAATAGTTAAGGCCAAGTTCTTCTCAAAGAAAGCGGAAGACAGGATTAAGGCCGTAGGTGGAGCTTGTGTCTTATCGGCGTAGGTTCGATTTTTCAATAAATAATATAAGAAAAAAAAATGCCCCAACTTACCAATTGTCTAAATACCTGTCAGCTGTGTTGAGTAATATATTGGGAGGTTCACAATATCACATTAGAGACTCATGGAGCTTCTGCGAATTTATAAAAAAACAGAAGATTCCTGAGAACCATCGCCTAATATCGCTTGATGTGGTATCACTATACACAAACGTCCCGGTAGATTACTCAATACAGTGCATAAGAAATAAATGGTTTGAAATTAGGGAATATACATCATTGCCCGAAGGTGAATTTATTGGGGCGGTAGAGCTGTGCCTTAAGTCCACGTACTTAAGGACTTACTTAAGTACCGATACGAGGACTATTTCTATTCGCAAATATATGGAGTAGCTATGGGGTCCCCCATAGCTGCAACTATCGCAAACCTTGTAATGGAAAGTCTGGAAGAAAAACTAATACCTGATTTAGACTTTAAATGTGGATTTTTTAAAAGATACGTGGATGACTGCATAATGTGCCTGCCAAACCAAAAAGTTCAATACACACTAGATAAGTTTAATGCATTCCATGAAACCATTAAATTCACCATTGAGGAGGACAAAAACAAATCATTAAACTTTTTGGATATGACGGTTATGTATGACAATAATGGGGAAATGAAAACAAACTGGTACACAAAGGATGTGTGGTCTGGTAGATACTTGAATTACCAATCATATGCACCTCTACAATATAAAAAAAGTGTTGAAACAGCTCTTTCTGATAGAGCGATTAAATTAGCACATTGTGGATACAGACAAAAAAATCTTGAAAAAATAAAAAAGGTACTAATAATGAACAACTATCCCAAAGAACTGATTGGACCAGGTAAATGAAATGTAAACATCTGATATTGAAGAATTGCCAAGCAATTCTTAGAATGCAAAGAAAAGACGAAAGATAAACAGTTTTTTTGTTTCGCTCGCTTGATATCGAATAAAATATGGAAAATTCAGTGACCAGTCAAATGTGAAGTTGGTAGCAACTATGTACACGTAAGTTGAATTTAGATCTCTAAACAATAGATTCTAGTCTTTTCGCAGACATGTTTGTCCTGACTCATCACCTGAAAACCAATGTTCTGGATGTACTTTTTAATATGTGTGTGATTTGTATTTTAATATGTGAATTTTGGTGAAAGTTTTCTATTTAAATTGATGATAACTGTAGATATATATTTTAGACAAACTGATGATGGTGGAGAAAGACACCGAAACGTATTTGTAACATTTTAAATTATAAACAATAAAATTGACTGAAACCCAGGAATACATTGGAATGAGTCAAAATAAAGCATTATTCAGTGGATCATCCTGTCTTTTGTATTAATCGTATCAATTTATATCAATTGTTGTTGTTCAAAGAGAATTTCGTCTCCATTTTAACATTCATCCATGCGTTAACCTAAAACCATTATGTCCTGGTACCTACTGTAAATGGCAAAAACGCAGATCAGTTTTACCGTTGAATCTACAACCCTGGACACTGGATTTCTGGAGATATGGAATTGAATGCTTCGGTAACTGCCCATAAAAGTTGGACTTCAGGGTCAAAATAGTAAACGTAAACTTGGCTTTTAAAATAACCCCAAAGGAAGAAGTCGAGTGGGGTCAAGTCTGGTGATCGTGCCGGCCAGGAAACGCAGAATATATAAACTTTCTTCTAATTGATTTTCCAATAAGTTAAGGTAACGTTCTGCAGCTAAAGAGTGGTAGTAAATGAAAAGTCATAATATTCGTGTGACAAAAATTCCGCAACCCCTGTTAAAGCCAAATCGGTGTTGATGCCTGGATTCTTTTTTTTTTTCGCGGGTCGTTTTGTGCCCAATAATGGGTGTTACGCATTATTACCAAATAGGCAATACTGCCTATTATCATTTTAAATTTGTATTTGTTTGCAAAATCGTATTCTCGCAATTAATAATTATTTGAGATGGCTCGTTTTGAAATGACTCACTGTATGAACGACAAGCTCTCAAACTATTTTGGATTGACGGATGCAAGTAGTAAGTCCCTAAAGAAATTACTAAGTTGATCTTATCGTCTACGTGAAGAAAGGAGAAAAGTAACGCTTTTACTTTCGCTTTTATTTAAGTTTCGTTTTGACCATCCCCAACCCGCAGATACTTATAGGTCTCGGGGGGTCCCTTAATCAAGAGAAAGAAAGAACAACTAAGCCAATCGAAACGTATATACAATTAGTATACGTTTACAATAATAGGTGATGTGTGTGCGCTGGTAATAATATTGCTAATATCTTCCAAACATAAAAAAATCCGATTTTTATATTTATCTGGTTTCAGTTGTCTAAAACTTAATAAACACCAAATCCATGTATTAATTATGATGGATTAAATTCGATATCTAATTATCTGATAAAAGTATAAATTGCTTACTATGTACATCCTGCAAACATTGCTATGAATCGTTAATAAAAAGAAGTAATTCCGAATCATTTACGCGAATTTAACAATTTGAACGTCAAGCGTAAATTTAGCAAGTTGCAAACTCGTTTTTATAATCAAATTTATTAATAACCTGAAATAAAAATTAATAGCCTAATAGACATAAATAAATGAAACATTGATCCAAAAAAATAAAACAAGATGAGATTTACTATATAGACAGGAAGTATATAATCCACACTTTCCAATTAAGGATCAACATGATTGTTTAAACGTGTTGACTGAGCTCCTCGAGCACTCCGAAACAACCTGTAATGAATGATTGATTGAGTGTTTTAGATATCTTCGAATTTGCCGAATTTATAATGCAGGACTGGACCCTCGTATTCGATAAGCGCAATGAAATAAAACTTATTTCTTCGGAAAGAAATAATTAATTTATTGTATTGTCTGATCTAGAAAAAAACTTTTTGTTATAAGGCTGCTACTGCTTGGTTTTATAGATCTTGATAACTGTTGCTCAATATTACAGACATATTCTTTTCAAATAAAATTAGTACGGTGCTGTAAAAAGCAAAATAAGTACAAATATTAGTGACAAAATACAGGAAAAAGACCCTCAAAGTTTAGTTATGAACACAATTAAGAAAAGCAAATATCAACATGTTGAGGATGAAAGCTTTTATTTTCCTGGTGATTAGTTTGCGTGTGGAAACCACTCCATTGGTAAGTGAATATTTTGTTATTTTTCGTAACATTTTCAATTTATTTTTGAAATTTCCCATCAGGTCTTGATTCTATCAGCCATCTCTAAAAATCTTAATATTGATTAGTAAGGCGTGGAATATATGCAATTAAATTCAATCAAAATATGCGCATATATATGAATAATTTTTATTTCAAATATGCGATTATATGCATTTATTTGGCCAAATATGCAATGGTAATTGTCTCCTATCATATAATATATGTTTATATATAGAAAAGATTCTTTCAACATCTACCGATGTAATAGGACAGTATTGCAATTTGGGTAGCAACCTATAAAGCCAAGGTGTAATTGCGTTGGATGATTGCCCAACAAAAATACTGTTTACTGACTCTAAAGATTTGAAACCGTCATTCTTTTCTATGGCAGCATCTAATTTCTTTGCAACTTTAACACCTACATCTCCGGGAATCTTTTTACATTGAGCGGAAAATGCTTGAACAAAATTAATCGCTTCACTTAAACTCAAATTCCTACTTTCTAATGAAACTATTATATCTAGTATAAAACTGCATTTTCACCATTAATTGATTTTGCACTACACACGGCGAGTTGTCTTCCATATGTAAAATTAATTTCTTATGGCTTCGAAATGTTCTGCGTGGAATATCGCTGCTTTAATCCATGTTCCCCACCGGGTAATTCCGGGTTCCGGAGGTAAACTTACGCCTGGCAATCGCCAGCTGCACTCTTAGAGGTGCCTTAAAAATACTTTTTTTATATTTGAAATTAGTTTGTTTACCAACGGATATTCAGTTCTGATGGTTTCTGCAACTCTGTTTATGCCTTGTAGAAGACAAGTGGCCCCACTTTTACTATATACGGTGCTGCATCAGACAAAAACACCAAAAACTTTTCTGCTGGGATTGCATTTGGCAAGAAAAATTCTGATAACGATGATTGAATAAAGCGGGTTACTGTCATATTGTTCGTTTTGTATAACTCTTTCGAAGAAATTAAATAGGCTTTACTTGGATTATCTTCTTGTAGGGCTCCAATCATAAGATGTGCGATATATCGACCACAAGCATCTGTGCTTTCATCAACAGTAATATAAAAAGTATGATTGTCCAGAGCAACTCTAATTTCCTGTATTACCGTTTTATATACTGCATTCACATTCTTCTGTCTTATGATAGATTCGTCAGGGATGTTTTTTTTACAATATGTTAATAATTCATTCCAATGTATTCCTGGGTTTCAGTCAATTTCATTGTCACTAATTATGGTGTTATGTGATGAGCCATGCGTTTCGTCCCGGGTATACCTATTGGACTCGTCAGTAAGGCTTAGGTAGACCCTGCCTTATACGCCGGACACCGGTTATACGAGTTCGGATGTTATGTTAATAACATTCGTCGGTATGTTAATAATGTTTTTTTTACAATATGTAAATAAATTTACAATGTTGTTACAATATGTTTGTAAAAATTCTTTGAATGGGGTATTTTGAAGCTTTTTTTAAAGGAATGTTCGCCGCGACTAAAGCTTTGCATAAATCTTGATGAAACACCTCCGTTTCACTTCTTGTTTTGTCTCCGACATTTTGAAATGTTGTTTTCACAGACTGATGAACGGGACCAGCTTTTATCTTTTGCAACTTGGCTTTATGCATAGATGTTTTCAAATGTTGGTCCACTTGGAACTTAAAAAAAATTAGAGGTACTTTTTTTTACGATTTTCCCACAATTTCCATAATCTTTTACTAAGATGAAAAGAAAAATCTCCAAACTTGCACAAATATACAGATTTTTTAGATATATGCAATTTTTCATGAAATTGGATAAAATATGCAAAAAATGCATGGATATGCACTTTGCATATATTGCGCTCTCTATTGATTAGTTTCTTTATTAGTTATTAATGAAATAAGAGAGTTAATAAAGTACCTAACGCTTTTTGCTGTAACTTCATTTACTAATTTGACTAGGAAGAAGTTATTTTAACTGATATTCTCAATGAATTAACTACTTTAACACACTAATAATTTCTGAGAAATACCAATTACGCATGAAAATGAATAGACTTTGCAACTTACTTGTAGTTTTTTACTTTACTAAACATAAAGCTTTTAAGAACATAGCGCATCCAGTATATTAGTTGAATGTAAATTTGACCATTTATCCCCGAAAACTTTCCGATGCAATAGGATCCAACAATGAATATTTGTACAGATTATAAACTTGATTGGCGATTATTATTGATTAAGATTTATTGGGTTTGGCTCAGTTGAGGTATTCAGACATTGTCTGCCGAAACTTTTTAGTGCAGGTTTTCCCTTAGTCTAAAGAAGACGCCTTCAGAGTTTTGTCAGTCTAGAAAATCTAAGCAAATTGTTGGATTTTTATTGCGTATGCTTTGCAATCAATAAAAACACTACGAGAATGTATACATCATTATATTTTCACCAACATATTATAGATCGGCCAAAAATCTTTGTAGATCAAAATTCCAAACCAGCATAAAGCCCGTATTGTTATGAAGATCACCGCCACTCCAAGATAAAGTTTTTTAATTCAATATGATTGTGATGTTTTTCATTTAGATCTTTATGTTGCACCAATATTGATCCAGTTACAAAACACTAACTACGTTAAATAATATTTATTAAGTAATAATATTGCATTTCTGTTTAGAAAAGTTACAGAATTGTTGGAGGAGTCGAAGCCTACCCGCATTCTCTACCATATCAAGTGGCTCTTATCTTAGATCGTTTCAATTTCTGTGGAGGGGTACTAATTTCAACAACACATGTTCTTACAGCAGGCCATTGCGTCTATCAGTAAGCACCATTTATTGATGGGAAGAAATTAACTCAACAGTAAAACTTTGTAATTGCAACTTTTAGGAACCCAACAATCGAAGTTGTTTTAGGAGCCCACAACCTTGGTCAATATGAAGAGACTCAGATAGTAATTTACGATCCTATTATAATAGTTCATGAGAACTTCAGCGCTTCAGAATTGAAAAACGATATCGCTTTGTTAAAACTAAAGCAACATATTCAGTTATCCGCAGCCGTATTTCCAGTTGCATTGGTTGGCGAAGATGACGATTTGTCCGGATGTAGTGGAGTTTTATCTGGATGGGGTATGCTATATGGTTAAATCTAAAACGCAAGACTCTTACACTTATGGGTTGTAGGTTTGACTTCACATTCTGACAGTAATAGGCAAAACAAACTTAGGAAAGTATCAGTTGAGGTTCTAACAGATCGGATGTGCAGTTCGTACTTAAACTCAAACGGACTGTCTGATCCAAATTCATACGTTTGCACCGGTGGATTTGATACTGTTTTTGGTGCTGTTGGTGCATGCTTCGGGGATTCAGGCGGACCGTTAGTAGTAAAAAACACTCTAATTGGACTAGTGTCTTTTGGTGATGAAACATGCGAGTATGGTCAGCCCACGGTATTCACCAGTATCAGTTATTACAGAAAATGGATTAACAAATTTTCAGGAATTTAATGTTTTGGACTTAATCTATCTTTATATTCAATAAAATAATTAGGAATGAATGAAAAAATAAATAAAATGAAATTTATTTAGCTACTCTGCGTTCTGTTGAAAATGTGAACATTAAACCAGTATTTTGTTATGTCCTACCTAACATATACAGAGTCTTCCATTAAGAAGTCTACAAATTATGCAACAAAAATTAGTAGATTAGTTTTTATAATTCGTATTATATATTTTTTTCAGCTGCTTTTATATTAATTCAATTAAAAATCGTTGTTGATCATTTTCGCATGACACTGTTTTGTCAAACCTTATTTATAGCCTTTATGTTCCGACGACGGGAACTACGGGTGCATTGTATATGTATGTATTTACGCAAAACACAAAATGTTTTCTAAAATTTTCACATTGCCAGTTTAGTAAGGACTTTTTTAACCCGACATACAACCGAAGTTCACTTTTAATGACACAAGTGTTTAATCTTCGTCTTGCAATAACTATATTACAAACGCCAATTCTTAAATTGTTGAAACAAATCAGAAGTAGAAGACATCCTGGTATTCAAATAGTTATAATGACACAAGATAAATTAACGGAGTGTAAATTACATTGGATGGGACAATGGAATAATATAATAATATATACCTTATACACCCTAAGTAGTACAAGGTTCGTGTCTTAACCGAGATAATCCCAGTTTACGCAGGTTTAGAAAATCCGAACTATTTCTACAAAGTTCAAAATGGTTAACCATCAAATCCACCATAAGGATTTTATTTTGTCACTAGCAATTGGATACAATGAAATAAAATCTCAAATCAAAATTTGTGGATAAACACTGGAGCTGTTGCTGCAAGCCCTGTGGTCAATTAATCATTTTGGACCTACACAACTGCGCAAGTTATTTGTTCAAGAGTTTCCAATATGAGCTTTATCTAAATATGGAGTTTAGCTTAATCAATAATAACCATTAGAGCATTAGAGCAGCTTTTTTTCCAATAGTCCGTTCTTTCTCAATTTTCTATTCAACAATTTAAATGACTTCTCTTAAGAAGGTGGTCCTTCTACTTACTACAACATAGGAAATGTTGTGGTACAACAAATTCAATTAGACCTTGACTACAGACCACAGACACTGTAGTCCGTGAGATAGATAGATAGATAAAAATTTATTGAACATTCCCATTAATAAAATTCACAAACAAAGTTAACAAACATAACTCCCATGTCTAGCCAGATGTTCGGCCGGTTGCTCTTTGCCCATGATCTAAATAGGCGCGCTAAGTCGTCCATTACCTGGGCAGTGCCCTAACATGGACATTCCCGAGCTAGCCATACGCACGACAACGTCAGGAGATAGTCTTGAAGTGGCGGTTTTGGTTTTATTCGAGGGGCATTCATTAAGGAAAAAAGGTCTTCCTGAAGGGAAGCCAAAAACCCCTTTTGCTTCGACCTTTAAGTTTGATACTGTCAGCCGTGGCGTTAACCGCCGGCAGTTTCAACTATATGACCAAATCCATCCGCCCCCGCCCCGATCGGTGCAAGAACCAGCCAACACCAGCCAGAACGAGGCAGGACGAACCCGTCAAGTCACGTTATGTTGGATTTGTGCGTTTCCAGCCTGCTAGAAACGACTGTCTGCAACTGGCAGGCAATGTTTGTTTGTCGTCACGTACTGTCAGGGACAAAATCCTCATAAAATATGGGAAGTCGCTTATACAGGGGACCATGGGTTGGGCGATCGTTTGCTCTTACTTGGGTGATATTTCGCGTGAGGACTGAGCCTTGCACTCCGCTATGATAAAATTTTTCAGCGATGGTATCTATATAGTCGGCTATATAGGCCATCCACGTAGCTTCGTGCATTTCGGTTATTCTGGTGTATCTGTCAGCCGATAGGACGCCTCTTAGGAACCTATTTTGGGTCCTTTGAACACGTCGTCTCGTGGAATCACAGACAGAGTGCCAGACAGGGGAGCCGTAGGTCAGTATGGTCCTTATAGTGGAGGTGTAGAGCAGAAGTTTATTTCGAGGTGATAGGAAAGAATTTGGCGCCAGAAGAGAGTACAACTTTCTTCGGGCCATGGCGGTCTTTTGTACAGCATAGTCAACATGCTTATTGAAATGGAGTCGGGCGTCTAGTTTGAATCCCAAGTATTTCACCTCTTTTGTTGGTTTGATAGGAGTATTTTGGACCACGAGTGGTGATAAGATTTTGTTGTTAGTGAATTTGCGCGAAAAGATAATAAGTTCCGTCTTCCTGGGATTCACTTTAAGTTTCCATTTGTCAAAATACGGCGTCAATAAACTCAGGTGATGTGCAATGCGTAGTCCGTGAGAGTAGTCATAAATAGTTGCTTAACCCTTACGGGTTCCGTTTTCGGGATAGTCTTAACAGCTAAGCATATAATTTAATTACTAATATCAACAACAGAATAGTTGCTGCAAAGAATGTAATGTAAAAATTCAAATTAATGGTAGATATGTTTAGACAGGAAGGCAAATGTTTATCACCGGACACTCATTCCCTTCGGCACACTTCTCGAACATACTGTCTAAGAAGCCTCAATTATCTTGCAATTACCTTCGCCTCCAAGTTGTTTTTTAGTGATCATGTTGATAGGGCCATACGAAAGAAAATCGATCGCTTTTGGGCATGCAGTAGGACGTGCGGATGCACATTGGAAACAGATCTGGTTAGTTTGGGTTAGTTTGGGTTAGTTAGTTATTTTTCGATAAACCTGAGGATGAAAAAATTGTTTGCAATATCTTCAAAGATCACTAAGAGAACTCTGCATCAACAGACAAATAAATAACAAAGAAGTTCTGCAAATGGAAAAGGAAATTGCACGAAATATTGAACGGTAGACATGTTTTTACTACATTGGAGCTTTCGCAGGACGAAGACGAGGCTTATACAAAGAATCCGTAAGTGTAAGATAAATAGATAGCCTTTAGTAAGTTAAGAAATGTTTCTGACCAATAGCAAAAATGTTGTTCCCTTGCTTTCAAGAGGGCAAAATTTCGCCCTCTTCTCCTATATTTTATCTAATCCTCAAAGGCTTATGAATTTTTATTGTATTTTATTAATTGCAAGATGTAAAACTGTGAGGGATGTTAACCGATAATTAATAATATTGAATTCACTTTCAATGTGCCTCTTTTACTTCTGTGTTTCTCGGAAACTAAGAAAACTTTTGACCCATGTTTTGTTCGATAAAACCCGATTCTACACAAAAACTTTCTGGTAAACTATAATAGTAATATTTTAATAATTAACATCCCCATCAAATTAACTACTTCATAAAATTGTAAAAGAATGACCGATAGCTCAAAGAATAAATTATATCTAGCTACTTACAAAATTAATTTTTCGGCAAATAGTTACTATTAGAGGCGCCATAAAAAAATATTTATTATCCCAGTTTAAGTAAATTTATTTTCTGTTCTGCTTCCAAATGCAAGTTATGTTCTAATCAACTATAAAAAGCGAGCACTTGGAATTAGTTGAACTCCCGTCATCCGCAGTCGAAGCAACTTTGAACGTATACATGTTTTACGTCGCTGCGATCCAGGCTGTCAATGATTGATGAGTTTGGCTCAACAGCCCGCTTGCGCTGCCCAATTGGTCAGCATCTGCCCAGGGCATATGTCAGCCACACATTGGAAACTTATTAAATAATTAACGCAATAATTAATAGTGTACGTGTTGCTCGTACCGTAAATTTTGACTGGGATGTTCCTGAAGCTAATTTGGCCTCGGGATATGGGAACATTAACATAAGTAATGTAAATGCTCTTGAGAGAGACACAATGTCTCTAAAGATGAACTCCAAATTAAAAGACCCCTGAACGACTATTTTCCAGCTTAAACTTTTATTGTATTGTTATGCATAGGGTGATTCAAAATTGGCCTAATTCATTTGGACGTCTGGTCTAGATTTAAAGCGAGGAAGAGGACAAAACCAAAAAAATCTGACAGAGAACTGAAATATGTGCATAAAACTAAATAAAAAATTGGGAGAAACATTTTAATGTGTAATCTCAATACATAAGTGTCATCATCTAATTGCAAAAGTTATCACAGAACTCTTCACAAATGAATACTGAATTACTCAACTTCACTTTATAACCCCGCTTCACAACATAGTGCTTGATATCAAAAGAAATTTTGCTGATGAAATAAGATAATAGGAATGATGATTGATTATGAATGATACAAACTCGTACACATTTGCGTAATACCTTTAAATCGTTTTGCTTGCTTGGGGTTAGTGCTTGTTTCTATCCAATTTAAAACCGTCTTAATCGATGCTCATGAGTAATTCCCTCAATATTAGGTCCACACCCAGCTTTTTGCTTTTCAATTTGCAATTTAAATATTGCGGATCTCCTTCGCCTAATATGATTTGATAGATTTAGAGCTTCCCCAAGGAAAGTTACCTTTGTGTATGGTCGACATTTCAAAACTAACGACAAATACGTTGTAACGCAAACACGACTGTCAAAAAATAACGGTCAGGATGCATGCTTGCATTGTAATTATTCATAACACTTTAATCAAATTGCTATTTTTCTAACTGAAATATTCTTCAAAGTTTTGTTATGTTTTATTTGTAATGCTTATAGTTTGCCATATGCTAGCTGGCTAGCACATTTTTTAAATATTTAGTTAAATTATTATTTGGCTGCCCATCAAATCGCGCACTACTATATTTTTATATTAATAAAATTATGAAATAAAACAAATTTGAACGATCGAACCATAATACTTTAAAACATTGCACGAGTCATACATGTCTGCGAGTGATAATCTCAAAAGTTTGTTTCAACTTTTTAATGCAGTGTGCAATGTTTTTTTTATGTTATACTTTGATTAATATAAGAAAGCAGAAGTGTGCGATTTGATGGCTAGCCAAATAACAATTTACCTAAATATTTTAAAAAATGTGCTAGCTTGAGCGTGGGGAAAACATAATAATTAAATGGTATTGGGCAAATAGCTGAAATATATTTTTAAATTCGTGCCCTTATCTCTAAAACTTGCAGCGTAGTGCTAAAACTAAAGCAAGATATGTTTACAAGAGCGTGTGGTATAAAACTATGTATAAACTATTCAAGTGCCTTATTTACTTTTCACACGCTAAATAAAGAGTTATGAAAAATTAATTTCACATTTATTAAAAACTAAATAATAGCAAATGATCTGGAAGAAAAATTCCGGATATCTCCTATTCGTTATGTACGATATAAATTTTATGACTTCAACCAAAAAAAGTTATTAAAGAAGTTTGATCCCATGGAATTTTTAATTATATTTGTCAAATCTCATTCAACATCATTGTTTAAGTTCTTAAATTTCTTGCGCAAGCAAGCCTAAGGCGGCGAAGTCGTTTAGAAATTAAAACTACGTAAATGTTCACATTTTCGGTATAATCGACACATTCGAACAAGAAGTAAATATACAGGGTGATTCAAAATTGGCGTCATTCTTTTTAAGGGGTTATAGGGGCTAACTAGGAGAGTACGAGAAAAATATTTTTAAAATTTTTTTCATAAATTTCTAATATTTTTGGGCTTTGCAACTCTGCAAGTCTTATGCACCAGCCGCCACTGAATCCGGACTCAACATGATTATCCCAGAACTTTTCAGCGTACCAGTTTTCAGAGTTTCGAGAAAGGGCCCCTCGAGTGGTATTTAACATCACCTAGCAAACTGCGCTCACATAAAGTGTGGAAAAAGTGTAGAAACTGTTTATTGTCAATTTTGAATTACATTTCACAACAACACTACGTTCCAAGAGCAAATAAAATATTCTGAATTCGTCGTAGGAAAGCGGCTCCACAAAGGTGGCTGCATCAGTCTGGACGAGGAAGTGATTAGTGGTGTGTTTTCTAGAAGCATTTTGTATGTTCTGTTTTCTTATATTAATGAAAATGGGATTACAATTTGTTATTACTAACCTAATATTTAATTGAGATAATGTTTTGTTTATTTCATATTACAAAAACATATGTTTCAAGTTTGCCTTCTTTTTATACTTGCAATACGACTCTTTCCGCATTCGAATTTTATAGCGCTACTTAACCTACGTAAGTTTTTTGCTATATTATTGTCTCCTGTCTAAAAACTTAATTTTTTAAATATAATTTTAGTTCGAAAAGCTTTTTATAAATAAAAAATCTTATGTACGATATCTTTCCTAATTTAATAACAGGGCAAACATCCAGCTATTATTATTATGCTGTCAGATATAAAATCCACAATTAAAATTCTTCCGTTAGTACTAGAAACTAAGTTGTATAAAACTGTAAATTTTATTGACCCTTTAGGAATTGCAATTAGTTTTAAGTATTTTAACTATTTATATGAGTGAGTTGTCACACACATGATTCTAAAACGTTGAGTAATTTATAATATTTGAAACATTTCAATGCAATGAATAATAAACGATTTATTGATTAGATAAAAGGGAGCAACATAAAATAGCGAGAACAGTACTTTATAGTATGCATACTAAAACTATAAATGTAAATGACCTAGCCGAGTTGAGAATTTATTGAAGAAGGAAGTTTCAAAGACAGAAAATTGCACTTGCATAATAGGATTCTCTGAGGAATTTCCAAAACTTTCTTATTTAACTTTCAAATGGCGGGTTTAGAGTTATTGCACTTTGCCTACAGCATTATCCGGACGTACTCCCCCAACACATATACATGTTATCTCTTGCTACAATTTATTTATGTAGGTGTGCTACTTTCAAACAGGCTGCAGGCAACTTGACTAGGCTAACAACTCTGAGTCTTGGCTTACTTAAATGTGCACAATCAAAAAGTTTTGCAAATTGCAGTGCAAGTCTCACGTGCTCAGAATAGTTTAGAATTAAGAAACGTTTCAATGTTTTTTTGCTGTCAGTTGATTCAGAATAATCTGGCCTATTGTTAAATAAGCTAATAGGTTAAAATATTATAAAATATCACCACTCTCACCACTGCTTTACAACATATATTGCCATGACATATACAACCACAACAGATAAGACAAAAAAACGTATAGACCAAAACGCTTACCTGCTGCAATACGCTGACGACACTACCCTTATCGCGCATGACAGAACGACCGCCAAAGCAGTGGACAAACTCCAGACACTAACAGACACAATAACAGCATGGTTCTACAAATGGAGGCTCACACCAAATGTATCAAAAAACCGACTGCTCCTCTCAAACAACCGAATTAAACCAGACTCTCCAAACATCACCACGGACGGTCAAATAATCAAACCCACCGACAATGTGAAATACCAAGGAATAACAATGGACAATAGACTAAAATTCACAAAACATCAGAACAGATCTAATCAAGAGAGCAAAACACTTCCGCATACTTACTTACAAAAACAAGGGTATCAGCACGAAGACAGCAACTATCATATATAAAGCGATCTGCAGACCTCTAATTGACTACGCTCATATTTTATTCGCCAACGCTACTGACAAAACTAAACGGCATTTACAGACAACAGAACAGATATCACTGAGACTGATAACGAAGATTCGACACCCAGCAAACCCATTACACAATCCACCAAACCGACTACTCTACGAAAGCACAAACTTGACAAGGATATCGGAAAGACTACTCGTCTTGCAATCAAGATGGAAACACAACCCTTACAATCTCACCTTCTTGGACCCCCTCTGTTTAACAAGACCGACCAGACAAACGCGTTTCCTCTTCCCAACCTCAACCCTATTGGAGCATCTCCAGACATAGCTTGTGTAAATGTTTGTTAATTATATTAGTTATTAGTTATTAAGTTTCCACACAAAACTTTGTAATCAACACAGGGCAGAAAGACCGATAGGTCGATAGCCTTTTCTTAGAAATAAAGATGTTTACTACTACTACTACTATTATAAAATATATTAATATACTAAGTTATGATAACAATTCTTTTTCATTTAGTAATGTTATTGTTCCACGACTATTATTGGTTATTATGTGAGCTATCATGTTAGCAATAATTTTCGGCAACTTACTTTATTAAGTTAAAAATAGTAGATTATTCGCAGTTTTTAATAATTACAAATCTCAAAATTTTCATAAATATTTAACATAGACCTAGTAGCTCCATAAAGTGCTACATGTCCAAGATTTTGGTACAATTTTAAAATAAGCCAGTAATACTTTTTGAAAGATGACTTAACCATCCGCTTTTGTGTGCGACTCCATCAAGCTGTTGTATGTAGTATTCATTTTTGACATTTTACAGATCATATTTAGCGTATGAACATTTACATTAAGAATTAGCCTAGAAGCGATAAGTTGGACACACCTAACGTAATATACAAGATTGACTGTTTGGACTGTGACAACACTTATATAGGACAAACAGGGCAATATTTAAAGAAAAGAATATACGAACATAAGTACAGCTTAAGAAAGGTTAGCGAAAATGCAACAGCATTAGCACAACATGCACAACAAAAGTTGCATGATTTTGATTTCGATAACACACAAATATTGATCAATACGCTGACGACAACTATAGTAGTAGTAGTAGTAAACATCTTTATTTCTAAAAAAGGCTATCGACCTATCGGTCTTTCTGCCCTTGTTTAATACATGTAGTCTTAATCTAAATAAAAAAACAGATATGAAAATTCTCTTATTCTAGGTTAACGATATTACTAAATAAAATTTCAGTGGCAAGAAGAGATTATTTTATTGTCCACTAGTCAGTTGCGTTTGTAAGTGTTCGAGTAGCGTTAATGTAGGGAAACGGAAGCGGGATTGTCTGGTTGGTCTTGTAAGACAAAGGGGATTCAGTATGGTCCAGTTGTAGGGGTTGTTTGTCCATTTGGTCTGTAGCTGTATGAGTCTTTCCGAGATCTTTGTCATGTTTGTGCGTTCGTATAGTAGTTGGGTGGGGGGGTTGTGTAGTGGGTTTTGGGGGTGTCTTATTCGTGTTATTAGTCTTAGTGCAATTTGTTCTGTTGTTTGTGTATAACGTTTTGTCCTTTCTGTTCCGTTGGTCATGAGTATATGTCCAAAGTCTAGCAAGGGTCTACAAATAGCTTTATATATTTTGGTGGCGGTGTTTGTGCTGATTCCTCTGTCTTTGTAGGTTAGTGATCGGAAGTGTTTTGTTCTCTTTATTGTTTCTGCCCTGATGTTTCGTATGTGTTTAGTGAATTTAAGTTTGTGGTCAATTGTGATTCCAAGGTATTTTACGTCGTTTTTTGGTTGTGTCGTTTGGCCGTCTGCAGTTATTGTAGGGGAGTCAGCGTTGAGTCTGTGGTTTGTGAGCAGAAGTTGGTGTTTTGACGCGTTTGGTGTTAGTCTCCATTTATAAAACCATGTCATTGTGTTGTTTGTTAGTGTTTGGAGTCTTTGAGCTGCTCTCTCAGTAGTTTTGTCATGTACAATAAGTGCCGTGTCGTCTGCGTATTGTAATATGTATGCCGATCTGTCGATTTGATTTTTGACTGGTAAGTTTTAATTGTATATGTCATGGCAGTATATATTGTAGAGAAACGGTGGACAACTATAATAAGAGAAGAATCCATGAATGATACAAATTAAGAAACATCAGAATGCAATAAATTTCAGATCAGACACAGACAATCTTAGCTCTGTGTATCATACGCTAATTAGATGATCGCATGTATGAACTGATTGGACCAGGTAAATGAAATGTAAACATCTGATATTGAAGAATTGCCAAGCAATTCCCAGAATGCAAAGAAAAGACGAAAGATAAACAGTTTTGTTGTTTCGCTCGCTTGATATCGAATAAAATATGGAAAATTCAGTGACCAGTCAAATGTGAAGTTGGTAGCAACTATATACGTAAGTCAAATTTAGATCTCTAAACAATAGATTCTAGTCTTTTCCCGAACATGTTTATCCCGACTCATCACCTGAGAACAAAGGTCCCAAATTGTACTTTTTAATATATGTGTGATTTGAATTTTAATAGGTTAATTTTGTGAATGTGTTTTTTTATTTTTAATTAAATTGATAATAAATGTAAAATGTATATTTTAGACAAACTGATGATGGTGGAGAAAGACACCGAAACGTATTTGTAACATTTTAAATAATAAACAATAAAATTGACTGAAACCCAGGAAATTTTGAAATAATTTAAGAATTAGTTGTTATTTTTCTCAAGGAAATTCTGATAAGTTAGATAAATTGATGTCGAGGTATGCTACATTTTTAAGGTTGATAAGGTTTAATGACATGGCTTATTCGTACACAATTGCTTTCTAGTAAACATATTACAAATTTCTGGTTAAAGAATCAGAACTGAACATCTGACACAAGCTGAGTGCAATTATTAAGTGTGTGCTGAGATTCTGATTCGTTTCCCTCACTGTTAAAGTGATCTGTAGTTTCCGGAACAACGACTGGTTACACCACATGCTTCGAGACCAAGAAATACTGGACAACACTAAGGAAAAAAACTTTTGATTGTCGAAACTGATCTTGGATATCCGGATTGTTGAGATTTTAAGACTGTGAGACGGCTAAGGTGTGGCTTTGTGTTTCAACAAGATTTGGGGTATTGAAAAGAGTATAGATTTTTCGTGAGAACTGTTACTCTCGGTGAGTCTTACAGAGACTCACCGAGAACCACCCGAATTTCATGCAATTCTAACTTGTGTGTACGGCGTAGTATCTGCATCCGAAGGGACGAATAAAATTCACTTCTGAAGACATAGAGTCAGAGTTTTCAAACAACCCACTGAAACCACCTGCATATACTTTCAGAAGTAATTTTTTACATTTACTGGCGCAAGATACAGATACGAACCCCATTCAGTCTATCTATCTATATTCTATCAGGAATCATTTAGTCTGACAAGATGAAGAGGAAGAATACCTCTGGATGGCAAACATTTAGGCAAACTGTGAATGCAGGGTTCCAAACGAGCATATTAAGAAGAACTTCTTCCATCTCACTGTGGATCAAATTAAATACCAAATGAAACAGACTAAATTCCGTTCCGCAGAAATATACTAGAGAAGTTCAGTCCTTGTCGCTTGTATGCGATAGCACACTACCGAACACTGCATTTATCATCAGCATAGTTAAAAATGAGCTCATGACCCCCTGTATGGTGTAGGAACCCTTTTACCAACTTTAGTAATGGATCTTAACTACTCAAGTGATGCCGCAGAAGGAAACGGTATAGTAGGCAGCTAAAACAAATATCGGCATCTTCTAGAATTCATGCTTCTACAGCAAGCAATCTATACTATCTGCACTAAGCAATCTCTTAGACCCCCCCCTTAGATCGTACAGAAATAGCGACTGAAAAAAAATCTTATAAAAGTGTTGTGGTTGTCGCCAAAGTACTTGCTCCTGTTACTTTGAAGTATACAGGGTAGCTCAAAGTAAAGTTATGAAAGTCACATTAATTTTTTTAAATGGAATAGCCTACTTTTTAATCCAACTTCAGGTTCTACATGGAATTCGAAGTATTTTTTTGTATAACATACACATTTGAATCTGGGTACGCAACAAAAGTAAACTTTATTATTATTTTTTTTTTACTGAAATAAACTATTTAATTTTAAAGGAATATTAAAACAAATGACCACAGACTCAACGCTGATTCCCCTACAATAACAGCAGACGGCCAAACGACACAACCAAAAAACGACGTAAAATACCTTGGAATCACAATCGACCACAAACTTAAATTCACTAAACACATACGAAACATCAGGGCAGAAACAATAAAGAGAACAAAACACTTCCGATCACTAACCTACAAAGACAGCGGAATTAGCACAAACACCGCCACCAAAATATATAAAGCTATTTGTAGACCCTAGGGGATTCAGTATGGTCCAGTTGTAGGGGTTGTTTGTCCATTTTGTCTGTAGATGTATGAGTCTTTCCGAAATCTTTGTCATGTTTGTGCGTTCGTATAGTAGTTGGGTGGAGGGGTTGTGTAGTGCGTTTTGGGGTGTCTTATTCGTGTTATTAGTCTTAATGCAATTTGTTCTGTTGTTTGTATATAACGGTTTGTCCTTTCTGTTCCGTGGGTCATGAGTATATGTCCATAGTCTAGCAAGGGTCTACAGATAGCTTTATATATTTTGGTGGCGGTGTTTGTGCTAATTCCTCTGTCTTTCTAAGTTAGTGATCGGAAGTGTTTTGTTCTCTTTATTGTTTCTGCCCTGATGTTTCGTATGTGTTTAGTGAATTTAAGTTTGTGGTCAATTGTGATTCCAAGGTATTTTACGTCGTTTTTTGGTTGTGTCGTTTGGCCGTCTGCAGTTATTGTAGGGGAGTCAGCGTTGAGTCTGTGGTTTGTGAGCAGAAGTTGGTTTTTTGACGCGTTTGGTGTTAGTCTCCATTTATAAAACCATGTCATTGTGTTGTTTGTTAGTGTTTGGAGTCTTTGAGCTGCTCTCTCAGTAGTTTTGTCATGTACAATAAGTGCCGTGTCGTCTGCGTATTGTAATATGTATGCCGATCTGTCGATTTGATTTTTGTCTGGTAAGTTGTAATTGTATATGTCATGGCAGTATATATTGTAGAGAAACGGTGAGAGCGGGGATCCTTGAGGGTGCCCTTGTTCAGGGGAAAAAGAAAATGACAGTGTTTTGTCAATTCGTACTTGTAGTTGTCTGTTTTCTAGTAAGTTCTTTATGGTGTGTAGTAGATATGTTGGTGTGTGTAGTTTGTATAGTTTGTATAGTAAGCCTCTATGCCAGACACTATCAAAAGCCTTGTCAATGTCCATAAACAGGCAAGCTGTCTTTCTGTCAGTTAGGTGGGTAGTTTGTATATTGTTGGCAAAAATAAAGAGCGGATGAACAGTCGAGTGATGTTGTTTGAAACCAAATTGGTAGGTAGGTATATATTTTCCAATCACTTTTTCAAGCCGCTGCTTTATTATGTATTCGAAAATTTTGCTTAGTACTGGAAGTAGTGTAATTGGTCTGTAGTTGCTCGGTTGTGTATTGTCGAGTCCATTTTTGGGTATAGGGATTATTAAGCCGTTCTTCCATGTTTCTGGGATTCTGCCATTTGTGGTACAGTTGTTCAATTCAGTTAGGATCAGTTTGTGTGTTTCTTGAGTTAGGCTTTTCAAGAGTTTTGCCTTAATTTTATCCCCTCCCGGTGCAGTGTCTTTGACATGCGCTAGGGCTTCATCGTACTCTGTGTCTGTGATCAGTTTGCAGGTGTAGTCCGGTGAGCTGTTAAAATAGTTCAAGGACCAGTCGTTGCTCAAGTTCCAGTTGTCATTGTCGAAGTTAGGGTTGATAGTGTCTGGCAAACGCGTCCGCTTTCTCTTTGTCTGTGTAACGTTCTATTCCGTTTTCGTCAATTGTGTCAGTAGTGCCAGTCTTCCTGTATTGCGCCAGTTTCTTAATTTTTCGCCAGTATGTTTTGCCTTTGTCCTTCTGTATTTCTTTACATGTTTCTAGCCATTTGTCTTGTCGGTATTGTCCAATCAAAGTTTTAATATTTCTGCTAAGTTGGTTCAGTGTCTTTTTTAGGTCGTTATTTTGAGTGTTTGTATATAGTCTGTACAGTTCTCTCTTATGTTTTATTAGTCTCAGTATGTATTTGGGCAGTGAATGTCGATAGAAAGCATTTTTTATTTCCTAACATATCATTTAAGGTATATTTTGGAATTAGTAGATTATTTTACTAGTCATTTTTTTTTAGTTTGAGGATTGTGTTTTATATTTTATACCGGTTGCTCATTTTGATCCTTAAGTAGTATCTCAATTTGAACTAAGGTTCAATTTAGACAACTACACAAGGACAACTTGCATTGATATGGAATATTATTTTATTTTAATTATGGAAACTGGTCGACGGTTGATATAGAGAAAGCTTTAACAGCATTCAAAAATTATGAAAGGGGCTAAATCAGTGCAGTCGTGATTACAATATTTCCAAATCAACATTATTTCGTCATATAACAAGTACAATTAATAAAATAGCACAGCTAATAAATACAAAATATAAGTAAAATTGTGGTAACATTCTAATATCTGGAAAAGTTATAATCACTTACATGAAAATATTCCTCAACCTGGAACAATTGTTCGAAAATTTTCAAGCCCAATTTTGCTGCAAGTCGATTTTGAATCACTAAATACACAATTAACCTTCGAAGTTTGCAGCCTGTTCATAAATTTGTAAAATTAATTTTCGGATGTCGTGAAAACGTAAAGTACTCCCATCTGAAGGCGATTAATTCTGGCCAAAATATGACGTGCTTTGAAAACAGAACGGAGGTTGGAAAGCAACTATGGAAGACTTAGAACATGAGCGGGTTTTTTAATACTGTAATTAAATTCCTGCACTGACATTTGGGTAATTACGTAGGCGGAAGGGCAGTTACACGTACGTGCCTTATGAAATAATATGAGACCCAATCCCTGTATTATCATTCGTTTCTAATATTGTAAAATGCATTTTTCATGAAAGCATTTAATTTAGAGTTATATTTCTTTCGTTGATTTCAGATTGAAGCATAACTAACCATGTTTAATAAAGCAAAAGCACTTTCTTTAGCTTTACGTTTAGTTTTTTAATAGTCTTTTCGCTTAAATTGTTGAAGCACCCCATCGAATTCTGTATACATTTTCAAAACCACGTAGACTAATGAGTGATCTGTAAGACTATCTACTTTTAACGTATGCTTCATGATTTGAATTCTTCTATTTATTGGTTTTGATGTTTTCCCTAAATTAATATTATTATTTTTACAAGGAATTTTATAAAATAGATTTTGCCTGTATCAATTTTACCCTAAGGTTTTGCATCTGTAATATTGGTTCTTTTTATTTTTCATAACTATTGTAGAGTAAAGTAGCCAGTATGTGGAATAGTGCCTAAAATGTGGAATACCTCTTTTGAGGCAAAACTAATATCGCTATCTATTTTAAAATAGCCTAATCAGAAGCTCTTTCTAAAATATTTCACTCTTACCAACACCATGGAGCATTTCGCGACTGCCGCTTGCCAGTATTGGTTCAAACACGAATTGTAACGGTCCCTATATTTTTGCACGTGTTTAAATCAACATCTATTTTGACTCCCTTCATAATTTTTTTGTAAGATTGGTGTATAAGCGTAAAGGTAGGTAGTGAATGATTGTGAACTGTGTTACATATTTCATTAATATTTTGTTTTTAATGTTTTACAAACATATTTTATAAATATTTAAAAGGTCGATATTGTGGAATACTAAGTAGGATCTGAATGTGGAATATTCCACATAAGTAGATTTTTTGAAAATATTTGTCCTATTTTTGAAAATGCCTCTGAGAAATGAAAAGGAACACAAATGGACTGAAGAAAACATGAGAGTGGCGGTACACGCGGTACGGAGAAAAACAATGGGCTATTTGGCGGCTGCTAAACACTACAACGTACCGCGCTCTACATTATTTTGGTACTGTAAGAATGGTAAAGAAGTAGAAAATATTAAAGAATAGACTTTGGGAAGAAAACCTTTTTTAACTGAAGAGCTAGAAACCAAACTGGTAGAGTACATTCTATTTTGTGGCTTAACAAAGGTCCCGCCTTGTTGCTTTTCAACTCCCTAGGCAAAATAATCTCTAAAATCCTTTTTCTCTGCTCCACCAATCAGCCGGAAAAAACTGGATGAAGCATTTTCTTCGTAGACATGAGCCAATCAGCCTGCGAAGACCTACAGGTACATTAACTCAAGGGGCTGCCGGATTCAACAAAAGGAGCGTCGATGAATTATTTGCTTTACTTGAAACAATGTTTGAAGGAAAAAAGTTTACTGCTTACCAGATTTTTAATATGGATGAGTGTGGTATTTGTATTGTACAGTCGAAGTGTCCCCAAGTTCTAGCATTGAAAGGAAAATACTTCTTGTATGTGTATGAGCGCAGAAGGGAAAGTTCATTCCGCCGAACGAGCTGTTAAGGGTTTAGCTGTTACAGGGATTTATATGCTTAGAAGAAATGTTTTTACTGATGAAGATTGTTTGGCAGCGTCACATCATGATTATGTAGTTCAAGAACAACCGCTTGCAGAATTTAATCGCGAAAATAGAGAAGAAAGGCAATGTTTACCAGTTTTAGTTAACCCAGAAGAGATTATTCCGGTAACCACCATGAAGAAAAAACTAGCAACCAGGGGTAGAAAAACTGGAAAGACAAAAATAATAACTTCTACACCGAATAAAGAAGAATTAGAGAGGTCTATAAATTCAGGAATAGAAAAACGGGAAATGGTAAACAAAAAAGTTTTTGATGCAGAACCAAGGTGCAGTGAAATGCAAAGTAAACTTAAAACACAAAAGAAGCTGAAAAATTCTGCTAAACGTCAAAAAAAAGTTTCATCTTCATCGAGCTCAGAATCTAACAAAAGTATTTCCTTGCAAAATTCTTCAGGCGATGAAAAAAATTTCCGCCGAAAACGTGCCCTGATGACGCAATTTGTCTTTTTTGTCACCAAAGATTTTCAAATGATAATCGCGGACAAATATGGGTTATGTGTGCCATGTGCAACTGCTGAGCACACGAAGAATGTGCAGGTGCCGAAAAAGACCTGTGACCATCTGTGATTTTTGTTCTTAGTTAGGTACTCTTCTTATTACTAATTTTTATGTCCATTTATTGTTTTTTTTTGTATTTTGTAATGTAATAAAATAAATGTATGTTATTTTCCAATAATTTTTTGCTTTACTTAAAAAACACAAACTATTTTAAAATAAAGTCTAATATTAAACTTATTCCACATGAGTGTATATTGGTAAGATAGAAAAAAAGTGCAATTTTTTTAAGTGGTTTTTCATACATAATTTTTCTGTTATAATAACTTTTATTATTTCTTTTTTTTTGTTTATAACACTTCACTCTATCTATATTCCACAATGCATATAATAATGTTAAAGTTTTTAGTAGTAGTAGTAAACATCTTTATTTCTAAAAAAGGCTCTCGACCTATCGGTCTTTCTGCCCTAGTACCTAGCCCTAAAGTTTTTATTTTTCCGAAAAACAAAACAGTATTCCATAATCGGCTACTTTACTCTATTAATTTAACTCCTTACAAATAATTGTTGTACATAATAAATTCTCAATAGATCTTACAGACCTATCTCAACCTTACAGAATCTATGAATCCTGTATGCTATCGAATAACCTGAACCACAATAACAATTCTTTCGAAATAATGCAACATGTGCCTTTACCTAAATAGTAACGTTCCAGATATACAACCTAGCTCTTAATTATTGGTTGAAACTTAATCAGAACTAATTTCATAAAAAGCAAGTAATTTTTAAATTAATTTCAGTTATGAAATAATTATTCAATATGACTATGAAAAAAGTAGGAGCTGAAACGCCCTGTAATAATAAAATCTGCAACTACCTTGTAGCCTATTTATTACGGACCCCATGATTCGATCTGCTGAGTTTGCATATTTACAAAATATCATGTAAAGCGGAAAAAAACAGAGAACAAATTATGAAAGTCAGTATCCAAATTTCCATACTTTTCCTCGAATTAAAGCAGAAACACCAACAAACTTTCAAGCCAATCCCCCTTTTACTAAAACGACAACAATAAACCACTGCATTCAGTAAAAAGCATATATCTGGATGAAAAACGACGACTTCAGCAAGATTTACCATAAATCATCTCATGGATTATTGCAAGTGACTGCCTCCGCCCTTTTCCGCTCATCCAAATTTTTCTGTCGTTCGCATTATTATGAAGTACTTCAGCAAACTTGGGAAGCTCCTAGAGCCCGAATCGGGGTATTAAAGTGTGATCTTAGCACTTTAACGGTGGCCTGCAAACAACGATCTAGAGGGGAAGAATAGATATGTTGGAGAAGTGACTTTCTTTTAGTTTACGAAGCAAATAAATAAAGTTGATGTAAAAAAAGTAATATTATAATGAAAAGTAGCAATAAAAGATACTAACTTATCCAGTGCAAAGACCAAAGGATTTAAAGGTCTTCAATCATAATCAACAACATATACATTCTTTTTTATTTAACTTAAATTAATATTTTTCTAGCTAATGCGAAAAGTGATATTTTTGTGCACGCAACTGCAGTTGGCTGTACCACCCGCAGCAGAAATTAGAAAAATTTGCATACATATTAATTTAATACTACATAAGAGTAAATTTTGTTACTTATTTATTATTATTTGCTACATTAATCGTAAAAGAAAACCGTGTGACATATGTAAATGAGGTCGCTACGAAGTTAGCAAATAAGCTTTATAAATTTTTCATTCCTCAAGATGGGGAAAATTTACATATGCGACAATTTTTACAACGACAATGTGTTCGTAATACATAACCGAGAATGTATTTTGTGTAAAAAATATGTGTTTATCCAACAAATGCGCGGTTGGAAATATGATGAAGACTTATTCTAATTTTGGTCGCTGGAGAACAGCAAATTTTTTTATTACTGAGACAACTTAGACAGATTATCCAAAAAACCCCTCGTTTCTCGGGTTCTCAAAATTTAAGTATATTGACAAACAAATTAAATAAGAGCGCGAAAAAATAACTGATTGCATTTTTCAAGGCCAGCGGAGGTTTCTGAAGCCAAAATACCATTCGGACACATATTGGATAACAAATGTAAAAGCAGGAATGGAGGTTGGGCTGGTAGCTAGTCAGCAATGTCAACTGCAGTAGAACTGGTTCTTAAAAATACTGGTGTTACATGAGCAAATTGGGGGTTTTTGCTCAGTTTATTCGCTTTGCGAATGTTTGCCAATGCTGACCTGTTTGAATAAGCGCGGACGAGATGTTACTACATTTAAAAACAATATTCCTAAATAAATGCAAAATTGAACTGGCTTATATTAATTAATAAAAAACTTTTAATCTAATAATTTGCAGAAAATAAATCATTTTCTTAAACGGTATCTAGAAAACACATTTAATTATGATGGAACGAAAGTTGGTTATGATACCGGAGAATCTGCTATAAATATGAATAAAAATGCAAATATCCAGAACTAGTTTAAATCACTTGGAAATCAATACCACGGTCAGTGTGGAAGGTGGCTGTCACCATTCGTAACAAGTGATAATATGATGATGCTGAAACGCTTGTTCCCTCCTATTTATAAATACTAAGAGTAAGTCTGGAGAATTCGCGATAATATACTGCTTATATTTGAGAGGATATTCGAGATAATATAATAACCCTGCGAAGTGAGACCTGAAATTTCTAAAAACAAACGATTTCAGTTCAAATATCACGGACTATTCGTCGTAACTACATGAAAAGAAAAACTATTTCTTCCAGGGTTGTATTTTATTTGGTTTGAACGAATTTACTTCTGATACTACGCAGTATTTTCAATACTTGATATTTAAAGAATAAGACTAGCCATAGGAAAATTTAGCCCGGAAATAAAAAATGCTTTCTACCGACATACACTACCCAAATACATACTGAGACTAATAAAACATAAGAGAGAACTGTACAAACTATATACAAACACCCAAATACATACTGAGGCTAATAAAACATAAGAGAGAACTGTACAGACTATATACAAACACTCAAAATAACGACCTACAAAAGACAATGAACCAACTTAACAGAAACATTAAAACTCTGATTGGACAATACCGACAAGACAAATGGCTAGAAACATGTAAAGAAATACAGAAGGACAAAGGCAAAACATACTGGCGAAAAATTAAGAAACTGGCGCAATACAGGAAGACTGGCACTACTGACACAATTGACGAAAACGGAATAGAACGCTACACAGACAAAGAGAAAGCGGACGCATTCGCCAGACACTATCAAAGGGCCTTCAGCATATCGACAAACCCTAACTTCGACAATGACAACTGGAACTTGATCAACGACTGGTACTTGAACTATTTTAACAACTCACCAAACTATGCCTGCACACTGATCACAGACATAGAGTACGATGAAGCCCTAGCGCACATCAAGAACACTGCACCGGGGAAGGATAAAATTAAGGCCAAAGTCTTGAAAAGCCTAACTCAAGAAACACACAAACTGATCCTAACTGAATTGAACAACTGCATCACAAATGGCAGAATCCCAGAAACATGGAAAAACGGCTTAATAATCCCTATACCCAAAAATGGACTGGACAATACACAACCGAGCAACTATAGACCAATTACACTGCTTCCAGTACTGGGCAAGATTTTCGAATGCATAATGAAGCAGCGGCTTGAAAAAGTGATTGGAAAGTATATACCTACCTACCAATTTGGTTTCAAACAGCATCACTCGACTGTTCATCCGCTCTTTATTTTGGCCAACAATGTACAAACTACCCACCTAACTGACAGAAAGACAGGTTGCCTGTTTATGGACATTAACAAGGCTTTTGACAGTGTCTGGCATAGAGGCTTACTATACAAACTATACAAACTACACACACCAACATATCTACTACACACCATAAAGAACTTACTAGAAAACAGACAACTACAAGTACGAATTGACAAAACACTGTCATTTTCTTTTTCCCCTGAACAAGGGCTCCCTCAAGGATCCCCGGTCTCACCGTTTCTCTACAATATATACTGCCATGACATATACAATTACAACTTACCAGACAAAAATCAAATCGACAGATCGGCATACATATTACAATACGCAGACGACACGGCACTTATTGTACATGACAAAACTACTGAGAGAGCAGCGCAAAGACTCCAAACACTAACAAACAACACAATGACATGGTTTTATAAATGGAGACTAACACCAAACGCGTCAAAAAACCAACTTCTGCTCACAAACCACAGACTCAACGCTGACTCCCCTACAACAACTGCAGACGGGCCAAAGGACACATCCAAAAAACGACGTAAAATACCTTGGAATCACAATTGACCACAAACTTAAATTCACTAAACACATACGAAACATCAGGGCAGAAACAATAAAGAGAACAAAACACTTCCGATCACTAACCTACAAAGACAGAGGAATTAGCACAAACACCGCCACCAAAATATATAAAGCTATTTGTAGACCCTTGCTAGACTTTGGACATATACTCATGACCAACGGAACAGAAAGGACAAAACGTTATACATAAACAACAGAACAAATTGCACTAAGACTAATAACACGAATGAGACACCCCCAAAACCCACTACACAACCCCCCCACCCAACTACTATACGAACGCACAAACATGACAAAGATCTCGGAAAGACTCATACAGCTACAGACAAAATGGACAAACAACCCCTACAACTGGACCATACTGAATCCCCTTTGTCTTACAAGACCAACCAGACAATCCCGCTTCCGTTTCCCTACATTAACGCTACTCGAACACTTACAAACGCTACGGACTAGTGGACAATAAAATAATTTCTTCTTGCCACTGAAATCTTATTTATTTAATAGTATTGTTAACCTAGAATAAGAGAATTTTCATATTTGTTTTTTATTTAGATTAAGACTGCATGTATTAAACAAGGGCAGAAAGACCGATAGGTCGATAGCCTTTTTTAGAAATAAAGATGTTTACTACTACTACTAAAGAATAAGCCGAAGGAATTAATATTTGCTTTTTTTATATTGCTTAATATGATCAGGATCATGATTGAAAATTTTTTGCTTGATGATCAATGATTCAAACAGTAAATAAAAAATGAGTGCGAGCTAAAGTTTCAGAGCAGTTTTACTTTTTTATGTCAATATAAATTAGGAAAACAATAGTGCCGAATTTTTCGATTAATGTGTCTGTTGTCTTGCTAGATTTAAATATTGTGATGGTGATAAGTTGGATTTTTGTACAATTTAATAATCCGATTTAGACCAATTACGATATTTAATAGCAACTATTTAAAAAATGTCTTTTTCTTTTTTAAAGGAATTTAATTAAGTTATTATTTATGTTCAATAAAAACGCATTTTCTTATATAAACTTTCAGTTTAGACAATTAGTCAAGAAGGGATTTTAATCGCTTCTCGCTATTAATACAAATCTTCAAACCACATGAAATATGAAATAAGTGAAATATTCAGCCTGCTAACCCTGATTATAAAGCCAGTGCGAACTATGCTGATAATTTAATAGGAGCAACGCATAAATCAGGAATAATATGATCTTCTTGGGTAAGCAATGCGATTTCGGAAACTGCGAGGTATTGGAGGAATGTTGACAAATCATTTTAACTTGTCCAATATCGCGTTTAAAGGGATAATTAATTTGCCTTATAAATCGGAATATTTCGCATCAGGTTATCGAACATAATATCGAATGTTTCCCGTGCCAAATTTTCTGATATATTTTCTTTGGGTACATTTTGAAAAAGCAAACAATTACTAATTGAAAATCGACTATACAGGGTAATTAAATGAGCTTTATCGACTCTTTTACAGTTAAACGTTAACTTAAGGAAATGTGTGTATATTTTAGTACATACGTTGATGCGGCTTATGTATCACTTCATTGCTGAAATCGAATTTTAAAGTTTACTTTTTTATATTCTAATATTCGTAAGTTAGGATAGTTTTCAATTCATAAGCTTTATCATCTGAAAGACTGATTTTGATAAAAAAGAAATGTTTAACATAGAGGGTCAGTTACAAGTTACAATTAGATTTTTATTACTGGACATACAGTTTTTTTCTTACATATTATTTTGTTTTTACCTTTTTGTCACGATTATTCAAATGAATTACAAAAACCATATTACGTGGTAGTTAGAAAAAGTACCTATATATCAAGCTTATTTTCTGCTTAGGGGTCATATATTTTGTAATTTGAATGTTGTAGCAACAACAATTCAAGTATACAGGATAGCTTTGGGTAAAAAAATAGCAAGCTTTGGCCAAAAAAGCTGCTAATAGGACTCGGCATGATAACCTTCGTGAGACAATTTTGGACCTTATTAAGGCGAAAAATCGGACGAGGAAGCGCTGGTAGCGCTTCAGGCAATCTGCCGATCGTATAAGGGCAATAGAGCTTGCACGATACATACAGCGTTAAATTTCCACATGCAGAAATTTTACCTGGGCAGAAAAGCTACGCAATATAACCTTGCGTGACAATTCTTTGAGGCAACTGTCCTTGTTGAAACACTCAGTAGATTTTACATTACCACCACTGTCAAATGCAAGCTGCTCGCCGACTTTGCGGCAAAATTATTCAAAGTCCAACCAGTTCTTCGGGATGACGAAATCGTAAGACAGACTGGTGTTTTTGTAGAACGAAAGTATCCTATCCACCTTCAGCCTTGCATTACTATATAATAACCCGGAGCTCGTCGGAGAGATAAGCGTGTCTTCGGCGTCTCCCTAGTCGAACAGCACCAAATCCAGACGACATCCTTTATTTGCTGCTTGAAAACGTTTCGCGAAAAACTATTGTGCTAATAGTGCAAGTAATCAACGCAATCTTTAAATTGGCAAGAGTACCACAAGGTACAGTGATTTCACCGTTGCTGTATACATTGTATACAGCAAGCAATTCTAAAACTTCCCACTATAAAAATGGCACAATGCGCTTATTATGCGACATCTACACATCGTCGTTTTATGCTCAGGTTGCGAAATCTCGCATTTCACATCATCTGAGCTTTTGACAAATGGAAACTCAAAGTGAATTGCAGGAAGACAGTAAAATGCTCGAAAATTTAATCGTCATTCGTGGTCCAAAATTCTCCAATCAAGCCAGTAAAAAAGGTAAAATACCTGAGATTCAAACTAGATGCCCGGCTTTACTTCAATAAGCCTGGGGACTATGCTGTACAAAAGGCTTTCATGGCTCGAACAAAGTTATACTCTCTTCTGATGCCAAATTCATTCGTATCACCTCAAAATAAACTTCTGCCCCACTCTTCCGCTATAAGACCCATACTAACTTACGGCTCCCCTATCTGGCACTATGTGTGTATGCTCCCCTATGTGTCAGTGATTCCACGAGACGGCATGTTCAAAGGACCCAAAATAGGTTCCTGAGAGGCGCCCTATCGGCTGACAGATACACCGGGATAACCGAACTACACGAAGCGATTATACAGATACCATCTCTGCTAAGTTCTGACAGAGCGCAGTGCAAGGCTCTGTTTTCACGCAAAACCGCACAAAAGTCAGAGCAAATGATCGCCCAACTGTCCCCTGTGTAAGCGACTTTAGTCTTTTCTAGCAGGCTACAAAAGCACAAATACAACACTAGGTGTCCGGTCGGATTCGTGATGCCTTGCTCTGGTTAGTGCTGGCTGGTTCTTACACCAATAAGTGCGGGAAGACGTGGCCTAGGTCATTTACCGGTTGTGACGGCCGGCGGTTGACGTGACTGCTGACGTTATCAAGGTTAAAGGCCGGAGCTAAAGGGGTGTTTGGATTCTCTTCAGGAAGACCTTTTTTCCTTATTGAAGGCTCCTGGAATAAAACCAAAACCGCAACTTCAAGATTATCTCCTGACGTTGGCGAGCTCGGGAATGTCCATGTTAGGGCACTGTCCCCGATTACGTGTCCATTAGGACGACTTAGCGCTCCTATTCAGATCATGGGAAAAAGGAGTAACCAGCCGAACATGGGAGCCAGGCATGGGAAAGCTTGTTAGCCTTATATATGTTGTAGGCCTAACTTTAAAGGGGTTAAAGGCCCTTTGATAGTATCTGGCGAACGCGTCAGCCTTCTCTTGGTCTGTGTGCAGTTCTATTCCGTTTTCGTCAATTGTGTCAGTAGTGTTAGTTTTTTTGTATTGCGCTAGTTTCTTAATTTTTCGCCAGTATGTTTTGTCTTTGTCTTTTTGTATTTCTTTACATGTTTCTAGCCATTTGTCTTGTCGGTATTGTCCAATCAAGGTTTTAATGTTTCTGTTGAGTTGGTTCAGTGTCTTTTTTAGGTCGTTATTTTGAGTGTTTGTATATAGTCTGTACAGTTCTCTCTTTTGTTTTATGAGTCTCAGTATGAATTTGGGTAGTGTATGTCGGTAGAAAGCATTTTTTATTTCCGGGGTAAATTTTCCTATGGCTAGTGAAAGTTGTTGTTGTATGGTTTCTATTGAAATGGGCTGTGCTTGCGTGTTAATGTAGTCATGTATATGTTGTTTCACTTTGTCTATGTCAGTCTTTGTTAGGTTTAACTTTTTCTCTATAGGAGGTGTACTGGAGGTAGGTTGCGTATGTTGTAAGTCTATGTTAAACGTAATAGCCAAGTGGTCAGATCCAAGTTCGTTGGTTAAGTTTATGTTGCTGATGGTGTTTGTTAAGTTTCTTGTGTGCAGTAGAACGTCTGGTGTTGAGTCTGGGTTTGCGAGCATCAGAAAAGTTGGTGGGGTGTGCTGTTTTATAAAGTCCGAATTTTGTAGAAATCTTTTAAGCTGTTTCGTTTTGTTTTTGTTCAGATTAATGTCGCCTATAATTATTGCATTTTTATAGATGCTTGCTTTGGTCAATATGTTTTGTTCTAAATTGGAGTGTGGGTGTATGTATGTCAGAAATATGTGTATCAGTATATATCAGGTATTGTAAAATGTATGCAGTCGTTCAGAGGGTGGTTTAAACTTCCAAGTTTAAATGTTGGGTTTAAGAGAGCTGCGACCCCGCCCCTGGCATGATTGATGGTATTTCCATGCCTATAGATATACTGCCAATTTCTGTACGTTGGTGTCTGTCCTAGTTTGTTTTTTTTATAAAAGATTTTCATTTGTATCTTCTTAAACCTTTAATTCATATCATAAATTTAATTTTTGAAACAGGAATAGTGCCTAGTCATTTTAAAAAATCAATAATTTCACCTATTTACAAATCAGGTGACAAATCTGAAATAGGAAATATCGCCCGATAAGCATAATGAATAATTTTGCTAAGATCTTTGAAAAATGTTTAAAGGATAGGAAAGGATTATTGGTCCTATTCTCTTCAATTGTCAAGAATTAATGTAGGTATACATTAATTCTCTTACTAATATTGACATTTAGAATGGTTCATTACTTTCATATGCAGATGATACGGTAGCCATGTTTTATGAATGTTCTTGGGAAGATACAAGAAGGGCAGCAACTGGCTGGATTGTTTTAAATTAAGTCTAAATATGCAAAAAACAAATTACATAGCATTTTCCATCACAGCTGCCAATCGTCCTGCTTTTAACCAAATTAACTTGAGTCTAATGACATCAAAGAGGTTCCATTTACCAAGTATTTGGGACTTATCGTTTACAGGCATTTGAAATGGAACCAACACATCATGAAATTAACAAATAATATTCGGAAACTAATTTATCGTTTCTACATTTTAAGGAATATTTTAAGCAAAAAACTGTTGATTCTAATCTATCGGTTATTGGTTGAATCTTTGCTACGGTACGGGGTTATTGTCTGGGGAGGTCTGTATACAAATTCATTGCAGCAACTTAATGTAGTACAGAACTTTATTTTAAGAGTTATATATAAAAAACAAAAAATATTTCCAACTCAACACCTCTACTCTGAGGAGGCATTTAGCCTGCGTTCTATATGGTTTTATACCCATAAATCAAATGCCTTCAACACTTATGTTGGTCACACACGTGGGACCAGGAACAAGGTGAACAAACACCTGAAAGTGCCAAACACCAAAAAAAATATGGAGCAACAATTTTTAGATTATTTGGCTCCTAAATTTTACAATGTCCTTCCAAATGAATTGAAAGAAGTTACGAATATCAAAAAGTTCAGTAAGGGTTGCAGAAAATGTATTTATCAAAACATAGACAAGTTTGATTTTTCTTAGTGGTTTCTGATTATATTGTGTCATTTTAATGATGGTAAGGTTGGTTTAAGGAAACTATATGTAGAATTTTGTCTTGGTTAGTTCATGTATCTGTCTTTTCATCTAGGTTGAATATATTAAGTTAGTGTTAAGTTAATTGAATTAAATTGTGGTAATTTGTATTAATAAGGATATTTTCATTTGGATGATGCATACAAATGTTAGATCATTTAGGCATCATCATGTAAATTGAGTTAAAGCTAGAGTTGAGTTGTGTTATGATTATGTTGTATTATCTTTGGTTTTTGTTATTATTAAAGATATTATTATTTAAGATAAAGATTATTAAAGATATTAAAGATTATTTGGAAAACTACATATTAGGTAATATAGCTAAACATTACTAACCAAATAAAACGAAACTTGCTTAAAATTAGACATTTTTTGTAAAACATGTTCATATGTAAAACAGCATAAATATTACTTGCGTTGTGGAAACTGAATAATTTCAATCTTCTACATGAGAAATACGCAAAACTACCTTGAGCATTTCACTTCTGAGAAAGTGAAAATAAAGTGAGCAAAGAAAGTGAGGTCCATATCTGAAAAAGTGAAAGTTCAGTACTGAAGGTCTAAGTACCTTCAGTACTTTGTACTTGTACTTAGACTGTGTTGATTTTGATAGAAACAAGCACAAGTACAAGGTATGGAAGTCCATTAAAAGGTTTTGCACAGATTTTGCTTAATCTCACTCTTTCAAGTACCTACCTCCATATCAAGTAATAATTTTACGATGGGTTATAGATCTTCTGTCCTATCAACTATTATCACGAAAAAACTGTCATATGAGATTTAAATATTCTTGCAAGTAATAAAAATTGAATTTGAAAACATTGATTGACGGATTATCAGTAAAAAATGGGTTGTAAACTATATCACGGGCAGGCACTTCCAAAACATGTTTACCTGTTATAAAAAACCTACTTGAAAAACATGGTTAGTAAGTAATATGTTTAGGTTATAGAACGAATTTCATATCCAGAATATACAGAGCTTTTGGTGATCACTTTTTTTCGTATGAGTTATATTTTTTGCTTTTGGGTATCATATCTAGAACTAAACTGAAAAATATTAGCTCAGTTTTGATGTTTTTTTTCTAAAGTGGGGTCATTTTTACTCTACAAACTAAATCCAATCGCAAATTGATTAAATAAGCCACTAATTGAAATAGTTCAAATGATAAGATAAAATTTATATCGTTTAACTGATGATTAATCAAATATTAATTAATTAGCCACATTACTGAATCCATTAATCACTACTGTATGAATGGAACGAGAATTTCAAATATTTTAGAACAATAAAGTATATACCAGGATTAATTTAATGTCTTAGTCCGACAGGAAACCATCAGTTCTCTTTTCAGGTAAATCCCTTGCAATATTTATTCGTTTATTCTTAATTCAAAATTATAAATTCGGGGTCTTAGAGTTGCCGCAAGATAACTGGCATATTATTGTTATACATTTGCAAGGCAAATTATTAAAAACATCTTAAAGTCGGTAATTTATTGCCAGATTTTGGTTTTAATTAGGGCGCTCCAACTATCTTGAGATGGATAAAGCTTGTCTAGAGATAAGTAAACCATGGCATAAGTAATGTAATCTCTCAGACTAAGGCACACATTTGAAAAATTGCAAATAAATATTTAAAGTACAACAAGATGCAAGTAGATTTTATTTAGAATAACTATTTGCGGATGAAACATAAGATAAATAAACAAATGAACTTAAAAAATTACTAGAATTGAATGATAAAGAGATACATTTATCAAAATGCATTGAACTATTTACAACAGCAAAATGTATCTAAAAGTCTCATGTTGTATTAGTTTAGTGAGTTTATGTGGTTTATTTTTACATCTGAATATGTAATGTCAATTAATATTCCCAAACTTAGATTTAATAGAAAACCCAGCGTCTTGATATGTATGATTGGAATGCAAAAGGCCACATTTTGAATATTTATCGTAATTTAATCCATTGTGTATACTTTCCTGACTGTATTTTAATTCAATTCAAAATAAAATTTCTTTTATTTTGATATAATTTCAACATCTTTATTTCTAAAAAAGGCTATCGACCTATCGGTCTTTCTGCCCTTGTTTAATACATGTAGTCTTAATCTAAACAAAAGTTAAAAACTAAACCTAAACTAAAACTAAACTAGGGCAGACACCAACGTACAGAAATTGGCAGTATATCTATAGGCATGGAAATACCATCAATCATGCCAGGGGCGGGGTTGCAGCTTTCCTAAAACCAACATTTAAACTTGGAGGTTTAAACCACCCTCTGAACGACTGCATACATTTTACAATACCCTACCTAAATGACCTGATACACATATGTCTGACATACATACACCCACACTCCAACTTAGAACAAAACATATTGACCAAAGCAAGCATCTATAAATATGCAATAATTATAGGCGACTTTAATCTGAACAAAAACAAAACGAAACTGCTTAAAAGATTTCTACAAAATTCGGACTTTATAAAACAGCACACCCCACCAACTTTTCTGATGCCCGCAAACCCAGACTCAACACCAAACGTTCTACTGCACACGAGAAACTTAACAAACACCATCAACAACATAAACTTAACCAACGAACTTGGATCCAACCACTTGGCTATTACGTTTAACATATACTTACAACATACGCAACCTACCTCCAGTACACCTCCTATAGAGAAAAAGTTAAACCTAACAAAGACTGACATAGACAAAGTGAAACAACATATACATGAATACATTCAATCGCAAGCACAGCCCATTTCAATAGAAACCATACAACAACAACTTTCACCAGCCATAGGAAAATTTACCCCGAAAATAAAAAATGCTTTCTACCGACATACACTAACCAAATTCATACTAAGACTCATAAAACAAAAGAGAGAACTGTACAGACTATATACAAACACTCAAAATAACGACCTAAAAAGACACTGAACCAACTCAACAGAAACATTAAAACCTTGATTGGACAATACCGACAAGACAAATGGCTAGAAACCTGTAAAGAAATACAAAAAGACAAAGGCAAAACATACTGGCGAAAAATTAAGAAACTAGCGCAATACAAAGAAACTAACACTACTGACACAATTGACGAAAACGGAATAGAACTGCACACAGACAAAGAGAAATTTGACGCGTTCGCCAGACACTATCAAAGGGCCTTCAGCATATCGACAAACCCTAACTTCGACAATGACAACTGGAACTTGATCAACGACTGGTACTTGAACTATTTCAACAGCTCACCAAACTATACATACAAACTGATCACAGACACAGAGTACGATAAAGCCCTAGCGCATATCAAAAACACAACACCGGGAAAAGATAAAATAAAGGCAAAACTCCTGAAAAGCCTAACTCAAGAAACACACAAACTGATCCTAACTGAATTGAACAACTGCATCAGAAATAACATAATCCCAAAATCATGGAAAAACGGCTTAATAATCCCTATACCCAAAAATGGACTAAACAATACAGAACCGAGCAATTACAGACCAATTACACTACTACCAGTACTTAGCAAGGTTTTTGAGTACATAATAAGGCAGCGACTGGGAAAACTGGTCGGAAAGTACATACCATCGTATCAGCTCGGATTCAAACATCAGTACTCGACTATTGACTCACTCTTCACTCTGACTAACAATATACAAACTACCCACCTAACTGACAGAAAGACAGATTGCCTGTTTATGGACATTAACAAAGCTTTTGATAGTGTCTGGCATAGAGGCTTACTATACAAACTACACACACCAACATATCTGCTACACACCATAAAGAACTTACTAGAAAAGAGACAACTACAAGTACGAATTGACAAAACACTATCATTTTCTTTTTCCCCTGAACAAAGGCTCCGTCAAGGATCCCCGCTCTCACCGTTTCTCTACAATATATACCGCCATGACATATACAATTACAACTTACCAGACAAAAATCAAATCGACAGATCGGCATACATATTACAATACGCAGACGACACGGCACTTATTGCACATGACAAAACTACTGAGAGAGCAGCTCAAAGACTCCAAACACTAACAAACAACACAATGACATGGTTTTATAAATGGAGACTAACACCAAACGCGTCAAAAAACCAACTTCTGCTCACAAACCACAGACTCAACGCTGACTCCCCTACGATAACTGCAGACGGCCAAACGACACATCCAAAAAACGACGTAAAATACCTTGGAATCACAATTGACCACAAACTTAAATTCACTAAACACATACGAAACATCAGGGCAGAAACAATAAAGAGAACAAAACACTTCCGATCACTAACCTACAAAGACAGAGGAATTAGCACAAACACCGCCACCAAACTATATAAAGCTATTTGTAGACCCTTGCTAGACTATGGACATATACTCATGACCAACGAAACAGAAAGGACAAAACGTTATATACAAATAACAGAACAAATTGCACTAAGACTAATAACACGAATAAGACACCCCCAAAAACCCACTACACAACCCCCCCACCCAACTACTATACGAACGCACAAACATGACAAAGATTTCGGAAAGACTCATACATCTACAGACAAAATAGACAAACAACCCATACAACTGGACCATACTGAATCCCCTTTGTCCTACAAGACCAACCAGACAATCCCGCTTCCGTTTCCCTACATCAAAGCTACTCGAACACTCACAAACGCAACTGACTACTGGACAATAAAATTATTTTTTCTTGTCATTAGAATTGGAAAGTTTATGTAATAAGATTATTAACCTAGAATAAGAGAATTTTCATCTTTGTTTTTTATTTAGACTAAGACTACATGTATTAAACAAGGGCAGAAAGACCGATAGGTCGATAGCCTTTTTTTAGAAATAAAGATGTTTACTACTACTCTAAACAAAAAACAAAGATGAAAATACTCTAATTCTATGTTAATAATCTTATTAAATAAACTTTCCAATTCTAATGACAAGCAAAAAATATTTTATTGTCCAGCAGTCAGTTGCGTTTGTAAGTGTTCGAGTAGCGTTGATGTAGGGAAACGGAAGCGGGATTTTCTGATTGGTCTTGTAAGACAAAGGGGATTCAGTATGGTCCAGTTGTAGGGGGATATAATTTTATTTTGAATTGAATTGTAATTTAATCCGACAAATGTGATGTTGAGATGATTTTATTCGAGCTGGTAATATAGGATAATATACAATGAAAATAGTTAACTTCCCAAAATTATTAGAAATTTATTACAAACCCAACGTACCGTCTGAGACAGTGGCTGGTACAAGTGGTACCCAAGAAGAGAATTTTATATTACCAAAAAAAAAGTAAATACTAAATAGTTCCGTGTCCAGATTAGAGGTAGATTGCTCCTATGCGCCTTCCTTTGTACCTACCTCGTTTACACTTTACCAAGATTTTGGAACATCGCGAGCACGTCAAGGTCGTGCCGTATTAGGTGTAATAAACTAGTAATGTAATTTCTCGTTACCCCACGCCAATTATAAAAAATAACTATTCCACTTCTATTGAAAAATCGTAACATCAGATAATATATTTTACCGAAATTTCGATCAGTTTTTCTATGTTGCAAAAACTATTGGCAAAGTTGCTACTTGTTTAAAATTCCTATATGTAGGTAGCAGTTTTTGAACCGTCGTCAATTAATAAAGCTTAAGCTTGAAAAATTAAAAAACTATGACCATCAAGGAATAATTAAAGAAAAAATAGATTAACGACAAATACAAAATTATAAAAGCATTAATGTTTCAACTTTTTGCGCAAACACTTTCGTTGATACAGCAACAATAAAACACAAAAAGCAGTAAATCGAATAAAATTTATTATTTTTTAACCCAAACAGCACAAATAATTTTCATCTTAAATTAGTGTTTAAGATGTCTAATTAAGATATGTGAGACGTCTTAAAGAAGTCTGTACATGACTTGAAGACATCTTAAAGATGTCTTAAATGCATTAGTTGTTAAAAATATGGACGTCTTTGAAGACGTCTTGAAGATATGACTTAAAGACGTCTTGAAGAGATTACTGAAAGTCATCTTGAAGAGATTAATTAAACACGTCTTGAAGGGTGTTACCAGGTTCAAAATATTTCTTACTACTGGGAATGTAAAATAAAATAACATGCTTTTGTTTCATTTTTTTTTATTTTGCCTATCAGACAATTTTGATAATCCTGAATTTTCCGCTGAACCTAAGAAATAAACATATTATTAATTATTATTAAACTACTTTCACTAAGTACACATCTAAATGTAATACTATATTTAAAACACAGTTAAATTATTTTAAATATTATTTTCATTTCCACAAGAAACACCACTAAGCAAAGGAAAGAAAATTACATAGTTGATTTAAATTCATCGGAAATTTCAAATTTTTCAATGTGGTGCAAAGAACCTTAGTCTTTCCAACCAATTGGACTCCTAATGGGTAATATCCTAATGACTCCAATCTCCAAAATGTGTTCCAACCTTCTGAGCTGACGTTCTGTAGGTACAACATTAGTGTGTACATTACAGTACAAAACTGTAAACTGTACATACAAAAAATCGGAAATTCAATGAAATTTCAACATACTGTGTGTGTTTCTCCAAGCATCTCATCATCATCTTCATCATGTTTATCCAAACACTCACTAAATAAACAAATTACAAAAACATTTTTTTAGATGACGCGATACTTAATTGCTTAATCATCAGTTCAACTTGGAAAGTTCCATAAGCATTTATGAAAGAATTACTGATATCTACCACTGTAGTTTGCATCAATTAAAGCTCCCATTCAGCCATTCAGCTAGTATAAAACATGTACAGTAAAGCATGTTCATGCTCTCTGATATTAAAATGTGAACGCATCATTGATCTCAACTGTCACATAAAGTCGTCGGAATTAAATCCATTTCGAATGTTCATTACACACCAGCCAGTTTATATCGACCATTTATTTAATGAGACTGGATTATGGGTTGCTTATTTATTGCTAAATAAATTAAAACTCATAATCGTGTCGACCGCATATTACCATGGATTGTTTCCAGTCCATGTATCTGAAATGAAATGGTCTGGGTTTAGCTAAAAATGTTGGGCTAATTAGAAATAAAAGACAGACTTGTTAACGCAGCGGATCAGACTTTCACAGCCTTTTCCCATAGTTATTCTTTACTTTGCCACCAACTAAAATGTTGGATGAAATGAAGCTTAAAAAGAACCAAAATAATAACACTTGTATAACCCGGATTTTTCTAACGTCCAATAAAGCTTTGCGAATGCGAAATTTATCCCGGTTTTGTTCGCGCTAATGGCGAGCGAGATTTTGTGAATTTTTCTGCGACATCGCCAACAACAAATCGAATTTCCTGTTGATCCAGGCGGACGACAGCGGCTTCATTGCATTAGTGGATCAAATTGAGGAAAAAAACAGCGCCTAGCGGCAAGATGCCTGCCATATTGGCCTGGGTCTTTAATGATTTCCGGTGCACTTCTTATAAGAAATGAACTGAACATCATTAAAAATTCAAGACTTAGGTGCATAGCTCGCATTTAGCTGCTCTTCTTCTGTAATAAATAAATGTATATACAGGGTGTCCCACCGGGAACCGCCGCGATCGATATCTGGCAAACTGTAATCAGGAGAGATTTGAAAATTCGCCAGTATACTGAAGTCATTGGGCGCCAGCGATCTAAAATATTTCCAAGATGGCCACACTTCCGGTTATACCGAAAGTAGCTATTAACTTGCTTATTTTAAATGGATACCCCATATATTATTACAATTTTGAATTCCACCCCAAATTCTAAATATATTTCATGTTTAAAATCCTATACCTAAGTCTAACCGTTTTTGATATATTTGAAATTTTATGTAAAAAATGACAGTTGCAGCCACTCGAATAATTATTCATTTTTCCTATAAGGGAATATGTGCTACTTAGTTTGAGTTCCATTTCTTGTTGAAAATGACTTACTTTGATGGAATTTCGACAATATTTTGATTAACTATTAATTTTTTCGTATATTTTCCTGACTGTACTTTAATTCATTCCAATGTATTCCTGGGTTTCAGTCAATTTTATTGTTTATTATTTAAAATGTTACAAATACGTTTCGGTGTCTTTATCCACCATCATCAGTTTGTGTATATAGTTGCTACCAACTTCACATTTTCAAAAATGTTGAAATGAATCGAGAATTGCAAAAAGTTTTTTGTTATTCAATAAATGTATAATAATTAATAAGCTCGAATTAAAGTCTGTTCCAGCCACTCAAGTTTTCGCACATTGTATCGTCGAAAAGACAGGTAGCCCGGAAAAACCTGCTTGAGACTTGAGACCTTATGATATTTAAACACGGCGCTGTGTTTAGTAGTTCATCCTAAGGCTAGGGCAAAATTGGAATTAACATCACAACATGAGATACAGTGGATCATATAGAGAGCTGCTAGAAGAATCAAAGGAATCCATCTAGCTGTCCTCATAGCCATGTGGTGATGATATCCAAAATCCCAAGTTAGATGTAATTCTAATAAGTTCACTCCAGGTACGCCCCACACGAAGTTCCTATAGTTGACTTTGAACCGATAGATCTGGATAGGTAGTCATTCTACTCAAAAGTCAAGATTCAATGTTAGGTTGGAAACCACAGATTCCTTTAAACCTTCCAAATTGGGGGATTAATATTAAACTCCAGTTAGAGCTGGTAAGCCAAGTTTAACTAACAGTGTTGTGTCCGATAAAACTACTCGTCTTAACTCCACAACCCGGTTCGAAATAAAAAGCTAAAATTGCTTTACTCCTTTAATAGACAGACAAAAACACTCCAAACGAACAACTGAACTCTACTATATTCACCAAAAAAGTGTGTGGTATCAACACAAAGGACCCGATTGCGATGCGCATATGGGCCTTACCCTTCTTACGACCCTTAACCTACTCACCCACTAACGGGAATTTTAAAAAACAAAAAACGATTGACTCGACATATGTGGAGGGCTGATTCTTGACAGTGGTGAAGTAAGAGTGCTCCAACAAACGGTGTGAGTCAAATAGGCTTGATAAACCTTATTAAGCTTAAATACGAATTAGTAATAAGTTAATATAATAAGAATATGTAAAATAATGATAGCTTGTAATTATATTACATTTGCACGCTGACGTGCACATACAGACGATCCCTTACACGAAATCTCTATAACCAGTGATTTTCTAGTCTTATTAATATCACTGCCCACTATAACCTTTGAAAGCCGAAATTCTGAAACCAAAACAATACTATTTGTAAGATAACGAAGGTGCGAATAAACCATTTAAATTGAGCATTGTCGATCACTGTTAAACAAATCATTAATATTATGCTAATTCTTCAGTTTCTCTTTATTTCTTCTAAACTTGTATTAGAAATTTATCTGGCTTCGATAGAACAATAATCTCGATATTTTATTTAAGGCCCTTTGCTACAATTCCTTTATAGTTAACCGCTAAAATAATTTGATAGTTTAACATTGGGTGTTTTTTGTGGGCTGTTTAGTGTTGTAACGTATAGAATCGGTTTCCTTTTCTTGACAGTTTACATTTATCATAGCAGGTGATAAAGTAAAACTATTCCCATCAAATTCGTTTACCCATCTTGTATGTTTTAATGTGTATTTTTGAACGTTTACCCGCAAACTTCACATGCAACTGTAAAGTTACATACGTACATCATTAAATTTTTTAAATAAGGATGAGAGGTTAATTAAACTGCAACATTCCTTCTCTTGTATAATCCATTTTATTATTAAAAAGTGATTATTTTACTTTAACCAAACATCTTTAACACATTTATGGGATGTTAGCCAAGTAGTCCTTAACGTGCGACGGCTCCAATCTTCTGAAACCCGAAGGGTCACAAATTCCTACTTCAATGTTATCAGCAGACATCTGGCCTTCAAAACTCTCCTTCAGTGTTAAAATGGCCGTATGGACAGCATCATCTAGTTCAAGGTCCTCACCATACCTGTTCAAAAAGCATAGAATATACAATAGTTTTTAAAAGAAAAGTATTAAACAGCAAAAGTAGATCATGTTACCCGAATGGAATAATTAACCATGTAGTTTCTAGTGTTTCAGATATAACGCAAATTTCGTTCAATTCCAAAGAAAACAAATTCAGGAAAAAGTCCAGATGTTACAAAGTAAAATATGCAGATATGTATGTTTCGGTTAACCTTCGAAATGATGTTAACCTCAATGTTACCGACTTAGTATCGAGAATAACGTGTGTTCTATTGGTTAATGTCCGAATATTAGATTAGTTAACTGGTATTCGCGCAAGAAGTGATACTGGTAGAAAGTGATTGATTATTCACAATGTATCTATAATAGTACATTCGACATGAACAGTCGAAAATGACTGGACACGACATAACCAGATAATGTTAATAATCGGAATTTCTTTCGATATTCACAATACACTAGAGTTAAAGTCGAGATTAACTCTATTATCGCCATTAGCCAGGTTCGAAGTTTAACCCGAAACATATAACATTGCAATATAATTTATTAAGGCTCGGGTATTTGTGACATGAAAATTTAAAAATATGATAAAATAAACTTGTTTTTACTCGTTTCGAAGTGCACCTTAAAATCTCACTAGTCATCTAAACTTAAGATACTGAAATACACAGATAATATTATGAATATAAATTCAGTTTAATAATTTGTTAAACATTATACAGGGTGTATATACAGTGTGTCCAGTATAAAATGATGTACATGGGGATATTGGAAACCGTTAAAGATACAGAGTGGACCAAATGGGGAAAAAGTTGCGCAATCAAGTGCCTATAAATAATCTATCATCAACTTCTTTGAACTCGGAATAGCAACGGATATACAGGGAAAAAAAGAAAAAAGTGCGTTTTATAAAATCCTTTATATCGTGTTTATTATAAAAGATACTATAACGAAATTTTCAAGGTGGGGGTAAGAAATGATCGTGAATTTGAAAATAAAGTAAAAAATAATCTAGGCCCACTATGTTCAATGAGGCCGAAGTCAACTTTTGTTTTTCTTATGGGCGCCATATTGAATTTCTACATTTTTAGATTCCCCTTTAAATATGCTCTTCAACCATGTATAACATGTTTATGTTCGGTCAAGATAAATAATTAAAATTAACAAAATTAAGATTTTATGGTAGTAGGCATTGATATTTCTCTTCAATTTCCCCATAGTGACGTTTGTTGTCTGTTTTAATTACCTAGGTAACTGTCAAAGTAGAATTTATCAAGTGTCACAATTAATTGTGTGTTTCAAAATGAATCACTTTTCAAATTATGAATGAAGAAAAATGAATGAAAATGAAGCGAAAGCTGAAGAAATTTATTTAAATAAATATCCAGAAAGGCGATAACCTGGTAGAACTATGTTTAGACGTCTGAAAGACAACCTTGTAGCTTACGAGAGTTTTGCTAAGGTAAAGAAAAACAAACTTCCAGACGAAAATAAAGAAAATTTGGTAATGCAAAGCGTGGTTGAGACACCTCGTACGTCTTTACAACAAATTGAAGCCCCAACAGGTGTTGCGCGGTCAACGGCGAATAGTATTTTAAAGCGTTATAAATATCACCCCTATCGTGAACGGTCCTGCCAGGGACTCAGAATGGCAATGCGATTAGAAGAATGGCATTTTGTCAGTGGTTTATTCAAAGAAATAACGAGATACCAAACTTTTCCTTAAAAGTCCTTTTTTTTAAAGTCAGAAATGTGGACTATTTAATCGTAAAAATACCGTTTTTTGGTCAGATGAAAATCCACGGCTAGTTCGTCAAGTTAGGCACCAAGTTAGGATTGGATTTAACGTCTGGTTAGGTATTGTGAGTACCCACGTGATTGGACCATTTTTTTAAAAGAGAACTTAAATTCCGAGAGATATTTCAACCTCTTACAAACTAACGTAGCGGAAGCATTTATGGATGTTCCAGTAGCTACCCTGCAAAACTTGTATTTCCAACAAGACGGCGCGCCGCCACATAATGGACGTATTATCACAGAATTTTTAAATCACGAATTTCCCAATAAGTGGATAGGCAACCTGGGACCAGTAAGATGGCCTGCGAGATCCCCTGAGATAACACCGCTTGATTTTTTTGCATGGGGCAATGCTGTTAACAGAATTACCCCAGAAATGATCAGAAAATCCTGTGAAGCAGTAATGAGACGATGTACGTTGTGCGTGCGAGAAAACGGTGGCTTATTTGAACACCTACTTTAATCCTAAAATGTTACTTGTTCTTTTGCGGTGTTCGATGTATGAACAATAATAATTTAAAGTAATAATTAATAGAAATATCAATGCCTACTACCACTAAATCGTAATTTTGTTAATTTTAATTATTTATCTTGATCGAACATAAACATGTTATACATGGTTGAAGAGCATATTTAAAGGGGAATCTAAAAATGTAGAAATTCAATATGGCGCCCATAAGAAAAACAAAAGTTGACTTCGGCCTCATTGAACATAGTGGGCCTAGAATATTTTTTACTTTATTTTCAAATTCACGATCATTTCTTACCCCCACCTTGAAAATTTCGTTATAGTATCTTTTATAATAAACACGATATAAAGGATTTTATAAAACGCACTTTTTTCTTTTTTTCCCTGTATATCCGTTGCTATTCCGAGTTCAAAGAAGTTGATGATAGATTATTTATAGGCACTTGATTGCGCAACTTTTTCCCCATTTGGTCCACTCTGTATCTTTAACGGTTTCCAATATCCCCATGTACATCATTTTATACTGGACACACTGTATATCCCACCGGGAACCGCCGCGATCGATATCTGGCAAACTATAATTAGGAGAAATTTGAAAATTGGAAAGTATACGTAGGTCATTGGGGGTAAGCGATCTAAAATATTTTCAAGATGGCCACACTGCCGGTTATACGGGAAGTAGATATCAACTTGCTTATTTTAAATGGAACACCCTATATATTATTACATTCTTGAATTATTCTCCAAATTCTAAATATATTTCATGTACAATGTCATATACCTAAGTCTAACAGTTTTTGATATATTTGAAATTTTATGTAAAAAGTGACAGTTGCATCCACTCGAATAATTATTCATTTTTCCTGTAAGGAAATATGTAGTACTTAATTTGAGTCGCATTTCCGTAAGTAAAGAAATTACTTTAATGGATTTTTTACAAAATTTTGATAACTATTAATACAAAGTATTAAAAAAATAAGTTCGAAAATGACGTTCAGAAAACCGCCCAAAATTAATTTTTTTAAATGGAAACCCCCATTTTTTATAATTTTGTCTTATTCAGTGTTAAAATTAAGGTTAAGTTTGTGTAAAGTTGTCTATTCCAAAAGAGTTTAGTTTTCGAAATATTGTCAATTTATTGTTTTCATATGGCTATTTTGTCGCTCTTAGTTGCCATGACGAAAGTGGCCATTTTTAATGCAACCAAATGCCAGATGAATGCTTACAGCTGTCAGTCACCTTTTGAAAATAATTAATAGTCATGCTCAGACGCTTAAATTATACAAACGAAGATTTTTTAAACTTATTTATTATTTATGGAGAATGTGATAATTACTTAATTAATGTTAATGGTTAATGGGCTAATATGTTAAAATTTAAAGCAATAATTACTTACCTCTTTTCTAAGAATGTTTTACCATTGACATAATTTTTGCCCATGGCAGTAGCTTTCCAAGCAAAATAGGCTCCAGATGGATCGCATTGAAATAGATATGGTCGATCATTATCCCATCCGCAAATTAAAAGTGACACACCAAAAGGTCTAACACCTGAAAATAAACACACTATCAAAGTAAACATACTTATTTTGTTTTTTTCATCACATGTATGTTTGTCTCATATGTGAATTTATTAAAAATGAGAACCGTCTATAGCTGACATTAAAGTGCAGCGTTAGATGCTACCAGAAGATCACTTAAATTAGTGTAACTGTATAGTTATTGTGGGCATCACACTTAAATAACTAATAACTAAATGGTTATTGTGCTAGTTACGCACCAAGAGAGAAATAATAGTAAGTGGTGAAAATTTTAATTTGAAAATAAAACGTTATTTATATATCCAATTTAATGTTTGTTAGAAGAATTAGAGAATTTAAGATTAAAATTAATATCCTCATTTTTACAAAACCACAAATATCTCAGAAATCGTAAGCTTTAAGCAAGATAATATCTTAGTAGTATATACCTTATTATACCCTAAGGTTTTAGGGTAGGGTAAATTATACCCTAATTTTCTGTTTTGTTTTCAATTTGAAATGTCTGGAAAATTGGTGTATTTTGTTTAGACTTGGCAATTCGCAAGTCGAAAGAAAATTTGAGTTCGATGAAACAAGTAAAATATTTGCACAGGGTTATCGAGGTTATTCGACGTGGAAAATTGCAGCTAAACCATTTGAAGACCCCCCTACGAAGGGTATATTTTAACATGTACATTTTAAATGTACAAGATATTCGAATTACTAGATTCAACCCAAAGTTGGCCTTTTCAAATGAAATACCCATTATATTTATGCTATTAAGATCTACGATAAAAATAAATGTGAATTTTCTTCCGATTTGCTAACAGCAAAGTCTAAACAAAATAGACCAATTTTCAAGACATTTCAACTTTGAAAACAAAATAGCGAATTAATTATTTTCATTGTTTTTTTCTTTTCCGTAAGTTTTTTAGGTGGTATTTTAATTACTCGAGACTCCCCTTAACCTTAATGGTTAAAATATCTATACTATTATTGCATTTAGTTTCAATAATCGATGCGTATGTAAAAAATATTAACTCAGCTCAAGTTAATTAATTAGTAGTAGTAGTAAACATCTTTATTTCTAAAAAAAAGGCTTTCGACCTATCGGTCTTTCTGCCTTTGTTTAATACATGTAGTCTTAATCTGAATAAAAAATAAATATGAAAATTCTCTTATTCTACGTTAACAATCTTATTAATAAACTTTCCAATTCCAATGACAAGAAAAAATTATTTTATTGTCCAGTAGTCAGTTGCGTTTGTAAGTGTTCGAGTAGCGTTGATGTAGGGAAACGGAAGCGGGATTGTCTGGTTGGTCTTGTAAGACAAAGGGGATTCAGTATGGTCCAGTTGTAGGGGTTGTTTGTCCATTTTGTCTGTAGATGTATGAGTCTTTCCGAAATCTTTGTCATGTTTGTGCGTTCGTATAGTAGTTGGGTGGAGGGGTTGTGTAGTGGGTTTTGGGGGTGTCTTATTCGTGTTATTAGTCTTAGTGCAATTTGTTCTGTTGTTTGTATATAACGTTTTGTCCTTTCTGTTCCGTTGGACATGAGTATATGTCGACACCCACTATTGACGAACTATAAAACAATTACAAGTCGAAATGTTTGCAAAAGCTTAATTGGATTATGGTTAAGGGCATTATTAGTGCTGATAGGTAATCTATTATCGCAGAATTCATGATATAGAAATAATGTTGAAATTTAGCATATGAATGTATGGAACTGCATTCTCGAATTTGAAGAAAAATTAATTTAACTTCCTTTGAATAAACCTTTCTTCACTTGTTTCACCAAAGAACTAAACATAGGTACCTTATCAAAATAGTGACTGACTTTAAATTAAAAGAAAATACAAGATTTTCCGTTAGTTTCCCTGACTTACCTCCCGATTGTGTATACTCCTGCATAATAGCAGCAACTCTTTGCACCAGTTGAACTGTAGGAATTGGCTCACGATAAATTAAGTAGTACTGTTGGGCAATTTTCCTGGCCTGTTTCACCAATAATCTATAATCGGGCCCCATTCCAGAATAGATCATACCGATGTGGCTGGTGATGGTCTCCACTTTGTGAACACTGTGCTCCTCATAGAGAATAGATTTGTGCTTGTTCTCGGTAGCAATAACCACTCCATTTGAAGCTAGAAGTAACTGGTATATTTTCTAGCTACGTACAGATTTCTCTACAGACCTTTTATTCCTACAGAAGGAGCGCCGGCACTAACTGCTGCCAGAGCGTATTCGATTTGAACCAGCTTTCCCGAAGGACTACCCAAATAAACAAAACAATTAAGAAACAATTATTTTAGCTTCACAAGTATTTCTCACCTGAAAGTAGTTAGGGAAAAGCTATATCTTTCTGATGCCATGATTACTTGCAAATAAACAAAAGTGTAAAGCTGCCAATCATGAAAATTGACAACTCTTCTGAATGAGTTTCACCTTTGACAACCGTCACATCAGCAGCTGACTTCTTTCAAACAGCTATGGTGATACAATGTTGCCGTACTGGTCCCACGTACAACCTGTACTTTTATCAAAGAGTACATGTTCATATCTAAGGCGATAATACGCGTTAATTGTATCTATGTTTTGCTCAGAATATTGATACTCGCGAAAGAGACTCATATAAATGCAAATAGATCAGTTTAATCCGCTTCGTGCCAACGCAAACATTCACGCGCTCACACGCTCTGAGCAGCCACGCATACGCAGCGAAATACGGTCATTTGTGAAACATATTCTCAATGCATACAGGGTGATTCAAAATTGACGTCATTCCGCTGGAGGTGTTGTCTGGGAGTGCATTTTTATTTTTGCTTAAACAATATGTCAGCGAATTTTGTCACATTAGTTGAGGACCCCCTGTTTTTTTTTGTTTGCCCGGCTGCTGGAGGAATAAAAATCTTCGCGAAGACACCCAGTGTTCCGAACCCTGGGTAGTGTTGGATTTTTACCAACTAAAAAAACCCCTTTTTGTACTACGAGTTTTCGGGAGTTATCCTTTAAAACTTGTAGTCCTCTCTAAGAATTTGTCAGCTCTGGCATCCGTATGCCATAGCATCGCATTCTCTCCATGCTAGCTGCTTGCTAGCATGGGCAACTTATTAATTTAACGCCTTACTTATACATGCATGCTACTTACTACAAATACTACATTATTACCCCATGTACAGCTTACGCCGTTTGATACCTGTTGCCCTAGTGGGCTAGTTGGTGTCTGGGCCTTTTTTTTTCTGGGTCCCAGATCTTCAGGCGTGTAACTTACGAGTTTTCGCAGCTCTTCGTTCGAGTGCCTTTCAGCTTTCTCGAAGTCTGCTTTCGCTTTCTTTGTGAGAAACTCTCTTAGTGGGGACCCCCTGTATACATATGGCTTTAGTTCTTTTGAAAATATTGTTCTACATACAAGACAAATAACAATTATTTTGATTCGATTTCAGTGACTTTAATTAAATCAATGTATTTCAAAAAATGTCCTAAGAAATATTAAAAACCAAAAATCGTCCCAAGGGACAACGATATTAATGAATATGATCCCCTTGATCCCCTTAATGAATAATTTCATCTAATAAAAATTGTGGCTATGAAAAACATGTTTATTTCTATGTATTTTTTTATTATAACAGATTATAATATTTGGAGTATTATTCCTTAAAATTTAATTTAGAACGTGCATTATTATTATTAGAAATAAACTGAATTATCACTATAGTATAAGCGAATACATTCGAAGCAACCATTCCTAAAATATTCAAATTTATACTGAAAAATCCATCAGCGCTGAGCATCGGACACCTTGTTTCTGCTTGCTTAACCAGCGCGTTTAGCATATACTTTATTCGAAGTTCCTCTTCATCTTGTTCCGCAAGTTTCTGTTGGTGTAGTATTTTGTAACAATAATTGCTGGTAATGTGCCCTTCTGCTGTCAGGGATCCGCCTATATAACCAATCAAAACTGCATAAACCTAAAATTATTTCAAAATCATAGAATAGTATACATACAGCTGTTGATGTGAATAGACGTGTTCTGGTCGCGGTGATAGTGCTGTTTACAGTTGGAAGCATACATCGATTAAATACCATTCCACATACGAGGTGGTATTGCGGTCAAGGCCGTCAAGCAATCGTGTGGCAAATATCAACAAAACGATATAAAGATCAGCAACAACCATCGGAAGATGGCCACAATAACAAATAAAGTTGCACTTACACAGCAACAGTTAAAAACCGAAAATGAATTATATTTGTGGGAGGTATTGCAGCAAACCCTTGCAGACAATAAAACTCTAGAAGGTAAAATCGACCAGCTATAATTAAAGGTCTCATGCCATGAGAAAAAAGAATTGGAAAGGGAACAGACTGGTAAAGAACAAAACAAGTCTGGTAAATAAATGCCTACCACCAAACGCTACGAATATATTAATTTCGTTGCGGCGAGCACCGGGCAATCGGCATCACAATCGCAATCACCATCGCAAACAATAGCTCAGCCATGTGAAGATGAATATCACACAGACGAGGAAGAGCTAGCCAAAGAAACTGAATGGATAAGAACGAAGCACAACACCAAAAAACGCCGAATGAATACTTCGCCAGATGCCACTTCCCCAAGAAACAACGAAACAAAAACTAAAAAGGTATTAAAGCCCCCACCAATCATGATACATGAGGTAAGATCATATGAGGAGCTATATAAAAGAATTATAGAAAAAATCAAGGAGGAATCCTTCCAAATAAAACTTACTGGTAAAAGCACTGCAAAAATTACTGGGAGAAGTAGGTATATTGTTTCACACCTATGAAAACAAACAAACAAGACCAATTAGGGTAATGGCAATAAACTTGCATAACTCTTGTAATCCAGAAAATATAAAAACACACCTATTAAACAAGGCCTTTAAAATCATTGAGGTCAATAACAAGATGTAATGGAAAGAAAAATCTCCATTAAATATGTTCATGCTAACATTTGCCAATGAGGAAAACATAGGTGAAATATACAAAATAACTCACATATTGGGCAGTAAAGTAGAAATTGTATCAATACAAGCATCCCAATTAATTCCTCAATGTAAGAAATGTCAAGCGTTTGGACACACACAAAAAATTTGTGCGAAAGAGCCAAGATGTGTAAAATGTGCAGGCAAACACATAACAAGCGATTGCCGAAAACCTCAAAACCAAAAATTGAAATGTGTAAACTGTGGAGAAGAACACCCTGCCAACTATCGAGGATGTGCAGTCGCGAAAGAGTTACTAAAAATCAAGAACAAGAAAGCTATCAAAACCACCCCAACAAATGTCATTAAAGAAAAAGTTCAACAAAAGGAACAAAGGAGAAAAGAAAGCCACAATCAGGATAAACCAACTTATGCCTCTGTAGCTGTGATAGGCACAAAGAAACCAACAAAGTATCAGGGAAGTAATACTGACGAAACATTACAGCTTATATTAAACAAAATCACTCAAATGGAAGATACAGTTTTGAGTGTCAACCGCAGAATTAAAAAACTAGAGGAAGATACTAAAAGAAATGTATACTCAAAACTTTTAGAAAACCATAATGTATAGTACAATTAGAATTATGACTTGGAATGCAAATGGATTGCTAAAGCATCAACAAGAGCTCCAAATAATCCTTGACGTAAATAAGATCGAAGTTTGTTTAATATCAGAAACACATTTCAAGCAATTCATCCAGAAAACGCAGCGAAAGGAGGAAGTGCGGTAATAATCAAAGAAAATATTTGCCATTATCAGGAAAATAAATTTGAAGCCTTTGAAGCCGATAGCCTTTTTTAGAAATAAAGATGTTTACTACTACTAAATTTGAAGCAGAAGACATACAAGCAATGATAGTGAAGATTATAACTAAGAATGGTAACATTACGTTGGCTAGTGTGTATAGTCCTCCAAAACACAACATCAAATGTGGAAGATATGAAGAACTCTTCAAAAATCTAGAAAATCAATTTATAATAGGCGGAGACTACAACGCGAAACATACGCACTGGGGATCCAGACTAATTACAAGTAAAGGTAGGGAATTGCTAAGAGCGGTCCCAAGCTGTGGATGTCAAGTCGTTTCAACGGGCAAACCTACATACTGGCCTACCAATCCAGAAAAAAATTCCTGACCTGATAGACTTTTATATAATTAAAAATTTATCAAGCAATTATATGAAAATTGAAGACAGCCTGGAGCTTAATTCGGATCATTCACCGATTGTTTTGACTCTGAGCGAACATATCATTTCAAAACCAAACAATCCCTGTCTAGCTAATAAAAGGACTGACTTGAAGAGTTTTAGAATAACATTGGAATAAAGCGTTAATTTGGCAGTCCCGGTGCGTACTCCAGAACAGTTATTCTTCGAGGTGGAAAAACTAATAGTTGATATCCAACATCCAGCATGGAAAAACTAACCAGAAATTAAAAGGAAGCTGGAAGGAAATAACTATCCTAAAGAAATTCGGGAATTATTATCGGAAAAAAGAAAAGCAAGGAAAAAATGGCAACAGTCCAGATCACCGCAGGATAAAACTAGGCTAAATAATCTTACATCTCAGCTGAGACGAGAGATTAAACAGATAAAGAACGATACCATTGGCGAGTTCCTACGGAAACTTACTAATGATTCTAGTACAGAATATTCGCTATGGAAACCTACCAAAAACCTGAAAAGACCAATCATGCATGCACCCCCAATCAGAAATGCAGACGGGAGCTGGGCTAAAAACAATGTGCAAAAAGCCAGAAGATTTGCAGAACACCTTGAGGAAATATTTCAACCTAATGCAGTGGATAACGCAGAAACATTGCCTTGTATTACACAGCAGAAAGAAGGAGAAATCCCCTTTGTCACTCTGACTGAAGTAATTAAAGAAATAAAAACTAATATCCAACCAAATGTAAAGAAAGAAACATCTAAACATACAAACTGATGATGGTGGATAAAGACACCGAAACGTATTTGTAACATTTTAAATAATAAACAATAAAATTGACTGAAACCCAGGAATACATTGGAATGAAATAAAAACTAATATAATAAAATACAAATTAAGAAACATCAGAATGCAATAAACTTCAGATCAGATACAGACAATCTTAGCTCTATGTATCATACGCTAATTAAATTATCGCATGCATGAATTGAATGGATCTGGTAAATAAAAATTAAACAGCAGATATTGAAGAATACAGAGCAATTCCAAGAATGCAAAGAAAAGGCGAAATATAAATAGGTTTTTCGGGCACTCGCTCGATATCGAATAAAATAGGTAATTCAATATCCAACCAAATGTAAAGGAAGAAACATCTAAACATGTAAGTCAAATTTAGATCTCTAAACAATAGATTCTAGTCTTTTCCCGAACATGTTTATCCCGACTCATCACCTGAGAACCAAGGTCCCAAATTGTACTTTTTAATATGTGTGTGATTTGAATTTTAATATGTTAATTTTGTGAAAGTTTTTTAATTGAATTGATAATAAATGTAAAATGGATATTTTAGACAAACTGATGATGGTGGATAAAGACACCGAAACGTATTTGTAACATTTTAAATAATAAACAATAAAATTGACTGAAACCCAGGAATACATTGGAATGAAATAAAAACTAATATAATAAAATACAAATTAAGAAACATCAGAATGCAATAAACTTCAGATCAGATACAGACAATCTTAGCTCTGTGTATCATACGCTAATTAAATGATCGCATGCATGAATTGAATGGATCTGGTAAATAAAAATTAAACAGCAGATATTGAAGAATACAGAGTAATTCCAAGAATGCAAAGAAAAGGCGAAATATAAATAGGTTTTTCGGGCACTCGCTCGATATCGAATAAAATAGGTAATTCAATATCCAACCAAATGTAAAGGAAGAAACATCTAAACATGTAAGTCAAATTTAGATCTCTAAACAATAGATTCTAGTCTTTTCCCGAACATGTTTATCCCGACTCATCACCTGAGAACCAAGGTCCCAAATTGTACTTTTTAATATGTGTGTGATTTGAATTTTAATATGTTAATTTTGTGAAAGTTTTTTTAATTGAATTGATAATAAATGTAAAATGGATATTTTAGACAAACTGATGATGATGGATAAAGACACCGAAACGTATTTGTAACATTTTAAATAATAAACAATAAAATTGACTGAAACCCAGGAATACATTGGAATGAGATAAAAACTAATATCAATCCGAAAAAAGCTTCTGGATTCGACTTAATCACAGGACAGATCCTCAAAGAATTACCGAAAAAAGCATTGATTAAGCTCACCAACCTGATCAATGCCTCATTTCGACTTCAGTGCGTCCCACAGTTATGGAAGGTGGCAGAAGTGATCATGATTCCAAAATCTGGAAAACCACCCCATAAAGCAATGTCATATCGTCCAATATCACTACTACCAGTTATGTCCAAGCTATTTGAAAAACTTCTATTGAAAAGACTAAAACCAATAATTGAAGCTCAACAAATTATCCCGGATCATCAGTTCGGTTTCAGAAATCAACACTGTACAATTGATCAAGTGCATAGAATTGTCAATACTATAGAAAATTCGCTAGAAGAGAAGAAAGTTTGCTCAGCTATATTCCTGGATGTTGCACAGGCTTTTGATAAAGTCTGGCACGAAGGTTTGATCCATAAACTTGAAAAGTTTATTCCGGTTCAATACTCACAAATATTGCAATCTTACGTAACTGAGAGGTACTTCAGAGTCAGACAAGACAATGCTTACTATGATCTAAAAGAAATTCAAGCAGGGGTTCCATAGGGCAGTGTATTGGGACCAATACTTTATCTACTATACACATCGGATCTGCCAGTAGGCTCTGATGATGTCAGTGTGAGTGGGGTTGAAGAAGAATTACGTCAAGCTACTGTTGCTGATCAAAATGTTGTTGCTACATTCGCCGATGACACTGCAATCCTAGCGATAGGCGACAGCAATATGCAATCTACTGAAAAACTCCAAGCAGCTATAGATGAGGTTCAACGTTGGACCCTGAAATTGCGCATCAAATTAAATGAAAAGAAATCGGTCCATATCGACTTCACCAACAAACGAATAGACTACAAACCAGTATACATTCATGACAAGATTGTACCATATGGGAATACAGCTAAATATCTAGGCATAACCCTCGATACAAAACTCAGATGGAAACCACACGTCAAGAAGAAACAGGAAGAACTGAATCTAAAGTACAGAAAGATGTACTGGCTATTGGATAGAAACTCAGCTCTCACAGTTTATAACAAGCTATTGTTATATAATTAAGTCCTCAAGGCAGTGTGGACGTATGGTGTGCAACTTTGGGGCTGCACCAAACAGAGCAATAGAAACATCATTCAGCGCTTCCAGAATAAAGTACTTCGTAGTATCGTTGATGCACCATGGTATATCAGAAATGAAAATCTACATAAAGACTTGGGTGTAGAAACAGAAGATAACGTCATCAAAAAGTATGCACAGAATCATGAACAGCGACTCCATCAGCATGTGAATCCTGAGGCACTCAAGCTCCTGGATAATGCGGAAATACACAGAAGACTCAAAAGAACTAAACCATTCGAACTGGTTTAGAAGGCAAGAATTTGTGACAGAGTACATGACAAACCGATGTATTGTAGTGTTACAGACAAAGTGACTATCAGAGGATGTGTGTGCTTTTGTTTTTTTAATGTAGTAGATTAAGTTAAAGACAAATGGCTTATTAGTATACTGTACTCCTAGATTGCTATAACATTAAAAAAAACCATAGAAATTTGCTTAAAAAAGCATATTGTTGAAGAAAAGTTGATGTATGGGTGATCAATAACACCGACTAGAAAATAATGATTGAAAGAACTGATCGATGAACCCAGCAAACCAAACTTTTAACATTATATAAATGTCATGTAATTTTTGTGACTTAGATTTTATGTAACACTTTTACGTAACATTGATGTAACATAAGAAGAACAGGAAAACATGGTTTATGCGTACCATCTGGTCCAGATGCGTACCATCTGGTGTGATTCAAATTTCGACCGAATTCCACTAGGTTTCACGGACAACCCGTGGAGCTTCGCAAAACATTCCTTCTATGAAAATGAGCCAGGCGTGAGGCACGCCAGGTCATTTATATTGGGTACTTTTTCTATCAGACGCAAGCTCCGGTTGCATTTGCATTTCGTTCGTGCAGTGAGCATTTTCAGTTATTACTTTAATACATATTTAACAAGTAGACATTTACAGTTTAGAATCCTTCTACGATTTGAGTATCTCAAGGTGAGTGAACAAATATATACGTTTTTTTATATTTTCTACTGTTTGGCCAGATACCAAAAAACGCCATGTGATTTTATAGATTCGTCCAGTCGGCATCAACGCCGTATTTTAGCTAACACGAGTTCTTCAATTCCCCGTAAGAAGTTAAAAATAAATGATTTTTCTAATCTAAATATTTTCAAATTCGTAAATTGCAATAATAAGTTGGATTTGGTGAAACTCTAGGCTGAACTTCAAGTTGCATCGGCTCCCGAGCCACTTGTTGAGGCGGATAAATCCAAAACCGAAAATGATCATGACAATTCATTTAAGAGTTTATTTTTTAATTTAATTAGTAATAAACCAGTTTCGCTCCTGCAGTCGTGCTGTTTGGACGTGTATTCAGATAAGGTGCGTGTAGTCAAAGAGGAATTCCGCTAAATTCTTTACACCTGAAAATTCGTGCTTGTGATTTAAACCAGTTAAATTCCAAAACTACGTTTGGCCTCCGGGGCCAGCTGTCCACGGAAATGCGGGACTCAGATGGAATCCAGACTTCGCAGCAATGGACCCCTGTACAACACAAAATAAACAAAAAGAGAAACAGAAGTAGCCCAGATCAAAATGCAATGTCGTCCAAAAGACAACTCACGATTAAAGATTACTGGCTTGGTAAAACTTCCGAAAACCGTTATAGTCCATTGGCTGCCTCAAACTCACAACAGAACGAAGATGCTTCTCAAGAGACTTCGACAGCTAGCAACACATCGGATAGGGCCATGAAACCTCCTCCTATATTCGTGAGCGGGGTCGAGCAAATAAACCCACTCAAAGACATGTTAATGAAGATAGCCAGCGAAAAATTCGTACTAAAAACCTTGAGTAGTAACGAAGTCAGGATTCAGTTATTGTCATCCGAGCTCTATTTGTCTGTAATAGAGGAGTTAAAGCGGAGAAAAACGGAATTTCATACTTATCAAACAAAGCAGAACAGATCTTACAAGGTGGTTTAAAGAGGAATTCACCCCTCAGTGGATCTCGAGGACCTTAAAGTCGAAATTGAGAGCCTCAGCCATAGTGTATTAAACATTTCTAACATAAGATACTTTGAAACGCGTAAACCACTACCTCAGTTTTTCGTGGACTTAAAGAGCGGTCCAAATAATAAAGAGATTTACAACACGAACAGACTTATGAACTCAGTGGTGAGTTTTGAGGCACCGAGAAAGAAAAGAGAGATTCTTCAGTGCAAGAAGTGTCAGGAGTTTGGACACACCACAAATTACTGTAATAAGAGTCCGGTGTGTGTGAAGTGCGCGAAGTGCCATCTCACTAGTGACTGTCCCATAAAAATAAAAATTAAGGAAGTCATATGTGTCAATTGTGGTGGTAATCATGCTGCCAGTTATAAGGGCTGCGTTATTCGTAAGGAATTACAAAAGAAGCTTTTCCCAGCACTAAGAGCTAAGGAAGTCGACAGGGACACACAAACTCAAAGGTTCAATACAAATTTTGCAAACCCATCACAGCATTTTGCCGGTTTGTTTAATCAAAAACAGCCTGCAGAGACCGGCCAAGCCCAAATCATCGAATCACCGCAAGTGAATCAAAACGTAAGCAATAACAAAATAGAAGTAATGATGGCACAACTGTTAACCCGCATGGATTCAATGCTCAATATGCTTACATGTTTATTGAGCAAATTAAATGTATAAACACAATTTAAAAATAGTCATATGGGACGCTAACGGTCTTTGCCAAAGAATTCTCGAAGTGAGAAATTATTTTGTTACAAATAACGTTGATATTTTGCTAGTTTCAGAAATACACTTTACATTTAAAAAATTATTAGAATACCTAACTATTCAATCTACAACACAAACCATCCAGACCATAGAGCCCATGGTGGCACACTAATCATCATAAAAAACAGTATAACTCACCACGAAGCCGAAAAAATAAGCGAACTACATTTACAAGTAACAAGCATAGTGATTGAAGATTCTACAGGGCAACTCACATTGTTTGCAGTATACTGCCCTCCAAGATTCAGTGTTACCAGTGATCAATTTATAACTTTCTTCAGCCGTCTAGGGGGTCGCTTTTTAGCAGGAGGTGATTATAATGCCAAACATCCATGGTGGGGCTCTAGATCTATAACACCGAATCCGAAAGGGAGACAGCTCTACCAAGCAATGCAGAAATATAAGTGTAGCCCTTTATCAACTGGTGAACCAACCTATTGGCCAACTGATCCAAACAAACTGCCCGACTTAATCGACTTCGCGATTCTTAAAGGAATTAATACCTGCTACTTTACAGTGAAATCATGTCTTGAGCTGTCATCAGACCATTCCCCACTCATAATCGAATACTCTACAGCAGTAAAATCTGGACTGAACAACATCTCACCAACCATAGAACCAACTGGGAAAAATACCTAAACCACATACACAATAACTTAAATTGCAACATCCGTCTGAAATCAATCAATGAAATCGAAGATGCGATAGAAAAATTTAACATCCTATTACATGAAGCTGCAAATTTCGCCACTCCAAAAACCCAAACAAACGATTTTCGCATAAATCTTCCTCAGCATATAAATTGTAAAATAAATGAGAAATGAAAACTTAGAAAAAAATGGCAAATCACTAGATCACCTCAAGTTAAAACCAAACTGAACAGAGTCATTAAAGAATTAAAAGAAATTTTATACACAGAAAACATCCAACACAAAATATCCAAAACTATCTAAAAAGCTTAACTGGAAAGGCCGATACCGACTACTCACTATGGAAAGCTACCAAAAAAATCAAGCAACCTATCAAGTTTATACCACCCATTAAGAAATCAGATGACAGCTGGGCACGAACAGATTCAGAAAAAGCAGAGTGCTTCGCTAAACATTTAAATTCAGTCTTTAAACCTATCCCTCCTTCAATATCTGCCGAGGAGGAAGCGAAATATCTGGATGGGGAACTGGCACTGCCAGATAACATCAATATAGAAACAGTAACAGCGGTAGAGGTGACGTTTCAAATTAGAAGGCTAAAAAACAAAAAAGCTCCTAGCTATGATGACATTGGAGGTAAGATGCTTAAAGAACTTCCACCCAAAGCAATAAGATTTCTTACTATTATAATTAACTCTTGTCTCCGATTGAGTCAATTCCCTTCACAATGGAAAGTCGCTCAAGTCATTATGATACCTAAACCAGGAAAAGATCCTAGCCGGGGAACGTCGTATAGACCCATTAGTCTGCTGCCTGTAATGTCAAAAATATGCGAAAACGTTATTCAAAAGAGACTAAATAAAATAATAAATACCAAGCACCTTATTCCAGATCACCAATTTGGGTTCAGGCCAGAACACTCGACAATTGAACAAGTTCAAAGGACCACTACCGCTATCAGAAATTGTTTTGAAAGGAGAGAATATTGCAAGGCAGTCTTTCTTGACGTATCACAGGCCTTTGACAAAGTGTGGCACGAAGGCCTGATATCTAAAATTAAAAAAATGTTTCCAACAAAGCTTGCTTGTCTGCTGGCATCGTACTTGACAAACAGGATCTTTCAGGTAAAAATAAATAGCAACTTCAGCCCGCTCCAGCAGATAAATGCTGGAGTCCCTCAAGGAAGCGTACTGGGGCCCACCCGGTACTTATTGTTCACAGCAGATTTACCAACAGCAAAAAGCATAAAAAATGGAACATTTGCAGACGATGTGGTCTACACGTCATCTCATACGGATCTTAATACAGCAACAGCAATGTTACAGATGCACCTTGTAAATCTGGAAACCTGGCTCAAGCACAATAGAATCAGCATAAATACAGACAAGTCAACCCATGTAACTATCTTACTCCGAAGATACACCAGGTCCCAATTATATTTAAATAATGAGCTAATACCACATAAAGACGAAATCAAATATCTGGGAATTCACTTGGACAGTCGGTTAACATGGAGACCACATATATGGGCAAAACGGAAACAGTTAGGCTTAAAAATCAGGCAAATGTACTGGCTAATCAATAAGAACTCAGCACTGTCTCTTGAGAGCAAGCTCTTAAACTACAAATGCATACTGAAACCGATCTGGACGTATGGAATCCAATTATGGGGCTCTGCAGCAGACTTAAACACAGAAATAATGGAACGTTTTCAATTCAAAACACTAAGAAACATAGTAGCAGCACCATGGTTCGTAGCCAATGAAATTATCAGAAAAGACCTTCAAATTACTACAGTGAAAGAAGAAATAATAAACTACTTTAAAAAATATAAAAACAGATTATCGAAGCATCCAAATGAATTAGCAAGAGAGTTACTTAATAATACAAATGTGGTGTCTCGTTTTCGGAAACGCAGGAACTTGTTGTAAATTTTTAGAATTACTTAACTAGTCTATTGTTCACTCAATTTAAATGTTTTGTAAGTAAGTGATCATGCTTGTAGGAGTGCTTTACTAATGAGTGAACACTCACATGTTATTTCCTATGTTAACATTTTTTACTTATTTTCTCAGGACAGATTGTAAACAAATAAAAGGAGTTAATAAAAAGGAAAAATTAGTAATAAGAAGATAATTTTAGTTTAATTAGTAATAAGTAGTTTAGTTAGTAATAGCATTTATATTTATAAGTTATTTTTAAGCATTTTTATAAGAATGAGAATTTAAGTTATAAGAATATACAAAATATACATGTAGGTACTACATTGGTTTGATAATAGATTTTTCTTTCTAAAACTATTTTGCCAACAATAATTAGTAGATAGAGACCATTTGATAGTATACGCCATGTATTACAACAAGGAGGTTGTAAATAAAAAGTTAATGTTATAGCAAAATGTTGAACATTTATTTCAATAAAGTTCCGTGTTTACGCATTTTTAGAACAAATCGCTTAAAAGAATTTTATGCGACACAATTGAGTAACCCTATATTAATCCTGAGGTCAATCACACACGGAACGTAAAAGTTTGTGAATATTATACGATTATTTACAAATAGACTACATAAAAAGCAAGAACATTGAGTTGTAAAATAGAAGTCACAATTGTTACGTAAATATTATGTAACATTGAGTTGTGATATATTTGTCACATATTAGTTGGCTTGAGGCGGACATAATGCACAGTTGGCGCATCAGTTTGTGATAATATATTTACGTAAACTGTTACTTACTTGTGACTTGGTTACATAATATTTATGTGAGTGTTACGAGTTTTGGTTTGCTGGGAAGATGTTAAAACAAGAAAGCGAGGGAAAGTGGATAGACCAAACGAGAACCTAAGTCTGTTTATGTCTATTTCTGAAATTCTAGAGTGAATTACTTAAAGTGAAAGAATCTCAAAGACCCGAGTAGCCGAGTGATATGACCTGCTGGTTATGCAACTAGCTCGGCAACAAAAGGATTACTATTTGTAGAATTTGTAATATATCATACATGTATGATAATATTCCGAAGTAGGTAATGGCGACTCTGTTGTGCGAGTTGCAATATTTTTAATGTCAGTGCTGTTCACTTTGTTCAATAGCAAAATATTTTTCTTACATTAATTTTTGCTCAATATGGTTATCATTTCGATGTCTTTTTAATACGAACATTTTGGTTTATTATATCATAAACATTTTGGTTTATTATATCATAAACACCCGACTACTATACGAACGCACAAACATGACAAAGATCTCGGAAAGACTCATACATCTACAGACAAAATGGACAAACAACCCCTACAACTGGACCATACTGAATCCCCTTTGTCTTACAAGACCAACCAGACAATCCCGCTTCCGTTTCCCTACATCCACGCTACTGGAACACTTACAAACGCAACTGACTAGTGGACAATAAAATAATTTTTTCTTGTCATTGGAATTTTATTTAATAATATTGTTAGCCTAGAATAAGAGAATTTTCATATTTGTTTTTTTATTTAGATTAAGACTACATGTATTAAACAAGGGCAGAAAGACCGATAGGTCGATAGCCCTTTTAGAAATAAAGATGTTTACTACTACTATATCATAAATGTATTTGTAACTCTTTACTTTATAATAGCATAATTACTATTCCACTTATACAGTTATATTTTACAAGCAAATGTACCCCATTCATGGACCCATTGCTCCCACGAATCGGGAAGCAATGTGCGATTGAACAGCTATGCATTCTTTTAGAAATTCATATAGACGTGCGGTGCAAAAATGATCTACAAATAAGGAAAAGCAAAATATTTAAAAGCGCAAAAGGATTAAGGGGCCCAATGCTCTCTTATCTCCTCTACTTAAACTGGCTTCGGAATTCAAAAGCAAAGAAGTTCGAAATGTCTTAAAAAATATATTTATCTGGAAATTGCTCTCTAACATGAATCTTTTACGATTATGTCTCCGAGCATCATGTGTGTTGTTTTACTCAAATATCTTGCCCTCCGCTATTGTGGCGTTATTATCTGCCAAATGATAGGTGGCTATGGAATCAATTTCATTTCCTTTTCAATCTTAACTTGCCTTAATATGATAAAACTTACGTCCACAGAGATTTGTGCAAATGAGATGAGATTGATGAGAAATAACATGTTCAAAGCCGGTCTTGGAGGCTTCTGTGATAATACACACAAGAAGAACTGAGCTCATAAACGCCATAATCTAAGTACGCGACGTCGTTCAATTCGTGGTTTTATTGTTTCTTCAACCGAACATAAATATGTATCTACTTACGATCATTAGACTAATCCATAGTAGGTGCATTGTCAAATTGGATATTGTACATGCCATTGGTATATAAACATCTTCAACAATTTCGCTTAGCTTTGGTATATTCTGCTCGACAATCATAGTCAGAGGCCATATAATATTCGAGACCAAATTCAAAGCTGCCACAAAAAGGACTAACCCGAAAACGGAATTGAAATCGTCTACAATCTCGCAAAGCTGATTATGATGGTTTGTGATTTTTTTGATGGTCGATAATCGCTGTATTGGCTTGTAGAGATTGATTACTTTACAAGCGGGTTTACCAAATAACACCTGAAACGTTACAAATATTAATTTGATTAAAAGCCATACCTAATCAGGAACATTTACCTCGCATGGAGCATGCTTATTGGCTTGGAAGTATTCAGAATAAACTGCTAATAGTTGCGTATTTACTTCAGAAAACATTACTTTTATGTAGTAAGCTACTTCAGCAATGGAATATAAAGTAAAATTCATGACTATAAACTGAAAATCTCTCAGTACGTAATACTGGACACTTTCCCACCCCTGGTACACCGTCCAAAAATACATGTCACATCCTGCTGCAATCATGCAACTTAAACAAATTGCAATTCCTAAGTTCCTGCAAGAAAGTATTTAGTGTTATTGACATTATTATATTTTGACATACCTGAATATATTCTTATTAATTTTTCGTGAATCTATGAAGCGAAATAATTTCCAAAGCGATTTACTGTATGTCTTATATCTAAGACACACTGAAATTGTGGACATATTGGACAGAGTAATAAGGAGATGTGCAACGTGATCAACCATATAAACAATACCGGTAATGTTATCTGAAATAAATAGTATAATTTTATAAGTTATTATATTAATTAAGTGTTTTGTTTTCGTTAAGTCACTTTCCATCGATTTCATCAGGTTAATACTCACCCCTTCCATTTGCCTGTCCATAAATGCAGTATCCAAATGCAAATGCGTAAAATGCCCCAATGAACAGCAAAAGTGGTTTTACAAATTTGATTCTCGAAAAAAAAAGCAGCGCTTTAAGTCCAAGAGAAGATACTTCTTGAATGCGCATTCTATCATTTGGTGGTAGAAATATTTTGCTCGGGATATTTTTGTTATTGATATTTGAATTGAACATTTTCAAACATAGATTGTCCCAAAACGTCTTAAAAAAAGATTATTTAACTTTTCATGGTTGAACATTATTTGTGTGAAAGTACCTATTAGGCAAAACTGACGTTAAATGGTTTATTTGGACCCCCATTGCTTTAGAAACATGATTTTTCGTTAAATCCTTTTGATTCAAAACTTATCTAACGGTTGTCTAAATAATGCATGTAAGAATTATAACCCTACTTATACAGGGTGGTCCTCAACTAATGTGCCAAAATTCACTGACATATTGCTTAGGCAAAAATATTGCGCTCCAGACAAATTTGTATTATCTGAAAGTTAATTGCTTCCGAGATACAGGGTGTCAAAGTGTAAATTAAATTTTCGTTTATTTTTAATTGATTCTTAACCAGCTTTACTATGACTATAAAAATTTGTATTTGGGAGTTTTTTATAACGATCAATTCAAATATCCTATTATTTAGCTTGTAGATCCTAGAGGGCGCTAGGTGCAATAGACTAGATCCATTTAAAGCATCAGAAATTGTTTGGGTTTTAAAATACCTCTAATGATGTTGATGTGGGAACTCAAATTGGATCCCTAATATTGTTCCAAATTCCAAAGACACAACACAACGCTGCAGACTGCTAGGATCGCAACGGATGCCTATGCAGCATTTAATAAGCTTCAAAGTACGGTTATGCTGCTTCTCGACATGCAAAGGGCCTTTGACACAGTCTGGCACACAGGCCTGCTGTACAAGTTGTTTGCCGTGCATTCACTGCCACTCTACCTAGTTTCCCTTATAGCGTCTTACCTAAAAAACCGTTCCATCCAGGTGAAAGTGGAGAATTCCACTTCTGCCAAAGACGCATCACGGCAGGAGTACCACAAGGAACAGTGATTTCGCCGCTGCTGTATACATTGTACACAGCAGACATTCCAAAACTTCCCACTACAAAAATAGCACTATACGCTGATGATACGGCTAACTACGCATCGTCTTTTTATGCTCAGGCTGCGAAATCTCGCATTGCACATCACCTGAGTTTATTGACGCCGTATTTTGACAAATGGAAACTTAAAGTGAATCCCAGGAAGACGGAACTTATTATCTTTTCGCGCAAATTCACTAACAACAAAATCTTATCACCACTCTTGGTCCAAAATACTCCTATCAAACCAACAAAAGAGGTGAAATACCTGGGATTCAAACTAGACGTCCGACTTCATTTCAATAAGCATGTTGGCTATGCTGTACAAAGACTGCCATGGCCCTAAGAAAGTTATACTCTCTTCTGGTGCCAAATTCTTTCCTATCACCTCGAAATAAACTTCTGCTCTACACCTCCACTATAAGGCCCTTACTTACATACGGCTCCCCTATCTGGCACTCTGTTAGCGACACCACCAGGCGGCGTCTTCAGGTGACCCAAAACAGGTTCCTGAGAGGCGTCTTATCGGATGACAGATACACCAGAATAACTGAACTGCACGAAGCTATCATAGCGGAGTGCAAGGCTCAGTCCTTACGCGAAATATCACCCAAGTAAGAGCAAACGATCGCCCAACCCATGGTCCCCTGTATAAGCGACTTCCCATATTTCATGCGGATTTTGTCCCCGACAACACGTGACAACAGACGAACATTTCCTGCATAATGCAGGTTTAGTCGTTCCTAGCAGGCTAGAAACGCACAAAAGTCCAACATGACGCGACTGACCGAATCCACGCTGACTCGTTCCGAGGGATGCAGGCTGGTCCTGCACCAATCGGAGCGAGGAGGCGTGGCCTAGGCCATATACCCGTTGAAACAACCGCTGGCTAACGCCACGGCTGGCAGAATCAGACTTAAAGGCCGAAGCAAAAGGGGTTTTTGGCTTCCCTTTAGGAAGACCTTTTTTTTCCTCAATGAATGCCCCTGAATAAAACAAAACCGCCATTTAAAGGTTGCTCTCCTTTCGTTGTCGTGCGGATGCCAAATCGGCGAATGATCATGTAAGGGTAACCCCAGGAAATGGACCGCTGAGCTGCCATTTAGACATGCTGAACGGAGGGAACTGGGCCGAATATCAGGCTAGCCACAGCTGCGGCGTTTATCCGTCTTGGCGTGAAATTTTTTATACTGTAATTTTTAATAAATGTTTTATGTATGTATGTATGTATTGTTCCAAATTGAGATTTTTATACTGGGCCATGGACAAAATTTGTTTTACTGTCAGTTAAATGCTAGAAGGTATATTTTACCTTCTACCATGACTTTGAATAAAATAAAAACTAAAAAAAAAGTAATTTACAATTTGACACCCTGTATCTCGGAAACTTTTAACTTTCAGATAAGACAATTTTTCATAAAACGCAATAATTTTGTCTAGACGATATGTCAGTGAATTTTGTCACATTAGTTGAGCACCACCCTGTATAATACTCCTTTGGATGCTTTAGAACGTAATTGAGGTGGAACCAGTGAAGACGTGTTTGTTTGCACACACATATTTTGTTACAGTCGATTTGCACATCTTCTCAGATGGAGTGTGTTTCCGATGTTCTTTAGTTCTGTTGGAAGGAAGCTGCGTAGTTTCATCCAACTACGGCAGACCACATTCGCTGGGAATCTGATAGATGCAGTCTTTAATAGTCTCGTGATCAACTGCCTGAGTTCGTGACTTTGATAAAATGTTTCAGTCGATTTTTTTAAGTTCTACTCTTTAGGGCACTGAACTAGCAACAGCATAGACTCTACAACACCTACATTAGCGACAAATTCTTATGTTAAGAAACTGTCAGAAAAATTTGCACCTACAGATAAAAAGCACACATCAACTTAAAAAAAATACAACGCATAGACTTTATAGAAGTTCAATATATTTGTTTTATTTCAGTTCACAAAATTTTGAAAAATATTTAGCAGTATTCTTCAGGCGAATATATTTGATGTAGAATTTTCAGTTACTTTTAAAGATCCAATAAAAGTCTTTGATTCTCTAGCAACATCACACAGTCTACCTAACATGGCATTTTTTCGAAAGTCTTCGGTGAAGACACCTGTTCGATATGTCGGGCAATAGAAATGGTATATGAAAATTACATCGAATTTGGGCATTGAACTCGCAATAAAAATCGCTCGCCTTTTTCAAAATGTTTTATTTTTAATAACTGAAATAGGCCTTTTTGAAAATTCGTATCAATTACTATAACGAGTTATACCATGCAAATCAAATTTCGATTTTTCAGTCATTTGCTGGGCAGTCAGCGACATTGCAATTAACTCTTTAAACGTATATTGCTGTTCTGAGAGTGTTGCTTATATACTTTTGAATCTTGAAATAATAAAAGTATCGAATATAGTAATAAAATATTTTCCTAATATATTACACCGAGTCGCGTAACCCAACGTTTTCGTAAACTCTCTAAATTTCTTCGGATATGTTCCATCATAATCGTCGAGAACTTAGCTGTTTTAACGTTTTAGAACAAAGAAGTATAGAATTTGGTACATAGAAGAAATATATTACCAACAAATTGAATTGAAGAATCGGAATAAAAGAGTTTGGAGTCTTGTGGAAAAATATGAGTTCAAATAATATTGGTACATGAATAGCATGTTATTTAGTGATGGCCTTGTATACATGAGATGGTATTGTATAAATGTTTGATATCGATATCATTCTTTGTCAGAAATCTTGAGAAATATGAGGCAAATATGAATTTCAAGTTTTTGCTGCCAACTTTCAAAATGCTTTCAGTATATTTCGTCTTTAGCTGATTGCTTCATTACTAGACATTATCAATACAGACCTATTCAACTTACCTAAAACTATTAGATAACATTGAATAGATTTTGAATTGAATGGGAGAATTTTTCAAAATGAAAATGATATCGCGCTTAGGGCACAGTTACAACTGAACTTGGTTCCGACTAGAATAATATCCAAATTTTTTAGCCACGTAGTTTAGTGGTTTCAATTTACATCCGTGCATAAATCACCGATTAGATATCAATCGGTTTGCATATGAAGGAACATATCTAATGTAGTTCATATCAGGTTATCGGATTTCTCATTAATATCATTGCCACATTATTGAAGCACTCAATTATATTGGTAAGAAAAATAATACGTTTACTTTTTCATGTTGGTTTTATTATCATTTAAGTAATAAATGTGTATACAGTTTTTATTTAGAAATGTTCAGATATAGAATACAACAAATTTTAAAATTCGATTCCTGACTTAGCATTGTTGAAAATAAACTGAATTATTAAGATAGTGTAAGCAAACACATTTGCAGTAATTTTGCCTAAAATGCTCAAATCAACCAAAAACAAACCATTTGCAGTCAGTCTGGGGCATCTAGTCTCAGCTTGCTTAGCCAGCGATATCAATTTCTGTTTTAGACAGACTTCTTCTTTACTCTTGATTTCATATATTTCATAGCTAACCATTTTGAAGCAGTACTTGCTAGTATTTAATCCTTCTATTGTTAACGCACGTCCCGCTGTACCAATCAAGACACTTTGAGCCTAAAATATAATTTCTAACAGATTCTACCAATAATTAATTACTTATAATAGACCTTGAAATGCAACAAACTATTCCTAACTTTGTTACATTCTCTACATGCTTTCCTATATTAGTGTTTAAATGCAGTAATGAATCGGGATGAAGTAATCCTAGTACATAAGAATGTACCGCATATGGAAATTTAAAATCGCCATCTGACTTTCAACAAAACACATATTATTTGTATGTAGGATGTCAAACAATCTTACATAGCAAATATTCATCGAATGAAATTGAATTGCAAACTAGAGAAAATAATAAAATTGGATGTTTGATTATTATAATTTTTACCTTATACTTTAATATTATTAGATTTATTTGAAAAAATTCAAAATTGACGCTTTTTATTTGAGCACTTCTGTCGCTCACGCATCTAAACCGTAATAAACAGCGCCACCAGTAGGAGTAGGGGCGCTGCAAGGTATGTTAGATCTGGATTTAATTTCAGTTAAAAAAGAAAACTTATGTAGAAAAATCTTTTAAGCAGATCGTCGGCCGATTTAATCTTAATAAAAAACAGAAAACTGATTTAGGAAGTTTTTTTTTGAATTAGATTGTTGCAAGTTCTAACTTTAATTACAAAAATAGTACCCACGGTAACATTTTATCCTGAATTGCCACAAACGAGTGAATATGTTAATAAACCTATCAATAACCATATATCAGTAAACTCATTTATATATTAGGCCAAACAATAAATCGATAAATGTGCTGTCGTATACCCATGAGTCGTGGGCTTTGCTTTTACGCGGTGCGGCCGGCAGCGCTTTCCATCTCTTTTTCTTTGGTTTTACTGAAGGGAGACACATACCCGTGTGTCTCCGGAGCGTCCTCTCGTGCGAATTTTCGGAAGAAAGATCCAAATATTTGAATGATTTAACAGGTGTCGGAAATCGTTGAAATAACATAGTTTTCAAAGTTGTTTGGTACTTAGTAAACAGTAAACTTTTCTTATAAAACTAAACAGCAAACTTCCGTTGCAAGACTAAACTGCAAAGTTCCGCAGCATCCGGTATTATGCACATTGTCTAGTCAATGGGAATATTAAACATGTGACACTCAGATTGACTAACGCGTGCGGCATTATGCGGATTGCCTGAAATACCGTAGTCAATTTGCAGATTGCCCAAAGTAGTGCCTAAGCATTTCGCACATTGCCGGATTTCGTACATTGCCAATAACATATTTATAACATGTAATGAGGGTTTGAAAATAAATCAAACGAACAAATCAAATAAATTTATCAGACGATCTGTCGTGATCATCACAAATCGGCCTCATCGCAACTGGAAGGACTTCCAGTGGACCCAGCAATTCAACAGCAAAGGGTTTTGAAGTATCTATGAAGCCAATGCCATTCAATTCTCATGAAACACAACGCTGCAGACTGCTAGGATCGCAACGGATGCCTATGAAGCATTTAATAAGCTTCAAAGTACGGTAATGCTGCTTCTCGATATGGAAAGGGCCTTCGACACAGTTTGGCACACAGGCCTGCTGTATAAGTTGTTTGCCGTACATTCACTGCCACTCTACCTAGTTTCCCTTATAGCGTCTTACCTAAAAAACCGTACCATCCAGGTGAAAGTGGAGAATTCCACTTCTGCCAAAAGACGCATCGCGGCAGGAGTACCACAAGGTACAGTGATTTCGCGGTTGCTGTATACATTATATACAGCAGACATTCCAAAACTTCCCACTACAAAAATAGCACAATACGCGGATGATACGGCTATCTACACATCGTCTTTCTATGCTCAGGCTGCGAAATCTCGCATTGCGCATCACCTGAGTTTATTCACGCCGTATTTCGATAAATGGAAACTTAAAGTGAATCCCAGGAAGACTGAACTTATTATCTTCTCGCGCAAATTTACTAACAATAAAATCCTATCGCCACTCATGGTGCAAAATACTCCAATCCAGCCAGTAAAAGAGGTGAAATACCTGGGATTCAAACTAGACGTCCGACTTCACTTCAACAAGCATGTTGACTATGCTGTACAAAAGACTTTCATGGCCCGAAGAAAGTTGTACTCTCTTCTGGCGCTAAATTCATTTCTGACACCTCCACCATAAGGCCCATACTGACATACGGCTCCCCTGTCTGACACTCTGTCTGTGATTCCACGAGACGACGTGTTCAAAGGATCCAAAATAGGTTCCTAAGAGGCGACCTATCGGCTGACAGATACACCAGAATAACGGAAATGCAAGAAGCTACAGGGATGACCTATATAGCCGACTATATAGATACCATCGCTGAAAAATGTTATCATAGCGGAGTGCAAGGCTCAGTCCTTACGCGAAATATCACCCAAGTAAGAGCAAACGATCGCCCAACCCATGGTCCCCTGTATAAGCGACTTCCCATATTTTATGAGGATTTTGTCCCTGACAGTACGTGACGACAAACATTGCCTGCCAGTTGCAGACAGTCGTTTCTAGCAGGCTGGAAACGCACAAATTCAACATAACGTGACTTGACGGGTTCGTCCTGCCTCGATCTGGCTGGTGTTGACGGGTTGTCCTTGCACAGATCGGGGCGAGGGCGGATGGATTTGGTCATGTAGTTGAAACTGCCGGCGGTTAACGCCACGGCTGACAGTATCAAACTTAAAGGTCGAAGTAAAAGGGTTTTTGGCTTCCCTTCAGGAAGACCTTTTTTCCTTAATGAATGCCCCTCGAATAAAACCAAAACCGCCACTTCAAGACTATCTCCTGGCGTTGTCGTGCGTATGGCTAGCTCGGGAATGTCCATGCTAGGGCACTGCCCAGGTAATGGACGACTTAGAGCGCCTATTTAGATCATGGGCAAAGAGCAACCGGCCGAACATCTGGCTAGACATGGGAGTTATGTTTTTTTAACTTTGTTTGTGAATTTTATTAATAGGAATGTTAAATAAATTTTTATCCATCTATCTATCTATCTCATGAAATAACTATAAAACTTCATTCTATCATTCAAGCATTTGGTTCCACCGCGAAGGATAGCGGAGCTTTATTAATTCAATGACAAACAAATAAATTTGCAACCATTGTAGAGAGCAACACCACTGCTGGCGGTTTCAGCTGGCATAATTTGTAACGAAAGAAAATTTTTGTTTCATTTCAGGAAGTTTTTTTCCTTAAGCCAGATGAGATTGGAATCCAGATACCCAAATTCCGGTTTGAGGGTATTTCCCGAGTAGAAGTATGCCGGATAGACAAGTTCCCCAATCAAACAGCATATGGTCTATACATGTATAATGAGATTTGTGAATTGAAACTGCAATCCACACATGTTTTTTTGTTCATCTTCGATAATGAAGGGGCAAACGTTATGTTTTAGTCTATTTCATTTTTTTCTCTTTTCTTAATCCTTTATTAGTTATTAGTGGATAATTCAATAAACAACACGACTTGTTTAGTAATTTAAAATGTAATTTCAAATCATTAAGATTTGACTAACGCAACAGTATAGTTACCGACAATTAAATATTACTGATAAATATTAAAAAATCAGATTAAAGACATATTGACAAACACTTGGCGACATATAAAGGCGCGTACATATATGACATGCAACAGGATACAGTAACGTAAGACCGTCGCGAATCAAGTCTGGACCGCATCGGCAGTCCGCCACAGCATAACAGTGTAATAGCGTATCATCGCAGCTTCCCATCTGTTGTCGGTTTTGCTGTCGCATCAAAGAAATGTACGGGCGTATGTTGCATCGAATCTTTACAAGTCTGGACTCGATTGCGAACACGTGCAAGATTTATTGCGTTTTATCAGTGCATATATAGTCAGTTTAAGGTTTGTATGAACTGGTGGAACGGAATAATGTTTCGTGGGATGATACGCTGCGCTTTCTATTCGTCCAACATCGTATATTCGTTACGCGGCAAACACTGTAACGCGACAATGTTGCGTTAAGGCCGGGGAACATTTATCCGATCCGACTCTGATCATACACTTGGACGCAGATCTCAGAGAGAAATGGTACTAGATTTTGAACGCCGTAGTTCACATCTTTCCGCTACCCACCCGATCCGTCTCCGTTCTTGTATCCGACCATGTTCCGAATATGGTGCCTATTCGATGGCTTTTTGTTATTAGCCTCATTAAAAAAGTGAGCAAATATTCTGTACTGCATAATCAGGCCAGAGAGCAGTATTGCTTTTTTAAAATACGTGTCTTGTTTACACTTTTTTCTCCAGTTTTTTTTCCAAAATACTAAAAACTAAACGCCGACATTGGACATCAAAATAATGATAGAATTTCGTCCCGTTGTCCAACAAATGAGGGAAAAATGAGGAAAACTCTCCTTTATGAGATCCGATTGTTTGGGCATCGACGGAAGGTCTGATCTGATCGGAGTCGAATCGGATAAATGTGTCCCGGCATTTACTGTGTTCTGTTTGGTATGTCTGTACGCGCCTTTAGACAGATAAAGCAGACACACATGAGACATATGAAAAGAGTTATAAAAAACAAATCGTGCTTACAAGTAATTTTTAAATGAAATCTATCTCATCTATGAATTATAGTTTCAAAACTGCTGTCCAAACTTACCACCATTAGGAAAATCCATATCATATTCATCAGTAAACTGGGAATAACCAGTATAATAGGTACATTAAAACCTTGCAAAGTTTTCAGCAGTGCCGGCACGTTAAAATGGGCGATTAGTGTGATAGCCCAAACAGTATTTGTTGTTATATTGAGAGATGCCAGAAATATTAGAGTTCCAAAAAGACTATTGAAATCATCCAATACATTGCACAACTCATTGTGTCTCTTGCTGATTCTCGTCACTTGGGATATGAACTTGTTGGTTTTATATATGTATGTTTTTAGATCTTTGGGTTTCGTAAGTTTCCAGAATGTAGTCTGAAATGTGACCAAACAGTTTTAGTTATTGGACGTACTAAACTGGTAAACCAGTACGTTTGCATACTTTTAACGAATTTTGAATTTATTTGAATAACTGCTTGTTTAGTAATTATTTCTGGTTAGTCTTCATTTTGATGCAAATATAAAGTAGGTATTTATAAGTATCGATTTGGAAAACTAAAGTAAATGGGCGTAAATTATTTTCAGGCCGCTCTATAAAAAATAATGTTGATAATTTTTCCTAAAGAATAGAAAATAAGATAAGAAACGACTTACCATATTGGTTAACTGTTGACAACTTTTCAAGTATTCGGCATACATAGACATAAATTCTTGATTTATTGAATTAAACATTTCTTTGAAATAATAAGTTATCTGTGCAAGAGTGTATAAAGTCAAATTTAAAATACAAAACTGAATATCTCTGCAAGAATAGAATCTACAGCTTGACCAACCCAAATACATCCCAAACATGAGTACACTAGCAACACATGCTGCAAGACAAGTAATAGCCAATGCAATTCCAATTTTTCTAAAAACAGATTGGCATTACAGCTCGTTCTAAATGTTAAAAATTAAGTAAATAACATACTCAAATGGGTTTTTCCTGTATTGTTGCGACAGAATGACACTAAATATTTTATAAATATTCTCACGTGTTTGACGGTTTCTTACAATCAGCACTGTAGAAATATTGGATAGGGTTAAAACGAAATTGTGAACGTGGTCAGCGATATTAATAATTCCACCAGTTTTGTCTATAGGAAACCAAAACACTTCATTAATAAAATATCTTATTGGTGTTGTGAAACTTTTGTAATTTTATTTAAAAACGCCGTTGATTCCAGTGTTGTATAAAAATTTAAGGTTTGAGGAGTATGTCCTAATAATAAAGCAAGTATCACATTATCGTGAGTTCTAGTAGGAAAAACCTAAAAACTATATTTTTGTGAAAATTTCAAGGCATAAGTTTTAAATCAATCATGACACTGTTCAAATAAATCCTAATCGAACCCACATGCTGTTCAAAGTATTCTTGATAGATTTTATCTGTGAAAATGTTGTACTGGTCATCAATTCAGGTCAAAGTCAGTCGGCCAGAAAGAATTAAGATATAATTTCATAATCTTAGCTTTGGCAAGGGACATACTTGAGGACAGGCATACATGTATGCTATTCTATATGATAATTCAATTTTGTTACAAAAAGGTTCCGATATTTTGTCTAATGTAAAGCTGTTAGACAGACAGAAATCAACAAAGAGATAATAAACTTGCCAAAATTTTACATATTGAGTGTTTTGAAAAGGCGAATTGCATTGAGGAAATTGATGTCATTAAAAGCAATTAAAAAATTTGAGAATTCAGCGAATGCACATACTCAATGTTTAAATTTAAAAAAATGCGGTAATAATAATATCAAAAAATGCAAAAGAAAACAACAAGAGGAGCTAATAAATTAAGCACATTTGTCCCAGGCCATCTGTGCTGTTAAGTCATATTTACAAGTAGTTTATGATCTTATTTAGGATATTTATTTAGATATTATAATATAGTGGACGAGCTTTAGATGTTGGTAGCAAATATTCAATATACCTCCTCGAATAATTTTCCCATAAGTCGCATATCCAAACATAAAGATGTACAATGCACCAGCTACCAATAGCAAAGCTTGTCCATACTTTTCATTCACACACAGGAATAAAAACCTGAGCCCAAGCGATGGTATATGCTTGATCGTTATTTCTTTTCTTGATAATGGCGCAAGGCTGTGAACCGATTCCATATCTTTCTGAATAATTCAAGAGTTCCAAACAATTTGAAACGTGGAACTGCAACAAATTATTTTGCTTTATGTTAACTATTCGAGAAAAGCAATATGAATCGAAGAGAATACACTTTTAATACACAAAAACCGCATTGAAAATAGTAAGTAAGCAGTATCCCAAATTCACTTGGTTTCTCGTCTCATTTTGTCTCTGCCCGAACCTCGCAGCGTAATAAAATTCTGTGTCAGAATTTTAAGCTGCGTCTAGACGTGTAACACCAAAACATGACACAAAGTCATGTTTGATTTGCTTGGGAACGAACAGAATATGTACACACTGCTGAACCTCATAACAAAGTTTAGAGCACTTTTGGATACCCATTCAAACGAAAATTTAATGCTTGGGTTATCGTCCAAAACGTTATCGTCGTAATATTAAAGCGTGTCATTTCATTGAACTTTTTTGATAGCTGGTGAAATTGCCGCCATTTTATCGACAACCGATGTCAAGCTTCTAGCAGTTTGCGCTACCATGTAGACATGGAACATTGTTATGGGACGAGGTTCGGGATAATCCAGGCGTAGAAATACTGTAGGCGAACATATTATGGTGCGTCCATACCTGACGAGTCAATAAGTCAACATTTTCTGTCGGTGTTTTGACGAAACATCAAAAAAATTTGCCGCGGCTCAAGCTCGGCTCGTCAGGTCTGGACGCACTGTTATGGTTACGAGGTTTGCCTCATTCGTTTGGACGCGGCTTTACAGCGTCCCGCGCGTAACGTGCCGTCTATTGGTGGTAAGGTAGCGATCTATTAAAGGAAGGTTCAAAGATATGATACGATTTGAGTTCACCCGCAAATGTTCTCAATGGACTGTCCTACATCTATTTGAAATAATATGTATTGGTTATCCGATAGAGAACATTTAATAAAATACTGCACACAACTGCTATTGCCGCTGATTGACCTCAAGGTTACGCAATTCCTAAGATGTCTAAGACGCAAGATACCTAAAGTTGCTTCCTGCGGTGTTGCAAGTTACGGTAGAGACAGTCAGTTCTGTCCATTAACTAGACAAGGTAACTTTTTCTCATCAACCGTTCTCTACAACATGCGACCCGGAAGCTTCGCTTTGTATAGCCACCTAAAACGAGCACTTCGCTAGTTCTTCACCTAGGCCATGTTCTGATCTTGAGATAGGCTGCTCCGTTCGCATTGAATTGATCGGCAATGCCTTACACACTGTAAATGGATGAATTTAATTGATATCTTTTGAGGAGCTGGAGATGGGTTTAGCTCTAAATCTAAAATTATGCCGGTTGGGAGAGTCCGTTGTATCTTAATACATAGTGACATGGTTCTAAACACATCTGTTAATTCCGACAGAACTATTCCCATATAAAGCACCACTCTTCTCAGTCTTTTTACCCTCTGGAGGGTGTAATGACACTATTTTAGGTATGTGTTTGAATTTGTTGTATCCACATGCGTTTCTATCTTGTGCTAGATGAATTGCCTCGTGCATTGAGTGTACCGTCATTTCTTTTAATCTGTCGGTTCACTTCATTGGAGGCCGTCCTCTAGGTCTTTTTTCCCCAACTTTTCCCTCGACTACGAGGTTTTACATCTCACCTGTTCTTCAAGCTATGTGGAAAAAGTAACTTAGATATGCTCTATTGATTTGGTTTAATAGACACTTTTTGACTTTTAGTTCTTGTAGAACAGAGGCATTTGTTCTGTGTTCCACCCTTAGTTCCAAGGCTTCAATTCTTTTTCGATCTGTTTCCTTTAGTGTCCATGTTTCAGCGGAGCAAGCAATTGGAAAGATCAAGGAATTGGACAGCATTACTTTCCCTGTTTTTGCAATGATTTGATCTCTCCATATTTTTATGAGTTTAGTTGTTGCTTATCTGGCCATTGTCCATCTTCTCTATATTTCCTCCGAACAGCGTCCCTCTTTGGTTATCATCGATCCCAGGAATTCAAACTTGTCCACCACATCCAATCTCACTACGTTTTTGAAATTGGATGTGTCATTGGATCGATCGATGATCATTACTTTGGTTTTTCTTTTGTTGATTTTTAAACCATACTCTATACTATAGTTCTCTAATTTGTTCATTATGTTTATCAGTTGTTCTTCGTCTGCTGCAATAAACAAGGTGTCGTCGGCATACCTCAGATTACTTATCTTTCTTCCTCCAATTGATATTCCACCTTCCCAATCTTTCTTTCAACTTTTCTCATGGTGTATTCGCTATATATGTTGTAAAAGAGGGGCGAGAGTATGTATCCCTGTTTGACACCAGCTTCTGTCTTAAAAGCTCTGGACACTGGTTGTCCTGTTCTGACCTTGGCGTTATTGTGTTGGAAGAGTCTCTTAATTGAAAATATCAGATGTTTGGGCAACACCCATTTCACCCATCACTCTTTACAGAAATGACCAGTTCGCAGAGTCGAACGATTTCGTATAGTCCACGAAACACAAATATAATTTTAAGTTGTGTTACATCACCTTTTCAATGATCTGTGGGGCACTGAGTAGCTGCTCTCGTGTATATACCTTTACTTGGTATGAACCCTCTCTGTTCATCCGATATTTTTGGAAGTAGACATGCTTTGAAACTTGCATTAATGATGTTGAGTAATACTTTGCTTGCATGTGGAATGAAAGTTACCGTCCTGTAGTTATTACATTCCAACAAGTCGGTGATCCTTTCTTATGGATGGAGATGAATATAGATTTGCACACATCCATTGGCCATTCGCCCGTTTCCCACATTTTAGAGCATAACGCGTGCATTACATCTGTTCCGTAGTGTCCCATGGCTTTAAGGATTTCAGCTGTGATGCCGTCTGACCCAGTTGCCTTCCTGTTTTTGAGTGTTATAGCTTTTTCTACTTCTGATTTTAAAATCCCAGGGTCTCTTTGGTGTGGTGTTGCTCGTTCTTCGGATGTTGTGGGCTCACTGACTTATATAAATTTTTACAGTGTCTTCTCCATACTTCCGCTATTAAAATTGGATTTACAATAACCTTTCCGCTTTAGTCCTTTATAGTTTGTGTTTGTGGTTTAAATTCTCTAGCTAGATATCGTACTTTATCAAACAGATCGCGACACTCTCCGTGCTGGGCGTTGTGTTGCAGTTCTGTGCATATACTTTTTAAATAGTAGTTTTTGTCCCGTCTACATTCCTGTTAGATTCGTTTGTTAAGATCTTTAATTACTTGTCTTTTCTTCTTCTTGCATGTTTGAGTTTTTCATTTGTCTTCTTTGGTCTATCAATTTTATTGTGTCACTGGATATCCAGTGACTTTTCTTAATTGGTATGTCATCGGCTATGCAAGATGTTACTGCAGCATTTATCCAGTTCTTCGTGGACATCTACAGGGTGATTCAAAAGTGGCGTCATTCCTTTTAAGGGGTTATAGGGGCTCACTTGGAGAGTACGAGAAAAATATTGAAAATTTTTTTTTCGAAAATTTCTGGAAGATATTAACAGTTCAAAATCGAATTTCAACTTTGTTATTAAGTTTTATTTTAAAATAGTTCCATGTTTGCTTGGTAGCCTTTTGGACTACTTAACCATTCGAAAAGAAAAAATACGATCTTTGCTAAATTACGAATCAGTTACGGTGGAAAGACACCGAAACGGATTTGTGACATTTTAAATAATAAACAATAAAATTGACTGGAATCCAGGAATTTTTTTTTGGTTTAAATTGAAATACAGTCAGCAAAATATACACAGTCTTTTTTAATATCAAAAATTTTCGTAATTTGAAGCAAAGATCGTAGTTTTTCTTTTTTTTTGGATTAAATTAAAAAAGACCTCTTCTACAATTTTTTGATGAAAAGTCAAAGCGGCAATGATGTTTTTGTCATTATCAGGTAGTCACACACAGGTAGATAGCCTATGTCAAGAATAATAAGTATTTGTCAATCTGTGACGTACTTTGAAGCTTTCACAAAATGTACACCAACATCGAATTTGCGGATATGTGATTAGTTATGGGAAAATGCCACACTAACATAGCTGAAGGTGTAATACCTTACACCAGCAAAGGGCCAGAGACACTTGACGATTGGCTCCAGGAATTGACGCAGATTGTGGACGATATAGAGGTGCTCGGGTTCCAGACACAGAGGCACAGGTATTGGAGATAATCAAAAAGAAATTCCTGAGTTCCAGTCAATATTAATGTTTATTGTTAAAAACTTTTTTACAAATATGTTTCGGTGTGTTTCTCCACCATCATCAGTTTGTCTAAAAATGATCTGAAGTCAATCTTTCTTTGGTGTTTTTGCTATTATATCCTCCATACTGCCGTATATCTCTTCAACTTCGTCTTCCGTGGCTTCGGTCGTTGCCATATATACTTGTATATATAGAATACGAATATTCTGTCATTTACTGCTTCGTAAGATTTTACCCACTTGCTGATTTTCGTATTAGCGATGAAGGCAACCCCATTACGTCCGGTTTTTTCTGCTCCGGATATATATACAGTACTATTTGGTGTTTCAAAATGTCCCTTGTCCCTCCAATAAGTTTCCGAAATTATACAGTTTTGCACGTTGAGTCTTTCTAGTTCTCTTTCTAGTATGTCTAGTAATCAACACAGCGCCGGTCGCTAGCCGGGTGGCATGGCAATCTAACACTATATTTGTCTCTGTCCATAATAGTATTCTCATGGGAAAAGAATTAGTTGGTTTCTCCTTGCTTGCCTGATCCTATGCCGTTCACCTATTGATTATTGGTTCATCCGCATTTAGAGACTATTTCTAGTCTCAAGGGCAAGAGGGTGCCCTGAACCTACCTGAAGGCAGGGAGAAGGCTTATCCCGGCCTACACTCGGTTACCCACCTAAGTGTTACCATCCTTCAACGCGCGGAGGTGTAGATTAGGAACTTCCCTTCATCGGGCTTGAGATCATAGAAGCATTTTTCGAAACCTTCCAGTACTTTGAAGGACTATAGAGGACGTCGCTACGCCAATTTTCTCACTGAGGTCCGTTTTATTTGATAATGCTTTCAGCTGAAGGCACTATTATATAACCGTACTATGCTTGACTCGGTTTAGATTCTTCGCTAAAAATTCGACTCAGAAAGGTTGTTCTCTCCTTCAGAGCTGGATCGTCTCTGCGAGACTATCTGCAACTAGGGGTTGTTTGGAATCTCACGGGAACGTCAATAATTCACCTTGGCGCATAGATGAACTTGTAAGCGTTTTCAACCTATGTGAATCTCGTTAAAAACGATGCAGATTTTGATTATAAACCTCTAATTTTCTTATTAACAGCAGTTACATGTGTCTGTACCTCCGGTCTCAATGGAACTATCTTCCAAAACAGACGTAATAAAATGTTCATAAAATCTTCCATTAAATGAACCCCAAATAAAAATAAATTGTAAAGAACATTGCTAGCAACTATGTTTATTACTTTTTCATCTTTAGTGCTGAATGCGCAAAATCGTTCATAAATTAAATGAAGCAACATTTTGTAATACTTTTCTACAATTTGACACTTAACATTTTTAAATGTATTATAATAGTCCAATCCAATAGTCCAATATTTAATACCGTAACTATTATTAATTAATTTTGATTAATAATTACCTAATAAGGTACTCATCTTAATTGCTCTACTACTCACCTTTAACTTTAAACTTTATGCGAACAGCGCAATACTGTTTCTTTGAAATCATTAAAACTGTAATAGATACATCATAAGTTATAAAAGAGAAAATATTTTTTTCACGAGTTTCAATCCATATAGGCCAGATATTAATCTTAAAGAGAATTTAATGGCACCAAGTATTTTTAATCTTTCACATCGTTTTTACTATTATTCAAGCTCTAAATGAAAATGTATAAATAGCTTAAACTGTTCAATAAAAAATATAAAAACTTAAGGTCTAACAGGAAATAATATTATATATTTTTTGAGATTTGAAGCAGAGTCAAAAGATAGTCTAAAGCTAGTTATTACAAGCCTCAAATGTGCTATTTCGAGTTTCTGATTGCGTCTAATTCATCGCTTTTTATGATCATCCAAAGAAAAAATTTCCATGCGCTAGTTTTTTGGCAAGTAAGAACGAAATTAGATTCAAAGTCAAATACGTCTGCATATTGACAGTTCCCGGCAATTAGCATGAACAACTGACATCAAAATATAATGAAGAATATAACACTTTCCTGTAATTATTTACGGAACTACTATTGATTGAATAGATCAGTAAAACAAAGCCAAAGCAAATAAGGTTAACTTCACATTATAATGTACAGTGGAATATTTTTTTACAATTCCAATACATACAATAACCTTTTTGTGTAATTAAGTTTGCCCATTCCACTGCAAAGATCAAAATGTTGCATTAAAACATACTTTTGTTACGTTTTACAGATACGCCACCACATCTGCATCGGTTGGCTCTTCTTGCACAGAGAAATCACCAGAACACCAGACAAAATATTTGTCAACTTCATGTCCAATCATGCATTTCCTGATAGGAAAATAGTAAGAAGACACAGAACTCAGCTCTCGTGCTTCACAGAGGACCTAAGGGCAATGAGAAGAAATTTAGCATTGCTTCATGAGATGGACCAAAATTTTGGGAGTCCTGAAATACATAAAGACTTCAAGTCCTATCGTAGAGCTTACGGCAGTGCGAAGATTATATCCAATTCCGATTATATATCGGGTGCTAGCAATTCTGCGAAAGCAGCGTGGCAAATAGTCAACGCATACCGGTGACCATCAAGAGAGTCTGATGGCGCTGGCATGGAGCCAGAGAAGTTCAACAATTTTTTTGCGGATATTGAAGACAGGATTTTCGATGGCTTGGGGCAACCCCAGAAAACAGCAGCTGCCTACAGAGATTAGTAGTCAACTAATTTCAACAGAGAGAGTTTCAGGTTCAATTCAAACGACTTCGCGCCGAGCAGCCATCGTGAACAGTCGATTTATAGTGCGGTCCGCAAAGGGAAACATCCCAACGGCCATAGAGACTAAAGTACGAATCAGACAATCGTGAAAGTGCTATGAGCGGATAGGGAAAAATCCGAGGAGTGCAGTGGTTTTTGTGAGGTGTTCCTAGGACGCAGGGATCAGGCATTACGGCAATCGTAAGTAAAAAAAAAAAACAGTTGATTAAATAGCAGACATAGCAGCCAAGCGTACCCTTATTTCGCACGGGTGGCTACCTGCATAGGCCATCTAGACGGCCCGCTGGGGTTGCGGCATTGCCGCTGTGAACATTCTGGTAACGAACATTGAGGTTTTACCACAGACATTCTATGAAATATTAGTATGAAGTATTAGTGCATTGTGGACAATAGACAACGCAAAACATAAAAACAAAACACCACATGAGTAAGCGGGAAGGGGGGACCGGAAGGGCACAAAGCCCCGACGACCAGCTCGGGTGTTTTTGGAATCTTTTCCCGAAGCGACAAAATGAAGAGGTCGCCAGATAGGGCAGCCGCGATCCGAATGAGGACCGAGGCGGAAGCGGAAGTAGGCTCGGGGGCGCCGTGCGACGACGAGGGCCACAAAACAATCAGGAACAAGCCAGCGGCAGAGCGAGACCTGCACGAAGGGAAAGAGTGCACGGAAGCACTCGCATTGAGTGAAGCCCTGGAACGTATCGCTAAGCTCGGCAAGGAGTTGGAAAAGTTTATAGAAACAACACCAAGCGGGAAATCAAAGAAATATGTGTCCAGCTGAAAAGACAGATCAGGATAACAAGTGGCACAGAGATCCTAAACTGGATAAACAACAGGAAAACATACGGCTCCACCACCGAAAAGGGCACGGCGAACGCAGGCACGCAGACAGGCAACACAGACGCAATCACGAACCTGGATAGCAACGACAGCTACAGCGCTCTGAGGGAAATCCTCAACAAGAAATGGGACGCGGCGGTGTACACAAACACCGAAATCAAGGTGGGCAACCCCCTGGACACGGAGGACAGCATCACGAAAGTGCTGTTGATACCCAACGACGGACAGGGAAAGGGGAGCCTCATCGAAAAACTGTTCCAGGAAAAATTCCCGGAAATGAAGGACATGGAGGAGGACTTTGGCATCCTGGAGCAACAGGTAAAAATTAAGACAAAGTCGCCAGCCATTATGTCCATTAAGAAGACCGTCAGAATCGCATACGGCAGCGAGGAAGACCTCTTCAACAAGCTTACGCGCCTGAGGGAAGAGACGACGGGGGAACACGAGATAGCGACGCACCAAACCAGGGGTATAAAAACCGGAACGCTGAGGAAGATGCTAGAAGGAATATTCCACAATTCCACAAGCAAAGTGGTTATCTACACCAGGCCAAATGGGCCAAGCCAGCCCACGCCATCGCAAGCCACACACAGGCAAAGGAAGACAGCGAACACATACGCCATAGTTGTGAGCAACAAGGGGAAAACCTACGAGGAAACTCTGAGAGGCGTGAAGGAGATCCTCACCACCAACAAGCTTGGGGAGGGGGTAAAGACGTTGCGCAGCACCAAAGACGGCCGGCTTGTAATCACCACGGAGAGACAAGCAGGCATTGTGGAAAAAATAAGTAGCGCGCTTCAACGCAACAACGATGGCGCGGAAAACATCAGAGTCGTGGGCAACCAGAAGGCCAGGGATCCTATCCACATTAGAGGACTGGAATCACTGGCCTCTAAAGAGGACGTAGTTGCCGCTCTGCGCCGGAAGTTCGAGCAAATTAAAGAGGAGGACTACAGCCTAAGTGACTTAAGGCCAAACATTAACAACACACAGGCCGTCACTCTGATGATCGATAGGGGTATGGCAAAGGAGCTGCTATGCGAGAAACGCATTAAAATAGGACTGGTCATGTGCAGTATGGAGGCCCGGATCAATCTGCAAAGATGCAGCAGATGCTGGAACTACGGGCACCAGCGGCAGAAATGCACAGGGACGGACCGTTCCAAACTGTGCTTCGCCTGTGGGGAAGCAGGGCACCAAACTAGGGAGTGCACCAAGGAGCCGAGCTGTCCCATATGCCAAAAGAATGGGCACAGAGCCGGAAGCGGCAAATGTGACGCCTTCAAGGCTTCCCTGTCGGGAGTAAAGAAGGCGCTAAGGAAGGAGGCCCAGAGGCTCACAAGAAGGGAGCCCAGAACCACAAAGGCGCCTAATACCAAGGGAGCAGAGCTACAGCAGGCCAGTGCGCAAGAAGCGGTGGACAGGCATGCTTCCGACCAACTCACATGAACATGTCCAAGAAGGCAACCGCGCAGCTCCTCCACCCCACGGCTGACCAACGCGAAACGGCCATGCGCTTTCTGCAGGTAAATCTCAACAGAAGCCGCAAAGCGCATGACCTCATGTACAAAAAAAACGTTGGAGGATAACACAAACGTGACACTAGGGCAGGAACCGAATAAAGCACTCAGCCACAACACTACACTATGCGACGATGACAGGGACGTTTTCATCAACGTCAGCAGAGGCCTCAGAGTAAGGAGAGAGTACAAGGGAACTGGCTACGTAGGGGTCGAGCTGGAGGACCTATCAGTATTCTCTGTTTACTTCTCACCAAACGGCGATAATGAGGACTTTGAGAAGTTGCTCAACGACCTGGAAACAATCATCAAGGCTTCGGGCATGGACGTGTTGATAGGCGGCGATTTAAACGCTAAAAGTGCAATATTCGGCGAATACAGGACAAACAGAAGAGGGACGCTATTGGAGGACTGGATGTCAGCAAACGACCTGGTGGCCGTCAATAGAGGGAACACCCCAACCTTCTCAGGATCGAGAGGGGAATCTCTAATTGACGTTACCATCGCTACAATACCGGTAGCGGGAAAGGTCAGTAGCTGGCAGGTGCTTACGGAGGAGGAAAACCTGAGCGACCACCACAGCATCACCTACAGCTATTGCAGTGGACCAGGACCCCGGAGCAGACAAACTCAGCCACAAAACTTGTGGAGATGGACTGGGAATCCGACTACAGCGGAGAAGTTCTCCAAAGCCCTCTCACTACGCGTCCAGCAGTTCCCCAACATCGACAGCCCGGAAGAGCTGATGGGAACGATAACTTCGGTCTGCGAAAGCACACTGCCAAAGAGGTCGCCCATAGGCAAGAAAGGGGTGTACTGGTGGAACGAAGAAATCGCTGGCAAGCGTAAGGAGTGCGTGAGATTAAGAAGAATGCTCACAAGGGCAAAGAAGGCAAGAAGCGAAGCCCATGACATCAGGGCTCTAAAGGACCTCCACGCAACGGAGAGGAAAGCGCTCAGGAGCCTGATCCAGCAGAGTAAGCAGGCGAAATGGAGAGAGCTGATCGACGACCTGGAGAACAACATCTGGGGGCGCGCTTATCAGATCGTGAAGAAGAAATTCGGAATGATCAAGCCTCCGTCGACACTGGATGTAAAAACCCAAGTGGAAAAGCTCTTCCCGACTTTCCCGGTCATTCAGTGGCAACGCCACGATATTGATAAGGGAAAGATTCCAACATTCAGCCTGGAGGAATTGAACAGGGCTGCTGCAGAGATGAAGAAGAAGAAAGCCCCTGGCCCGGACAGCGTACCCCCCGAGGTCGTCATTGAAAGTGTCAAAGCACAAGGGGAGCTGATATTGCGGGTGTTCAACAAATGCCTGGTCGACGGCAACTTCCCAAAAATCTGGAAGGAGGCTAGGCTGGTCCTCATCGAAAAACCAGGCAAGGACGATAGAGCTGAAAGGTCCTTCAGGCCCCTGTGCCTGATCAACACAATGGGGAAACTCTTCGAGAAAACTGATAAAAAGGAGACTCGAAGAGATTACAGACACAAGGCCTATCATCCAGGACACCCAGTATGGCTTCAGGAGAGGAAGGAGCACGCTGGACGCGATCTGTCGAGTACAGGAAATCGTCAGGGAGACCGAAAGCAAAGCCCCCCAACATCGAGACTTTGCCCTCCTAATCCTGGTAGACGTACGGAACGCGTTCAACTCGGCACAGTGGAGCAAGATAAGGGAGGCCATGGAAGTAAGAGGAGTTGACCGGTACCTCATCAACATCCTATGCTCATATTTAGAAGACCGCAGGATAATTGACCCTGAAGGATCCGCATTTGACATGACGTGTGGAATCCCGCAAGGATCCACGCTGGGCCCCACACTCTGGAATATCTTTTATGACGATATCCTGAGGGAGGAGCTGGAGGACGGGGTGGCGATAACCGGCTACGCAGACGACATAGCGCTAGTGGTTAAGGCAAAGGATCTGGAGAGACTCCAAGACAAGGCCAGTTACAACATGGGCTTAATAAGCAAGAAGCTTAACGATATGGGAATTAGGATCGCTCCCGAGAAAACCCAAATCGTACTTGTAGCCGGCAGAAGGAAAATTAGGACCGCGGAGGTGAGCATAGGAGGCGAGATCGTAGCGACCAAGAGGCCGCAAAATACCTGGGGGTTTACATGGACCGGAACATGCGGATGACTGCGCATGTCCAAAAAACTGCAAACAAGGCCCACGGAATAATCAACGCCATGATGAGCCTCACACCGAAAATAGGCGGACCTGGAGCGGCGAAGAAAAGGCTACTGGCCAGCACGGTGCAGTCGGTGGTGCTGTACGGAGCAAAGGCCTGGCAGAAGACATTAAGGTACAAAGGGTACAAAACGCTTCTCGACAGAGTCAACAGAAGGCTGGCTATATGCATCACGGCAGCGTACCGGACTATAAATACACAGGTGGCGCAAGTGCTGGCCGGGCTGCCCCCACTGGATCTGATGGTGGAAGAGAGGATCAGTATCCAGGAGGACGGAAAGGCTTCCAGAAAGCTACACAGGTCCACCCTAACCCGGAAATGGACCGAAAGATGGGGCGACTACGAAGGATGGGCAAAGGGTGTTCATCACAGACCTGAACGTATGGCTGCAGGAGGAACGATTCAAGGACGTGAATCATTTCGTCACGCAGGCAATAAGCGGCCACGGAACCTTCGGCAGCTATCTAAAAACGATCAGGAAGCAAGAATCCGACCAATGCTGGTTCTGCGAAGATGCGGACACACCGGAGCACACCATATTCGTATGCCGCCAATTTGAAGGCATCAGAGCGGTAGCCGCAGATAGATGCGGCGAACGCATCACCAAAGATGCAATGGGGACCATTCTAAAGACCAGAGAAGGATGGGACGTCATACGTCCAATGATCCAGGACATAATGAAGACCAAATGCGACCTGGAAAGGAAAAGGCAATCCCCACGGCAATAGACAGGACACGCCAACGTCCGGCACGCAACCCTCTCCCCTGAAGTAATGTTAACACGGTTCCGGGAGGAGAAGGGGGGTTAGAAGGAGGAAAGAGTTTTAGCCGGTCGATGTTTCCTGGAACGGAACGTCATCCCGGCACACCCCCAGGCGCCAGAACACCAGCCTGGGCAGTCTGTCCAACAGATTTCTCAAACCTCGGTAAAAAAAAAAAAAAAAAAAAAAGGTTCAATTCAAACAGAGATTAGTAGTAGTAGTCAACTAATCTCTGCTGCCTACAAGCAGCGACTGGACCCTCCGGGCGTCACTTTCTCTTTTCGACGGGTCACATTTGTGCAGGTGCGAGATGCTATTGACTCTCTGAAAAACAAGGGCAGTCGGGATGCTTTTGATAAAACGCACTCATAGAACCCTTAACCAAAATAATAAATGCCTGTATTTCTGAAGGTACATTTCTATATAGCCTTAAGCTATCCAAGGTGGTCCCAATACATAAGAAGGGATGCAACAACGACTTAAATAACCACAGGCCTATCGCCCTCATATCTGTCATCTCCAAAGTGTTTGAACTACTCCTCAAGAACCAACTATGCGACCACTTCGAGCAACAACATTTTTTTCTGACCAGAGTTACCTCTCTCATAGAAGACAGATAACATGAGTCAACAACCGGGAATCATGAGGCATGGGTTGCCGCACGGCTCCATATTGGGGCCTCTGCTTGATGATAAACATTTATTTTTTGTATATTTCTTTTTCCTGACTGTACTTTAATTCATTCCAATGTATTCCTGGGTTTTCAGTCAATTTTATTGTCACTAATTATGGTGTTATGTGATGAGCCCTGCGTTTCGTCCCGGGTCTACCTATTGGACTCGTCAGTAAGGCTTAGGTAGACCCTGCCTTATACGCCAGACATCGGTTCTACGTGTTCGGACGTAAATGAAACGTTCATTTACGTAACAATAAAACTCACAATATCACATTAGGGACTCATGGAGCTTCTGCGAATTCATAAAAAACAGAGGATACCTGAGAACCATCGCCTAATATCGCTTGATGTGGTATCGCTATACACAAACATCCCGGTAGATTACTCAATACAGTGCATAAGAAATAAATGGGCTGAAATTAGGGAACATACATCATTACCCGAAAATGAATTTATTGGGGCGGTAGAGCTGTGCCTTAAGTCCACTTACTTCCGATACGAAGACAATTTCTATTCACAAATATATGGAGTAGCTATGGGATCTCCCATAGCTGCAACAATTGCAAACCTTGTAATGGAAAGTCTAGAAGAAAAACTAATACCTGATTTAAACTTTGAATGTGGATTTTTTAAAAGATACGTTGATGACTGCATAATGTGCCTGCCAAACCAAAAAGTTCAATACACACTAGATAAGTTTAATGCATTCCATGAAACCATAAAATTCACCATTGAGGAAGACAAAAACAAATCATTAAACTTTTTGGATATGACGATTATGTATGACAATGATGGGGAAATAAAAACAAACTGGTACACAAAGGATGTGTGGTCTGGTAGATACTTGAATTACCAATCATATGCACCTATACAATATAAAACAAGTGTGGTAACAGCTCTTACTGATAGAGCGATAAAATTAGCACATTGTAGATACAGACAAAACAATCTTGAAAAAATAAAAAAAGTACTAATAATGCACAACTATCCCAAAGAATTCTTCGAACCAATTATAAAACAAAGAATTAATAAAATATACAATGCAAATAAATGGAACAACATAAATAATATAAAAAAGAAAAAAGAAGGTGAAATCAGGTATGTATCATTACCGCACATACCAGAAATCAACACAAAAATAAAAAATGTTTTAAAACCACATAATATTGCTATAGCAGAGAAAACTAAAAACAACTTGGCAAAAGAATGTTTTACAAAATTTAAACCTAGAAGTGATAAGTTGGACACACCTAACGTAATTTACAAGATTGACTGTTTGAACTGTGACAGCACATACTTAGGACAAACAGGGCAATATTTAAAGAAAAGAATATACGAACATAAGTACAGCTTAAGAAAGGTTAACGAAAATGCAACAGCATTAGTACAACATGCACAACAAAAGTTGCATGATTTTGATTTCGATAACACGCAAATATTAGTCAATGAAGACAACTATAATAAGAGAAGAATCCATGAAATGATACAAATTAAGAAACATCAAAATGCAATAAATTTCAGATCAGATACAGACAATCTGAGCTCTGTATCATACACTAATTAGATAATCGCATAAATGAACTGATTGGACCAGGTAAATGAAATATAAACATCTGATATTGAAGAATTGCCAAGCATTCCTGAAAAGCAAAAAAAGAAAAAACCGTAATATAAACAGTTTTTTTGTTTCGCTCGCCTGATATCGAATAAAATATGGAAAATTCAGTAACCAGTTGAATGTTGCCATATTAAGAACTATACACGTAAGTTGAGGTTGAGGTTTGAATCTCTAGACAATAGATTCTAGTCTTTTCCCGGATATGTTTATCCTGACTCATCACCTGAAAACCAATGTTCTTAATATACTTTTTAATATGTATGTAATTGTATTTTAATGTGTGAAATTTGGTGAGAGTTTTTTATTTGAATTGATGATGACTGTGAATGTATATTTTAGACAAACTGATGATGGTGGAGAAAGACACCGAAACGTTTTTGTAACATTTTAAATAATAAACGATAAAATTGACTGAAACCCAGGAATATATTGAAACCATAATTAGTGACAATAAAATTGACTGAAAACCCAGGAATACATTGGAATGAATTAAAGTACAGTCAGGAAAAAGAAATATACAAAAAAAAGATATAGATGCTTGGGAGAAAAAAAGCAGAATGGAACGAGTGGCTTTCAATCTAATGCTAATCGGCAACACGGGTTGCCAATATCTCACCGCAGAAGATCTATACCGGCTCGGTTCATTTACGTCCGAACACGTAGAACCGATGTCTGGCGTATAAGGCAGGGTCTACCTAAGCCTTACTGACGAGTCCAATAGGTAGACCCGGGACGAAACGCAGGGCTCATCACATAACACCATAATTAGTGACAATAAAATTGACTGAAAACCCAGGAATACATTGGAATGAGATAAACATTTATATAAATGATTTTCCATCGGCACTCACTGATGGCCAAGTCATCTGATTTGCTGATCACACCACAGCCACGGACGTTGCTGTAGATATTGGCGCCCTATGTAATAGGATGAGTACTACTATTAGAGTAGTTTTTGGATCCAACCATCCTGAGTCTACCTGGATCCAACCATGACGTTTGATAAGCATGTGGACACTGTACACTCTAGGGCAAGAAAATCCATTTATCTACTGAGGCAACTGACCATGATCGTAGCTCCCGACGTGTGTTTGATAGTTTTCCATGCTCTTATACAGTCCGCTTGCTATTTCGCAATCTCTGTGTGGGGCCATTCATCTCACATGGGTCGTGTGTTTGCACTCCAGAGGAGCGCGGTTAGAATCCTTGCGGGTCTTGCCCATCCGGTTGACGTGAGGAATGCTTTTAGGGAGCGGAGTATCCTCACAATTCCATCGCGATACATTCTGGAAAGCTCATTATGGGCTATTAATTCTGAATGCTACCAGACCATTTCTAGCAATCATAAGTATAATACCCGTGGAAGAATCAATCTGAATGTGCAGTTTCTACGACTTAATAGGACATGCAGCTCTACTTTATACTATGCACCTAAACTGTACAGTAAGTTGCCTCAGAGTGTAAGGGACTTAAGCCAGAACCTATTCAAGGCCCATGTTTTGGGTTATTTGATACGTGGGTCATTCTATTCCGTTAATGATTAATTCCGTTAGAATTCCATTGCAAATTGAATTTCACAGTTTATTTATTTATTGTATCGACGGGTATAATTGTCAATTATTTAAAAATTTGAGTGATGAAAAAAGTACTGAAAACATGAGTGCTTGAATGGATTATAATTAATATGATATTGCAAGTGCGTGGAAGACACGTAGACATTTATAAGATTACGGTCATCAGGAATTCACTGTTGTCGTGACAGGTTGTGTGGCATGTATTAAAACTAGGAGGAATACGGATTACGATAAATGGACGACGGTTTACGGTAGACAGTTTATGAAAACTGACATCCGGAAGCCCGAGGCGGAGGAGGGTCTTTCTCATAATCACTTCCACTGCGTATTAGGAAAGGTATAGGTATTAGATTGGATCAAGATCAAGGAAAGAAGAGGAGCGAGCTGTGTAGCAATATAATTAACTTCAAATGAAATTTGATTTTTTACGTAATTATTTATTTAAATTTACAATAAAAGAGGACCTTCTAAAACATTGAAATTGACTAAAGGAACGCCATCACGAGTCTGCTTTATTGTTTTCTTGCTGTGAGTTCCATCACCTGAAAAAATCAAATCGTTTATTTTTTTATTTTCTTCCATTATGTGTTTCTGTATACAATCAATATTTTCTTTAATATTTGCTATTTCTTTACTCACCATTATTTTCGTAAAGAATTACTGAATCAATTTCAAATGTAAATGCGCTCGAGTCGCTTGCTCCATCGATAGGACTGCAACAGAAACAATCGATTTATATGGATATATAATATGGAGCCGTAATGTGCATCTATTTTAAACTTACGTAATGGTTCCCATTTGTGTTTCATCGTCCCATTCAATATTAACATATAGGTATTTTTTCTCATTCAAATACTCAAAACTCTCGAAATCGTCAATGTAGACTTTGGTTTCAGCAAATCCATCCTTCAAAACAATAAAAGTATTTATATAAAAATGTGATTTTTCAACTCCAAAAAACTTAATACGCAACTACAAACCGTACTTATGTTCACGTTGGGACAACACATTTCCTATTATTGACTGTTTGTTAGTTATGGCGATCATTTGGTGGACAATCAGAATATACGTTTATTCTATGTATATCTATATAGTAGATGTGTATACATTTTCAGTATTCAACTGAGTTAAATTCGTTGTTTGAATTAAAATCCTACTTGCACTATAAATTGGACTGATTATTTAGATGCAAATTCCTTCACGGTATGAGAAACAAGAAATACCGGCTATGCGTAAACATACTTTAGTATATGGTAGGGACCCCCTGTACCCAATATGAAGTAATTTTAGGTAAGTATCCTTTTAAACGTTTCATTTTCAAGGGAATTTGCTTATTTACAAATTTTTAATAAATTTAAAATGCTGAATTGGTATTTTTTAAAACATACATATTAAACGAAAAAATCAAGGGAGAAAGATATCCAGACATTTCACGAACAGTTCGGTCGCATATTTATTTTCGCAGAAGGTTTAATATTACGTTCTCAGAATTTAGCCTTTACTCGTAGTTAAGTGATTGAAAAAACTGAAAAGTAACAATTCATATATAAGTCTTACTTCGCCAACGACAACGTGAAGTTCGTGCGGATCGTCTTTTATATCGGCTGTGGTTCTTCCAACTCTCGGTTTGCGTGCTATTATACTTCCAGATCGGTAGAAAACTGGAGTCTGTAATATTATCGGTAAAAATAATTGCTATTACGAATTAAATAAACTTACAAATGATATATCAACTGGAATGTTATACCAGTGGCCACCTGCGAATACACCTGATGCACCAGTTACTTGGTACCAGAGCTCATTTTCACCTGGAAGGTAAACTCGAAGACTGGTTGCTTCCGAAAAGTATACATTTGCTACTAGAATATCTCTGCCTAAAATATAGCAAAAAATCAATCAGAAGTCTATAAATATGTGTATGTTATTAATATATGTTTAGTTGCAAGAAAAAAACAACTAGAATGTGTAGGTAAATAGGGCGAAACGTTCCTTTAACAACCAAGAAACTTAAAATAACGTAGACTGGGAAGTTGACAAAGCAAATGTTGCAAACAAGTAACCGTTGAACAAGTTGCTCAGATTCAATGCATTTCTTTGTTGTTTGGACATGGGAAAGAAACATATACGCTATTGTTTCGAATAGTCTCGCTACCATAAACATGAAAAAAATTTTTTTTTAAAGTATTCTGCAAGTTCAGACAGTTCGATGAAATGTTTGGCGAATTCTAATTGAATTTTTGATGGTCCTTTCCTGCAGCTTTATTATTGCAGTTTTATGACCCTCGATTACATAAAAATCAGGTTGTTATTATTATTTACTTTGCAAAGTGTATTTGCATATCGCAATACTGTTTCCGCGAATTTTAAGATTTCGTGGCAATACATTTGAATTAGTATTTTGAAAATTTAGTTTTGGTGCGTTCGTAGATCATAAACTTAATGATTTTTGCTTTTCCCTGATTGTTGCTTTTATTAAAAGGAGATTTATTTTAAATAATTCTGTGAAATTATACTTTTGCTGCATTAACCGATATGATATTAGTTTATGGTGACAAAATACAATAGAATAAGCGATAACTTATCGTGACATATTTGCAAACAAAGAGCACTCATCAAAAATATTTTTGAATATGTCTGAGAACGTTTGAGAAAAACTGTTAAATTGCAACTTTTAAATTCCTATTTTGATCGTCGAATATGCCGACGAACTGTTTCTGAACAGAAGCTGACAGTAAAATATATATTAAATTCAATAATTAAGCTCATACTTTATATAGAGATTATGGGCGTGTACAGCAGTTTTGTCAGCGGATTTTAAACAAGTTTGAAAACGAGGAATACTTCTATTGCTGTGTTCTTTTCACAGACAAAACATGATTTCCAAGAAAAGGTATTTCAAATTTGCATAACTTTCATATGCGTAACTAACATTTTAACTATTAGCAGCAAACTAGCAGTATCAGTCAGCAATATAAATTTGGGAAAGTATCAGTGCCCGAACCGTTAGCTATATTAGTAACTAATAAAATGAGGGTCCAGCCTCTATGAGACACCAGTGAACTTAGATTTTTTGAGTTGTCGTCTATTCATATCCCAATAGACAAAGGAGTTTTCTCATAAGATACCTGTACAAATATTGGAAGCACTGCTACAAGTCGAAGCATTCTGGCAGTTCCGTTAGAATAAGAATGCGCCAACTAATTAGAACTTGTAATAAAGCAACAGTGCCAAAATGGTCATCAATTTTTAATATTTCTGGTGATTCTTTTGAGTTACGTTTGACTAGCAAATAGCTTAAATTTAATGAAATTACTATTTTGTATTATGAAATCTCACTCATCGATTATTGCAAAGCCGAATCGCTGAAAAACGCTTACTCAAAGCGCCTTCCACTAAGAATGCATTTTACTCCTAGAAATAATAGGAACTTTACATTTTGACTTAAAATATAACGGAAGAACATATAAAAAGGTCGGATACCTCAAAAGAACAAAAAGGTGAAGCAAAAACGGTGAAACCCCCTACAAGTATTATCAAATTCGAGTTTTGCTTATAAAAAAAACACTAGATCCAATTTTGTATTCAAATACCACTCCTATTTAGAAAAATATTCTAAAGTTTGATAGTATCCTAAAATCCACCAGACTATAAATGAGTAAATGACCACCAGACTAAATTGGAACGGCAATTCTCTGGTACCCAAAAACGTACGTTTTAAAGCTTATTCCTATCATTTTCAGAAAAGCGAAATACAGGCAAGGCAAGAAACAAATAGCGCCTAAGTGAATTAGGAGATTCGATGATGTTCAGATGAAATAAATTGAGTTACTTTATGAAAAATTCTATACTCACCAACAAGGAATTCATCATTAATATCGAAAGCAACTTCGTCATTAGGATAGTGATAAAGCAGTGGACGAACAAGAGGATCACCCGTTACAGTATGTTCATAGAACAGCGTATACCAATACGGAAGATGCTTATATCTGGTTTCAATAGCTTCTCGTATTAAATCTTGAGTTTCTTCGGAGAATACCCATGGCTCCCGACGCTCTGTCGAAAGATCAGCGTGGGCACGGTAAAATGGAATCCATGCTCCAGTCTAAATCAATAAAATTGATTTTATTTGAACATTCCATTGACTTCAGCATAATAACAAATATATTTTTCAGTGTAGATAAAACTCAAAAATGTGGAAGTTTTCATTCTCAAACATCAAACTTTTTAAATAAATCATATATTTTTAACTTAAGTTCCATTTTTATTTGTTTAACTCAAAAAATGTGGTTTTTAGTCAAGAACACGTAACTTTCAACATTCCACCGGCAATCACGCGAATGCCAAAAGATCTAAGTTAGCAACGAATTCTATACGATTTCGACATGAAGTGCGTGATAATGTCTATGGTATTTACTAGTTTGAATAAATTATCTAGAAGAAGAGATTTTATTAAATGCCGAGCTAAATATTCCACTTAACTGATGTTAAATATTCTGTGATGCGGTCACTTTTATTCTGGAATTATTTTAGATCTGAGAGGGAGTTAATAGGCAACAATTCGAACATTCTATTTAACTGTTGTCGCGTATTCTATAATGTATAAATGTTGGAAATGCAAATCGCATGTTCGTTTTGGAACATTAGGCCTCAATAAATAATGCCATGGGTAGAAAAACCAGCCCTGCTTACAACATACATTTGAGAAACAAGTTTTTATTAAAAATGGAACTTTTCCACAGCTTTAGATAGAATGTTACTTAATTCCAAGTCTATAAATGATAAAACATTACTTACTTGATACCATCGACTAGCAAGTTCATCAGTAGGTTTTCCGAAAAATCCTGGCACGTCTCCTCCATAAAATACCAAACCTGCTAAGTTTGAAGATATGGTCATTGGTACCAAAATACGCAAGTATTCAAAAGTGCAAACTGTGTCTCCGTTCCACTTGGCAGTATATCGCTGAGACCCGGCGAAAATTGATCGAGATAACAAGAAGGGTCTCAACTTGCCTTCGTCACGTGTCATTAAACCTTGGTGAGTGGTCATGACCTAAGAAAAATAGGTAATAGTGGAAATATCACAACACTATGGTGTACTCACCTGGTGCAACCCATACATATTATGAACATCTCTGTGCTTTACATTTCCATACTGTACGGCCTCATAAGGAATAGTACGCTCGTAAGTATTATCGAAAAGGGCCGGTTCATTCATGTCATTCCAATAACCTCCTAGAGTGGACGTGGAAGGAAAGTTTTCGTACAAATGCAACTGGGCATAATATTCCCTAGCTTCCGGATTCAAAAAGTCTATCCAACTGACATCGCCCGCCCAGCAGACCGAAACGAACGGCGTCCCATTGGCATTATTGATGAAGTAGTCGTTCTTCAGACAGTCGTCATAAATTTTATATTCTGAGTCCACTTTTATATTAGATTCAGAAATTGGAACTAGTTTTCGATGACCCTGTTCTTCAACCCAATCCATTAACGCAATAGGATCGGGAAAAGAAGTAGTGTTCCATGTAAACCATTTGCGATCTGCTGTATATTCGATGTCCAACCACAGTACGTCCATGGGAAACTTGTACTCGTCGAATTTTCCGATTATATCTTTTACATCTTCGGTGTTGTTATAGGCCCATCTGCTTTGATGGTGACCAAGAGCCCAGAGCTAAAAACATGAAAACATACTTAACTATGTAATGTTATTTAATTTGGTCTAGTACGGAAATAAATTTGCATCTAGCAGCTAGAACACTGACGCGATTATGACGACATATTATTTTAATCCAAAACTATAATTAATTTTAACATAATTAATAACGAAAGATTTTGCCAAGAAATATTAAAGGTAGAAATTATGTGCAATGGATTCAAACAGCTCATAATGTTTCAACTTTTTATATTATCTCAAATTTAAAAACGTCCAGAGTCTAAAGGTCCAAATTCTCACCTGGGGCAAATGAGGCTTTCCAGTCAAATCTGTATATTGTCGAACAGTTTCGGGCAAAGTGGGTCCCATGAGGACAAATAAATCTAGAAGTCCTGCATCTACCATAAAATATGCTGACATTTCATCAGTATCTATCTCAACCCACATTTCAGCACCATTGTGGACAAATATTCCAGAAGAATGTTCTCTGAAACAACCAATTAATATTTTTATTGTTCAAAGGGTAAATCATGCATTGTACATGACTCATATATATATCAAGAATATTTCAGAATATGGAGATATTTTCAGGAAGATATTTCTAATTTTAAGGGTTCAGACTTATGAGGATCTCAACAATCAGTGACCAATTGATATATAGTCAAATGTTATCTTGACACCATAAAAATGTAATCTGCACGAGTCTCAAAGGAAAAGTCACACACATAAAATAACCATGAAGAAAAACTAATTATCGCGTTTGAATGAAAATTATCATCAATGAGGAATTTAATGTTACTGTATAAATTGGGTGCTAAAGTAATAGGTCTTAGAGTCTCTGGCTTTGAACTAGAAAATTTATTAAAAGCATTATTAAATCCCTATTCATTGAAATTTGAGATTTTTCAAAATATTCACATGATCATTACTTTTTTAAGCAGCTGCGGATTGCGTTTTAACATCGACTTCACAAAAGAAAACGCACGTTTTGTGTAGTAGTTAGGTTTTGTCACCTGAGTTAAAATGAAAATGCATTAAACCATTAAGTGTTTCAGTTGAAGTTACGGTAATAAGTAAAAAATTAGGGAAGTAGATAGAACAGCTTAGTAAACCTTGCTCTAATTTTGATAAAGAACAAGCACTACTCACCCAAAACCATATAAGACAGGGATGGATCCATACATCGATTGTGTTACATTTATTGAATATCCAAAAATACCATAATCAACATTTTTCAACCTGTAGGGATCAACTTTATAATCAGCAGTATGTATTAGGCTAACGGTGTTTGGATGTTCGTGCAGACCTATTAGGCGTTTGGCTTCATTAAACTTTACTTTAAACGTAAAAGCTTGGGATTCATCAGTCTGAAAAAAAACCATTTCATAACAATTTCTCAATATAGCTTTCTGTACAGTATTTCACAGTAATTACAATTTTCATACGTGGTTTACTACTTCTTACATACATTTTGCATAATGAGTCTGCTTCCATCAAATACACTTTCAAGTATATCATTGTGGTAAAATTGTATGGATATGGGCTGGAATGAAACAATTAAACTATTTCCATTGCCGTCAGATGCAATCAGAGATTCACCATCCATATAATCTACAGCTAGTCTAAAAAAAAATGTTTCTGTACAAGCACTTCTAAAGCACTCAGGTTATCTGAATTTTCTAATGGGGTTTTCCAAAAATCAATTAAATATTATTATTCAACATGCATACTGGATATCTTTTTAAGTGATTAAAATACTTAAATGATATTTATGGCTACTTAAGTAACGAATGAAAAAAAAATTAAAACCTTGTGCTTGCTGCTTGCAAATTAAATTTTATTTATTTTGAAATCTTTTAGCTCTATGGCAATATGTTACTACAAACTGCTTATTAAAAGGTGCAATAACGCAAAAATAAATAAACAAAATTTTACAAAAATATTGAATTAGATGCATACCTGATGAAATTTGCAGAATTTTCAGCAGTTTTTATTAAAATATTAAAATTTTCATTGACGGGCATGGTTATTAATCGAAATATTCGCATAAAATTTCCCTGAAAACGCTTACTATACTTATACCTACTCATTAGTTTCTGGCTCCTTTTCCAAACAATATTGTATGCGATATCTATGTAAATCTGGTTCTTCGATGATAACACGGAAGCGATTGTTTGCAACTCCAGATATCTTCATGATCAACCTGGAACCAGCTCCATTCGTTAGCTCGAATTGCAGGATTCCATCATCAGCATTTAAAAAAGCTGCATTGTAGAGTTCAGTCCAATCTGGTCGTCTAATTCTGTGCTCTCTGAAAGTTATTAATATTTTTATTATTTTGTTAATGATACTTCAACCCTGGTAATGAAAAAATAAATAATTTTCCACCCAGATATTATAACACTTTGCAACATTTTAAGTTGTTTTTGTCAACAAACTACTTCATTAAAGTAAATATTTTAATTGCTCTTTACGATTCAAAGTAGCTATTGTCGTGGGTTTTATTGAATCCTCGATGATTGAGGCTACACTTATGATTAAATGATGTTGATTACTTATAATGGCATTTATTATTTGTGTAGGGTATTTAAAAAAGAAATTATATGAAACAAGCAAGCTGTATGGTATATTTGGATCAGAAAATACTGCTCAACATGCAAGTAAACATTTTGGACTATGTGACAATCAAGAACTTCCAGGACCGATTTTGGGCCTGTTAGTCCTCACCAGCTGAGCTTAAGCAGTCTACAAAATATTTTTTATATTTTCGTTTGTTAAAATTGCAAGAAAAAATTTATGCAATGGCAACTAATCGAAATTTGCAAATTGCTTGATCTACTCGTATAACTAATATTTTTCCCAAAAATATTTTCGCACATAATTGTATCATGGTGGAAAATACGGATAGGGAGGACAGTGTGCTTCGCATCAGGTATAATCCCTACTTGCTTATCTCATTTATTATGTTTCACTTAAAGACTATTGCAATAATGCTTTCAAATAGCCGCTCTTGAGATCAAACAGAAGTAGAAACACCTGCAAGAGTGCGACTCAAAAATAACCAAATCAAGCTAGCGTTTGTTTAACAGGTCACTCAATGAAGATTTAGAAAGTGTCCGTACAATAAACGGACTGATAAAATAGAAGAAAGGAATGGCAGGTATCCAGAATTTTGTTCTGCGCTTTATGTGAAGCCAGATAAAAGAGTCCCATTTGTCTTTATTTCTCTCAGTTGCAAAGAAACTTTACAAGAAAGATCGTTTGTTTTTGTCGGAAACGATATGTTGCTCTATTTCCGGAGGTTGCGAGTTCCTATCTCTACTTTTAGATCAAACAACAGAAGTGCTCTCCAATGCGAGAATCGGTCAATGTTTAGAAAAGTGGTTTCTAACAACTGTGAAATAAACTCAGCTGCGAAGAAAATTTGAGTGAAAATAACTCTCTCTAAATACAAAACATTCTGTTTGTGCGGAATTTTGAAATATATTGGAGCTTTTTAGAGCGCACGGAATACATTTATTTACACACAAATATTCTAGAGTGTTTAAGTCAGATGATTACAAACATCGCAAGTGGGTTTCACTCCCGAATCTATCGAATTTTAAACGTACTATTTATTATACAAACATATCTGTTTGGAGCATGCACTGCTCACATCTTTGTAATTTCCCGCTCCAGAATATGGTGATAGAAAATATTAAGAAAGAACAGCAGTGACTCTCGGAATATAAAAAAATATATAATTATGTTGATTTTAGACAATGATTTTAGACAATACTGTCGCCTACTTTCAAATCCTTGAAAAAATGCTTTCTTTTACACTTTACTGGTTTCTTTCACACAAATATTCACTTTTACACGCAATACAAAATGTTGCCAGAAAATCTGTGACTAAATTGAAACCGGTGTTGGAACGCCTGAAGCTCATTTTTGTGATTTTCCAGATAGGTTGTAATAAATATTGAGATTCAGGAGTAAAGTCCGTCTGCCTTTGTAAGCTAATTAACTCATCAGGATCAGACACCTTTTCTTAGCAATTGGTAAAAATTATGTACCTACCTAAACCATAAACTTTAAAGTTAGCAGGCAACATACCTAATGAAATTAATAATTATTAATAACTATTAAGTTTAACTTAATAGAATTTAATCTATGCTAGATTGCTCAGTTTATAAAAAATGTTCAAAACTATAATTTTAATTATTACTTCAATTTTTCATATATAGTGAATGTAAAATATAAATTACTAGTAATACTTACGAGCACAAAACTCTCGTTGAACAGTTAGCGGGATATGGTATTTCAAAATGATCGTCTCCATTGACCCACGCAGCTGCCAGGAAAAGGCAAAGCCCTATACTTAATCTAAAAAAATACACTTTTTAAAATTTTTCTTTTCAATCAATCAATTCAATTATTCTTGTAGGTTTCATTTAGAGACTTATTTACCTTAAAATCATTTCGACGCCTTGCCCCACTTGGAAACAACTATAACTTAATGACTGTAGTCATTAGCAAATTTATTTTCCAGTTTCAGGTATTTAAACTCTCTAAAAGTTATTATCTAAGGAAAAACATTTCACTTGAGTGAAATCTTCAGGATAGATAAGTGGGATCAAATATTTTTGCCACAAGTACCCGTACTTTCAACTGCATCTGATAAGCATAGTGTTGTTTTTCCCTTTTGATAATCACTAATAAAAGTGGTTGTTAGTTACTGGTTCCCGTAACATAAGTGCTTACATTGTTTATTGTACGTACATGGTAAATATACAGAGTCCGTCTTTGGGAGCTTACACTAAAAGTATCTGCCAAACCAAAATTGCCAGAGTTCTGAAAATTGCAATACAAGGTAATAATGTTGGGGTTAAATCATCTAAAACATTTGCAAGTCGGTACTTACTCGCTTATTTTAAATGGAATACCCTGTATATTATTACATTTTTTTTATCTACTACACACCATAAAGAACTTACTAGAAAACAGACAACTACAAGTACGAATTGACAAAACACTGTCATTTTCTTTTTCCCCTGAACAAGGGCTCCCTCAAGGATCCCCGCTCTCACCGTTTCTCTACAATATATACTGCCATGACATATACAATTACAACTTACCAGACAAAAATCAAATCGACAGATCGGCATACATATTACAATACGCAGACGACACGGCACTTATTGTACATGACAAAACCACTGAGAGAGCAGCTCAAAGACTCCAAACACTAACAAACAACACAATGACATGGTTTTATAAATGGAGACTAACACCAAACGCGTCAAAAAACCAACTTCTGCTCACAAACCACAGACTCAACGCTGACTCCCCTACAATAACTGCAGACGGCCAAACGACACAACCAAAAAACGACGTAAAATACCTTGGAATCACAATTGACCACAAACTTAAATTCACTAAACACATACGAAACATCAGGGCAGAAACAATAAAGAGAACAAAACACTTCCGATCACTAACCTACAAAGACAGAGGAATTAGCACAAACACCGCCACCAAAATATATAAAGCGATTTGTAGACCCTTGCTAGACTTTGGACATATACTCATGACCAACGGAACAGAAAGGACAAAACGTTATACACAAACAACAGAACAAATTGCACTAAGACTAATAACACGAATAAGACACCCCCAAAACCCACTGCACAACCCCCCTACCCAACTACTATACGAACGCACAAACATAACAAAGATCTCGGAAAGACTCATACATCTACAGACAAAATGGACAAACAACCCCTACAATTGGACCATACTGAATCCCCTTTGTCTTAAAAGGCCAACCAGACAATCCCGCTTCCGTTTCCCTACATCAACGCTACTCGAACACTTACAAACGCAACTGACTAGTGGACAATAAAATAATTTTTTTCTTGTCATTGGAATTTTATTTAATAATATTGTTAACCTAGAATAAGAGAATTTTCATATTTGTTTTTTATTTAGATTAAGACTACATGTATTAAACAAGGGCAGAAAGACCGATAGGTCGATAGCCCTTTTTTAGAAATAAAGATGTTTACTACTACTACTATTACATTTTTGGATTCTCTGTCTGATTTTTAGGTCATTTCATCCATTTTTTCAAAAAAATTGACAGGTACAGGCTTGGAAATAATTCGTTGTTCCGCCTATATAGGCGAATTAATTTGAATATAACTTTAGCTTATTGTAGCCAAAGGTGTCATGTCTCAATGTCCAAAAAATGAGTTTTGCATCTCTTATAAAAAATAAGTTAAGGAAAATTAAACTTGACTATCAAAAAAGGCATATTACCCAAAAAATTCAAATGGAAACCCCTATTTTTTCCTATTCAGATTGATTTAGTGACAAAAATCAAGGCAAGTTTTACAAAGGCATAGGGTTTACGTAGCTAAACGTAACATTTTAGTTTCTCTTTTACAAGTTACTTTTTTTAGGAAGTATGTACATGTCTCAAACAGTGCAACAGTTGCATCAGAATTGAGGGTATTTTCCTAAATATACACGTCCTATGTAATTGTCCAGCCAAGCCCAACCCGGTGGTGTCTATCTCTTAACGACGACGTATCGTATTTCAACAACTAAGAGGTCGAATTGTTTTATTTGTGTTAAAAACTTCTTCCACCACTCTAAATAGGAGGTACAAAACAATTAAATTATAGTGATACTAAAAGGCATGGTAATAAAAGAGTTGGGTATTCTTGGACGAGCCGTCCTGAACAAGTGGAGATATACATTAGCGGACAAAAGTAAAGCAACGAAGTTTGTTTTCATTAATGTTTGTTCAAATTAAAATTAAGGATTACGATTTTTGACGTAGTTTAACAAAACACTTTATTTACACTAAAATTATTCTTTTGAAAATATTTTGAGGTGCTCTAAATTAAGTTCAAAATTATAAATAATATTTATCACATAAAACGACGAGAATAGGGGGCGTCAAAATTAGAGCAACAAATTGCAGTCAATAGAGTTTCAGTTCAAGAAAAAATATTTAACACATAGTAGTAGTAGTAGTAAACATCTTTATTTCTAAAAAAGGCTATCGACCTATCGGTCTTTCTGCCCTTGTTTAATACATGCAGTCTTAATCTAAATAAAAAGCAAATACGAAAATTCTCTTATTCTAGGTTAACAATACTATTAAATAAATAAAATTTCAGTCGCAAGAAGAAATTATTTTATTGTCCACTAGTCCGTTGGGTTTGTAAGTGTTCGAGTAGCGTTAATGTAGGGAAACGGAAGCGGGATTGTCTGGTTGGTCTTGTAAGACAAAGGGGATTCAGTATGGTCCAGTTGTAGGGGTTGTTTGTCCATTTTGTCTGTAGCTGTATGAGTCTTTCCGAGATCTTTGTCATGTTTGTGCGTTCGTATAGTAGTTGGGTGGGGTCAGTCTTAGTGCAATTTGTTCTGTTGTTTGTGTATAACGTTTTGTCCTTTCTGTTCCGTTGGTCATGAGTATATGTCCAAAGTCTAGCAAGGGTCTACAAATAGCTTTATATATTTTGGTGGCGGTGTTTGTGCTAATTCCTCTGTCTTTGTAGGTTAGTGATCGGAAGTGTTTTGTTCTCTTTATTGTTTCTGCCCTGATGTTTCGTATGTGTTTAGTGAATTTAAGTTTGTGGTCAATTGTGATTCCAAGGTATTTTACGTCGTTTTTTGATTGTGTCGTTTGGCCGTCTGCAGTTATTGTAGGGGAGTCAGCGTTGAGTCTGTGGTTTGTGAGCAGAAGTTGGATTTTTGACGCGTTTGGTGTTAGTCTCCATTTATAAAACCAATTTTTAACACAATTTAACACATATTAGAACAATAACAATCAAATGCTTTAGTAATTAAAGGCAAACCCATAACTTAAATAACTTTTGAATGACATTCTGTCGAAGATTGGTCCAAACTTAACTAATTTTATTTATCAAAGCTTGTTTATTTGGAAACATTTGTGTTCGAATGTGACGTTCCACTTCCTACCAAAGATTTTCAATAGAGTTTAGATCTAGGGATTGAGCAGGCCACTCCAAAATACGAACATTATTTTCCACAAACCACTATTGAACAATTTGTGAAGACTGTTTTGGATCATTGTCCTGCTGGAAAATAAAACGCATTTTCCATTCTGCATAAGGAAACATAGTATTTTGGATTATATCCTTATAAACAAATCGGTTCATCGTGTCATTAATAAAGTGTATAGGGCCTACTGCAATCCATGAGAAACAACCCATAAAACACTGATTTTCCCATGTTTAATAGTAGGTGTTATATCCACACATATTTGGGATTAAAACTCGTGTTGACTGGTCGCCTCACACGTCTCATTCCATCAGAACTAAATACTTTGTACCTTGTTTCATCACTAAATAGGACTTTTGTCCAATCGTTGGCTGTCCAGTATAAACGACGTCGTGCAAATGTTAATCTTACTGCTCTATTTCTTCACGAAATTAAGGTTTTTTAGCTGGGAATATTCTTCGAACTGTTCTTATACCAACTGTAATTTCTGGAATTTCGCTAATAATTCTTAGTGCAGACTTCCAAGGATCATTTTGAGCAATACTTTTCCTGCGTATGTGGATCACTACTCTTGGTTTTTTTTGGCCTTCCTAATTTTGGTAACTTGTCTAAATGCCCCCTCTTATTATAGGATAAAATTATTTTAGATCCACTGTACCGGGCTAACGCAAACTGCCTTGAAATATTCGTTTATTTAGTACCATCCGTGAACGAATTTACTTGAGTAACGAGTTTGCTTCAAGTTTTTTCAAATAGAAATTCCTCGTGGTATGTCGAATTTAGCGTAGACTGTGCTCAAAAAACTATAAAACAGACCTCACACTATTATTTTGTACTTTTCTTTCAGTAAAACCGCCTTTTAGAATAAAGTATTTAAAAGTATTAACAAGAAGAAGTAATTAAGGCTCAATCATATGACAAACACATTTCATTACAAAAAATTTGTTTGATTGTATTTAAAAGTTGCTTTGCTTTGAAAATAAAAGTTCACTTGTTTCATTCAACAATTCTTGCAGTCATGGTTAATCGAAGCACACTTTGTTGTCTTAACGCCAATTGCAATTATAAAATCGGGACTGGAATATACAGGGTGAGTTTTTTTCGATGAGCAGTACAGGGATCTTCGGAACTAGAGCAGTTACGAAGAAGCTAAAATGGACAAAGAATTGTAGTTTTGCATGCTCTACTCGAAATCAAATTTTTTTTCTAAAAATTGACAGCTGTCAAGAGATATTTGGGAAAAACTTATTTATTGTAAATTTTTAAATTACTCCTAGTTCCGTTGATATTAATTTGACAGGAAAACATTAAATAGAAATCTTATAGGAAATTGAATTCCAAAGAAAATGGGATAAGACATTTCTCCAAAATAACTGTAATTTTTGACATATGACACAAATTTGAGTTTTTTTACTACAAAACTACAATTCTTTGTCCATTTGACCTTCTTCGTAACTACTCTAGTTCCTAAGATCCCTGTAATGGTCATCGAAAAACACTCACCCTGTATATTTCAAAATGTTGCCCTACTTTTGTCCGATAGTGTATCGTTTTCTCATTACGCAACAACAGTATTTATTTAATGTTTTGTTTATATTAAATAATTAAATTGAAGAATATAAAAATTAAGAGATCATATTGACCTGTTGCAGACTTTCTTACAACAAACGAAGCTTCAACACCCTAAACTTCCTTCGAATAGGCGCCCCATAAAAATTGTCTGGGTCGTTCCTCTTTTCTCGCCTCCCCCACCCGATGTTATAAAGATTTGAACGTGAAGAATTTGTGTGTGCCTTTGCAGGCGGACAGGGAAGAAACTCTCCAGGGAGTACGCATTCGATAATCGAGCTAGAAACATCGACCCCACCGACACTTGTGTGCATCCTCTCACCCCCTTTGGGTTTTGGTTTACCCGGCGTCTAAATTGACACTGGCCCCTGTAGTTGATAGTGGCTTCATTGTGCAATAAAGGGCGCATTACCTTTAGTGATTGGAACCACAACCCCTAAAAAAACCCACAACCCTGAACTTCTGAAAATAATTTATATATTTTCCTGGAAATTGGTGTAGTACCAGACAACTCTCGAGGCTCAACAGGTTTAGTTCGTCAGGACCGACTTAAGGCAAGTCGAATCAAATAAAATTCTCTGGGGGCTGACGGACAGAAGATTGGTTGACGCCAAAACTGTAAGTTTTTAAACTTACTTCCCCCTTTGGACGCCAACTTTTTCGCGTCAAGGACTGGCGGTAGTGCTATGTGGTATCACCATTTAATTTGAGACATTCGTACCCGGTTTTTGAACATTTTTCGCGTTATTAGTTAGTTTGGTATTGATCAGTTATCATTTTCACACTCATTTAATTTTAAGGTAAATTATTTTGATTTAATTAGAATTAGGAAAAAACTGTGAAAGTTGTTCCACTCATTAATTATTTGATTAATATATAATTTCAAATGCAATCATTGTGTTTTTGTCGTTGCAGTATTATTAAAGCTCAGAACGGAGAAAAAATAGAAACCTCCCGGGAAAAATAGTCTCTTTATCGTGTTTTTGTTACGTCACAAGGATTTTTTGTGCGTCCCTAGTTTATTCCATTGATAAGTGCCAACACTGTCAGTGCGAATCATTCACGAGCTAATGGCTGACAGTTGTTAAGCCAAAAAAGTCCAAGAATCGAGACAAAACTAAGGCAGGCCACCAGAAAGACCGCTGAAGCTGAAGTGCTAGTACGTATAACAGGACGTGGGCAAAGTACTGGACTAAATTTTTGTTATCTAATGTAGAAAAGTCGATTCTTAGTCGTCAGTTGGCAACCAATGCTACTCCCAGATTATAGACATTAACGGAGAGATTTTATGTGCATAATGCACCACCAGTAGGAACGAAAGTTGAATATAACTTAGACTTTAAGTTCGCATTATATGCACAGTGCCTACACCCTTTTGATTCTTCGATATTTAGATACCCACTCAAATCACTTCTTCGCAAAAGCAAAGCGTTCTTGGATTTTGGGATTTATTTCGGCAAACATCTCATTTAAGGTCTCATCAAATTGCTAAAGGAATTAAGCCCAGAGCACTAAGCACACTGTGTAACACTGTATTGAGTTGTGGCTTTGAGTTGATGACGCACTGTGCGTTAATGTCTTATAACTCATCGCGTCTCACTGCGCCGTACCTTGAATAACTCTTGCAGACTTCGGATTGCAAGTTCGTGAAGGCCCGCAGTCGTCATATGATACTCGGCGTAGTCGACAGGGATTATATTACGTTTTATGCAATTATAACGCCTCGCCAGCGATAACCAGAATTTAATAACCAAAACTAGTTCGTCCTCAAGATACTTATCTACTGATGAATTCTTATTTATCTCGGTTATGTATCGGTTCTGTTAATATCTGAAATTCCAATCGCAAATTTAAAAAAAAATGGAGTGTTGGCATAAACTGAAGCACTGACAATGTTGCCTACACATGTTACAACATATTTTTTTTCATGAATGAAAACTATGTTATGTCAACGATTAAATCAAAATCATCCAAATAATCGGATCTTTTCACCGAAAATTCGCTTCTGAGACAACTAGGCTTGACAAGAAGCAATTATATTGCGACTTTATTTATACCATTCATTAAAACAACGCATCCGGCGAATGTCATAGTCTCTCTTTTAAGTTAAAACCAAAGAAAAAAGATAGAACGCGCTGCACCGTTTAAAAGCAAAGCGCATGACGCATGACTATACGACAATAAATCACGTATCACAAAGTCCTCTGTTATCGCCCCACACATTTATCGTATTCTGAGTTTACCGCATCATAAAATGCGCCGGTGAGTTGTGTTGGCTCACCAAGTCCCAAGTCGTCTTCGCATCACTGCACTTGGTAGTTGGCGTAGTGCATTTTTTTAGGTGATTTAGATAAAAATTGTTCCAGTCTCAGGTCTCGTAAAGCTTAGCTTTAGCTTACCGTTAATAACTCATCAAGCAATGAGTTATAACTGACTAACTCACAGAGCGGCAACAACTCAAAAGCGCAACTCATCACAGTGTTACCCATGCCTACTACAGAGCACCCTTACTAATAGTACAATAAAATGGTTCAGTAGATCGATCTCTATAATAAGTGAATCAACGAAAATAAGCATAATCTAGTGACTACGAGCTGAATTAGATCTCTGGTTAGGTTTTTATCATAAGTATTTGAGTATACCAAACTAGAAGATTATAGTTTGGTAAATGGTTGCTTGGAGCTCATCTGGTTAGATGCGATCTACTCAAACCTCATATCCACAGTAAAATCTAAAGACAACTAGTGTTATTACTCAAGTAAAAATCAAAGTCAGTCGTAAAGCTAACTTCGTAACTAAAGCACTCGTCAACGTTATTATGGCTATTCAAATAATATGATAACTATTCAAATGAGAATAAATTTTGCTGAAAATATTACTGTGTGAGACACACTTACCTTACACTTTAAATAGATGGGCACTAAGACTTAAAAACTTTAATCCGCGGAAGGAGCCGGTTTAAAGTTAATCGACGTGCATACTGTTAATGAGTTTGAATCCGGTTTAACTCTTAATCCCGATCAGTCCGTAGGTGCATACGGGCATTAAATGTTTAGAGTCAAATTATAATCTTGGCCATATTTTATTTTGTGTGATGGGTTCGAACGCTATCTGATTTATCATTTAGAATAATAATTCACTTCTTACATACATTACACAAGGTTTATTATTTTCGTTTAACTAAATTTCACTGTTTCTTCTTTGTGCTAGCTAAAAACCAGATATACGTATTTTAACACGTTTATATTGATTTATCTCGTATAATATTATAATAATAAACATTATTTCAATCGTATGATAGCATAGTGATAAACACAACTAGCCAAGGTACAAGAAGTGACAGTTTGATTGTTTTCGGGTATTTGTGTACCTACAATGCGCTGTGACATATTGACGTGATAATCACGTCTTTATACGACAAAATTGGTACATTACGTTTATTCCGACATACATCGAACATTATTACATCTTTTTCAGGTTATTATCGCGTACGGTACTGGCTGGAAAGCCAACAGAACTATGAACCAGACTTAAACAACGATCATACCATAATCACTAACCAGATTTTGGGATTTTAAATAAAAAATAAACTATAATGTTTAATACATATTTATTTCCCATCTTTTGGACCCTATACAATTTATAGCTAAGTACATCGTCAGGTAATATAATCTTTGTTTGGAATGCTTTTCTGTATAATCTGAGAGGGCAAGATGGTGGGGTGAGTAGGAAATACAATTACTTTGACTAGTATCAACAAATACTTTTCTACCAATCCGCGACAATTTTCAAGTTAATCAACCGTTACAACCAGTTCCAACTGATAAAACATTTCGAAACACTCAGTACAATACACGTGGCATTTATTTAGCTCTAATTCCAACAAGGATTTCCGACACATTTTACAATATTTAAACTAATTAGACTACGTACTGTTTCAGTATTACAATAAAGATATGCATTTTCTGGTCAATTAACAAGTTTTCTAAGGCTACGTCTGGGCTTCAGGCTCTTTTTAAGAACTACATTCTTACTTTGTCAAATAACGTCACATAACTTAAACAATGGTTATCATTCAGTAAGCTGAAACCGACTTTTACTTCTCATCTCCCATGGGCGATATTGAGTTTAAATTCAAAATTTTTCAAAATTTTGCGTATCTTATGTTCTATTCGATGCTTTTACGTATAATTCTTAAATATGCTTATTAAAGACAGCCAGAAGTAATGTTCAACAATTTGCAGGAAAAATTACATTGAAGAAACGTTTAGGATTTTCCTTAGAAGGCGATGTGAAACTATTATGAGCTTTTATATCATACTATTAGGTTTTCTGCCCGATAGTTATATGTAAATGGGATTAGGATTGTTAGATAGAAGAAAGTAAATTATTAATTATTATATCACATAAAAAAGTTTAAAATGTATTTTTCTACTTCACTACTACTAAGTTACATTAGAAAAAGTCTCTTTCTGTTAAGCCACATTGGTTCACTGGTAAAAATACAGTGTTTGAATTTAAAAACACGCCACATGGGAAATTCTATCAAAACATATTCAGTTTCTGATTAGAGACATGAGAACTACAGTTTTAATTATACAAACGTATATCTGCTAGTCGCCACAATCCTAGCAACTGAGAACAGTGTAAAATCTTAAAAATTGCCGTTTTACCGTTTAGCATTGCTGGGTACACATACAAAGGGGGCTAAAACACAAGTAATATATATTATAAGGCTTATATTTGGCATCCCGTTCCTTAAATCTCCATTTTAAAGTTTCTTCCCGTAAAGTCTAATTAGAGTAAACAATTTAGTTTTATTGCTTTGAATTGACTTTGTCTTCATGGATATGTGATTTGGAAAATTCCAAACTGTTAATTAAAAAAAAGCATAATGATACTCATCAGTGACATTCATTCATAAATGAATGAAAGTCTTGATACTAAAAATAATAACAGAAAAAAAGGAACGAGGCCTTCACTTGTTATGTAAATATACTCAGCATTAGCGAATGATTATCTTTGAGAAATATTATGGTAATTGAAATTGTCCTACTTTGTAAATCCGCATCTTAAATCTTAAATATTATCAAATCTTTATCAATTAGATTACTAAACGCTACAATTTAAGATGTCACTTGACAAGGGGCACAGATCATGATATGTTTAGAAATATTTTTTATTATTACTTTTTAAATTTAATTGTCTACTAAATATAACCCTATTACCTAAAGCAGAGAAGGCGATTGTGGCTAGTTCATTATAACGTTGATAATTTATCACATGTTTACGTCGCAAAATTGATATGAATCTCCAGACTGACCTACACTATAATTCAAAATATATGCCTTTGCACTCGTTCTTTTTATTTTTGCCGATTTTTTAACGTTTGATATATATATTAAACTTGAAAAGAATTTGAAGTCAAATAATTCTCAATTTCAGGTGAAACCCCAAATAATCTCGCCATCTAAGCGGAAATTATATTCTTTTAATAACTCTCATACTGCTTCCAGTCTTCTGATTCCAGTCTGAACTTTGCAGGGCTTGTTTGCATTGTGTTTATACCTATTTATTTATAACATCAGGTCGCTTAAAAGCTAAGCAAATATTTATTAAGTTCTACTTGCTCTATATTTGCCAGAATCTGGAACGTGTTGAATTTCCTCGGATTGTGTTCTTGATTTCGTAATTCAACTTAGTGTCTTTAAGAGGATTCTAGACCATTGAAACACATTTAGCTGGTTTGCTCAAAACTAATTTTTTTATCTACCTATCTTCCGTCCATTATAGCTTTTCTTTCGATACCTCGTCTGCTACTTATGCTATATACATATACAGTGTCCAAACTCGAAAATAAGTTCCAATTAAATTTTGAACTAGTTTCAATTTGCTCTATGTTAATATAAAATGTATTTTAAGAGCTCATTAAAATAATAAAATGTTGCTGCATATCACATTTCATTGTTTTAATAAGCCTCTTAGAATCTCTTTGTTTTAGTTTTGTTAGTTTTAATAGCCACTTAATGAATGCATAATTTTATATCAATTTCAACCAACCGAGATGTAACACTTGCGTAGAATGTGTTGAATACGATTAAGTTTTTATTTAATATACGAAACAATTGAGTAAAATTCATATTGCAGCTTCCAATAAATGTGCGGCTTTTGAGCACGACACTTTAGCTCCGATTATTTTATTTTCGAAGTGAGACAATTTAAAACTTTTGTAAGTCAGTTCGGATGGCTGTTTGCGTTGCAAGTCATGGGGCTAATCAAAACTCTACCCTGCAAGGTCTTTAATGTGTTTTCGGGTTTCTTTTACAGTCCAACCCATCTATGGTATTTGCGTATGAATTCGATTATCAAAAGCGAATTTATTAACAATGCCTACACAGTTCTGAAAAATCACTCGCAAATTTTTTACCATATAGCTTTAATATGGTGCTCAGACAGGAACCACGAAGTAATCGAAGTAGAACGACCCAAACTAACCACTCCAAACAAATGCAAACCAGTGAACCAAAAAGTGAACCGTAGTCTTCATCACAATAGGTATACTCTAGCAAAGATAAACTAGCTTTCCTAATTTTAAGCGAGTCTATAAGGTTTGGTCAATTTGCAATCTGTGTGGTTAATATTGCTGTGTATGGTTGGTGTCATTTGACTAACATTGCATTTTTTACTTGTAAATTGTAGATTCGCCCGTAATGCCAATGTTTAGTATGGCTTAGTAGTTTAGTTTTTATTGAACATGCAAACCGGTTAGGCTTTAAATTGCGTGTAAAGTTCATTCACCAGCATTTAAATTAAAACGAGGAAAAGTATAAATAAATGATATATATTAGATACCAAATTTAACTTTCTGTGTCTTTTGTATATTCCGAACAGAAAAACCAATTTCGAATAAATGTCTAAATCGATCATTTGGGGATTGAAAATTAAATAAGAACGTCCAAGAACACTAATAAAAATGTTTATGCAGGAAACAATAAAATCGATATACGGTGTATGTAATATGTTAAGTACCATTATGCGCAAAGAGTTTGATTTGGTTCACCCTTTTAGAAACAAGTGTTATAAAGACCGTGTTTAAAGGCATGTGCTATCAGCGATTGCGCTAAGGGAACATTGAGTAACACGGTTTCAATGCTGCTCTTGTAATAATGAAAATCTATAATATAAATTTATAAATAATGCTTTAAATTATACTGCTCAGTAAGTAAAGCCGCAAAGCGAAATAGTTATCAGAGCGTTACTGTTATTTACTCTGAATTGACCTTTCGATATGTTTTTGTGTGTGTAATTTTTCAATGAGAAAATGTAAAGTTATGATAGGATCAGTTAATTAGAAAAAGCTTGGCTATATTTCTATAATATATGTCAGTCTCAAGATTCATATAAAACTTCCATGTATAAGGTATTGTTTTATAAAGTGTGCGACTTGTAAAACAAACTGACATAAAAGTTATTTCAATTTTTGTTTGTTTGCTAAGAACTAACAACCACTCACATGTTCGATTAATATAATTCATAATAACAGAGTTACAAGACGACATCTAAGGGTCGGATTGCATTTATGTATAACAAGTATTTTTTTAAGTTTTATAATTAGATAAGCTGATATGTATCATGTAGTCCCCGAAATGTCAGGATCTCCAGCTAAATCTACACTGTGACCCGCACCCACCTTACCGAGACTCATGCGCTTCCTTATACGGCACGAGTCCATTAAACATGTATCTTGACATAGATTTTTTTCTATTTGGACGGAAATATGACGCAGAACGATCTTTTTGTCTGTTCGGCGTTGAGAATTGCAAAAGTTGCTCAATTATGGTAAAACCCGAAGTTGTTGGGTTCAGCACGAAAGCCAAAAAGAGTCGCATTTACCTGCATTGTGGTCCCTGGCAAGGACAGAAACAGATTATGTCTAATTGACTTGCCAGATCCAAAGGACAAAATACCCCGTTTCAAATCGGCTTGTATCCTTGCAGAGACCGGATAAATATATACTTATTGTAATGATAGTAATAGATAATATATCACATAAATTCACACGAAAAGCACTACGAGACTATTTTTAAGTATAAACTACTTTTTATAATTAACAACATATTGCTCGCCATTAAGAAAAAAATATTAAAACCTCGAATATGTAATTTTCGAGAAATAATACGGCGAGCTGTTGGATACAGATGGTAATTAGTAATTGTAGAAAATTAAAAAATTATATAAAAATAATTAATTAATTGTTAATCAACGACACTTTAAAATTAATTGAATATATTAAGTTCATTTTTTTTAAATATAAACTTTGGTTAATCAACTTATGTATCCATATGTTCCATAAAAATGAAGGTAAGTTATTTTATTGAAGGTGTCTGATTAAGTTTCCAAAAGTAATAGCAACATTTGGGATTCATAAACGTATGGTTGGAGAGACTCCTTTAGAGGTACATAACATCTAAAATGTAACTTTCGAAATTGATATCATTTAACAAGAGATTTATAATTTTCCTCTTGTATGTTTGCAAATTGATGGTGTTCATCAACTTTCACTGTTTGCAAGTTTTTATCCTTATTTTCAATGAATACGGATACATAAGTTATATTTAAGGTACAGCAACAAATCCTAACCGATCCTACACCTACAAACTATATTTTCTACATATAAATTTCATGCACTTTATTTGCAAGATAACAAATGCCTGTATGTAGTCGCTGCAAAGTATTCCTAGCCATTAGATAAAAGCAAAAAGCTCTTAATTTAATTACGATTACTTAATTAGTTTTCTAGAAAATCAAAATAATATAATGTAAAAGTTCAACTCGCCTTGAATTTAGGTATCATCATAATCACTGTTGACAAGGAATACGTAATACAAACTACGTTTAAATAGATTAAAATAGTTTTATATATAGAAAAGTAATTTTATAATTTACAATTAAATTGATATGTTTTTTATTGGACAAGTCCTCTTCTGTAATTGCAACAAATCTTAGTTTTAAGATTAAGGATTGTATAGGAGAGAACAATTTAATTAGGTATATGCGTAAATATTTTGTTTTTATAAGTTTCTTGTTAATGAAATTAGATATTACTTGTATCTATTCCAAAGAAGGTCATTAGGATCCCCATGCAGCTAAAAAAAACTAGAATAGAAAGGGCACTTGGGTAAATTACAATTTACATCTTAATGTAACCTAATTTACAATTTCATTTATCAAACATTTAATAAGGCACAGGTCGATTTCCATATTAACGCGTTTTTCGATCGTTTTTCTAGTATGCAGACTCAACTCAAATGGTGTTTGATTTCCTAATAGACTTGATGCAGTTCTATTATAAAAACTTTCTTGGTTTGTTTTTTAAAATATGTAACTAATTAATTACCGCTATCCCATAGAATTCTTAGTGTAATTTCCAGCGGTATCTTCCAAATGTAATTAAAATAACTGTTTTAAATAAACATTATACAGTTTCATCTTTTTTCGAAATTTAGGAAATTCCTTACTTATCAAACATCTATCCAGAATTTAACTAATTGATTTCACCAATTAGAACCAGACGCGATAATTGTCTGCAATATTAGAAAGATAATCTCTTTGAAACTTATGGAAAAACCCTGTACGTAAGACTTTAAAGTTATAATAAATTTATGTAAATCGATAAGAACTCGTCAATGTTGCTCTTCTAGAAGATCCTAATGGGTTTAAACAACCGGAACCAGAACTGATTTAAGTTTTTTTTTTCTGAAAAGAATTGCTATAAAATGGACGTTTACATTAAATATTGACAATATTGAGTAGTTACATCCCTCAAGCGAACTACAAATGCCATGCTTAAGAAACAATCGCTATAACTACACAAAAAGAAATAAAAACTATTTTGAATGAAAGCTACATGTTAAGTTGTTAAACCGTACGATTATTATCAGGCCGGTGCGACCAAATAACGCACGTACTAATACTATTAATTTAATATTTAATCTAAAACTTAAAATTTAGGGCACCTTTGGTTTAGCTTATCTTCAGTAAATATATTAGATAAAGATAAATATAGGTTCAGCAATCTCCCAAAAAAACTTGCCTGTAATCTTTGGTGAGAATCTTTCCTATCTAAGAGAATCAGGATGCTTTGCAACAGTTCGACTACAGAAATAGATAACAGAGATAAGGTTAATATTGTTTCGCTTTTTGAAACAAAAACTCTCCAGTCCATCAAAATTCCACTTAGCATTGTCCGGCCAACATCATCGCCTTCTGTCAAGTGCTGAGAGGCAAGTACGAGCTAAGATTGTCCATTTTCTTCTCCTTTTGTTCCCTAAAACAGTATACAAAATTCTATAAGAGATGGTCCTATTCATATCAAGCTGGACTGATATTGTAGAAAATGTTTTAAGATCTATTCAGGGATCAATTCAATTTGTGACTCGAATATTCAAATTTATTGGGCATCCAAATTTTGAAATATGTCTATTGTTCGGGTATTTTTGAAAGTGATGGTATTGGTGATTTCATTTAACACTATCATCTTCACACTGATACTATCATCTTCATTAGGTAAGATTAACATTTAAATACCTAGTCTTTACATTTTTTTTAACAAGTCTTCAAAATCTAACAAACTTTCTCAGTATGTTTCGATGATTTCCATTTTTCTGACTCGGTGGAAGCAATTCTTCGAGAATATGCTTCACCTGAGTAAACTGCGCTGGCCCCCTCTATAGCATCGGTTTTTATTCAGCTCTGTATCACCCCAGTAGTTCCAATAATTCTAAAAACGTTTCACAGGTCGTTGGAAAATCGTAACACTTGTTTTTAACGTTTATGGGGTCACAACATTGCAATGTAATAAATTGTCTACGCGCTCTTCGCTTTCTTCAGCTAACCATAATAGAGAATTAGTAGCTGCATCTTTACCGTCTATAATCAAATTCTTTTTTAAATGATATTAGTTTGACAACGGTGTCGGTTAGTTTTGTGCCCTAATGCAAAATATGATATCTTAACTGAGCTTTATTTTGCTTTAGGCATATGGTACACTTTGGCATTTAATATGAACTTGTTTTATGCGGAATGTAAAAACGATTTGAATGATACAAAAACAACCCAGTCTACAAAAGGGGCTTATTATTAACTATGTCAAATTATAAAATATCTTTTACAAAACATTAAAAAACCGTTATTGAAATTTTTTGGCATTATTTAGCATTCATAGAAAATTAACGCATAATTTTAATTTAATGGGAAACAATTTTTAAACTTTATATTGTTATTTTTTATTAAAACAAAGTACATAGGAGGGGGTTATTTATGGAATAACACATCTGGCAAATGACCTCCACGGCGTTGCTAGAACATACACACTGTTTTGTAGAAATGTCCATGACGATTCGGCCTAAATTTCGGTGATACCGCGTTTAGTTCCTTCCTGCAAAACACGGGTAATTGCGGGCTCGATAACGTAGACCTTTGACTTAAATGACACCACGAAAAGAAATCTTTTGGTTTTAAATCACACAATCCAGGGCGAATCACCAAAGCGAGATAGTACACGACCACGAAATATCTTATGCAGTAATTGAACTGTTTCATGGGCTGTATGGCATTTGAACCCGTCATGTGGAATCCAAATATTGGACATATCAATATAATCCAATTTAGGAAAAAATTACTTTGTTATCAGGTTGTGATGTCGCGCAGCAGTCACTGCTTGACCAGCCTTTGATCCAATGATGCTTCCAGCCCCAAGCCGCACCGAACAAGGACACGAGGGTGCATTAATTTTTCGACAATCACATGTGGACATCAGATGATTTTGCTTGAAAAATCTGCATTTTTGGTATTCAATAACTCATTCAATGAACTCTCTTCGCTGTGCCTCGACCCTAGGATTCAGTTATTGTGTTAATTGAATTTTGTAAGCATGGAAGGCCAGATCTTTTGTGCGAAAGCGCTGTAGAGGGCTTCTTAAAAATTTCTAATCTTGTCCACGATGCCGAATTGATGTTCTGGGATTTTCACAACACTCTCACGCACTGCTTCAATATTAATATTAGAACGACTTGTGTTTGGATGCCCAGTGTATTTAGCGTATCCAACTCATCTAATCTGCCTGCATTTTCCATACAATTTATTCACAGTTGACGAATCTAAACTCAATTCCAACCATATTTGTATGAAAATTTCGAACTGTGGACACCAAACAGTTCATCAGTAACGCTGCATGTTTATTTACTTTCGAAGCCCTTGAAGGAACAGTACCACTAGGAATACACAGCAAACACAGCAGGTTCTCGCCAAAAACATCCCCAATCGGGCACCCTGGGGAGACCTTAGACTTAAATAAGAACAAAAATCGAAACACAAAGCGATGGCAGCGCATTAGGCATAGCGCAGATCGTATCCTGGCATTCCGCATACAGGAACCAAACATGGGCGGGAAAACATCGAAACTGTAATCCGCGCGACAACTCCTCTGTGCAAAATGTCTCTCAAAAGGCTTCAAAAGAAAGCGAACACGATGGGTGGATTTACATCAGGGACAAAGATTAGAGGAAACTGCTCGTACAACCAGTGTGACCAGCGCTTCAGGATGACGTGATAGAAAAAAAGACCCCCTGTTTTTGCAGAAAAGATTTATTCGATCCATCCAAGTGTTTTGAGTTCTTACATTACCAGTCGAGCGGAAATACGTGGGTGTCTCCGCCGGCTTCCTAGCAGAAAAGTCCTCGGCCCAGACGGAATTAATTACTTACTCGTAAAAAATATCCCTTGCAAAACCAAAGTGTTAATAGTTCGGCGGTTCCCATAAAACTGGAAGAACGCTGTAGTAATTCGCATTTTAAAACCGGGCAAAAACCGGACAGGCCCTACTTATAGGACAATCTTCTTGCTGAATACTGTCGGCAAATTAACGAAGAAGATTACAGCCGAGGTTAGAACACGGATAAGGCCAGGTCTAAATACAACCCTGCAAACTGCCAGAATAATAATAGACGCTTATGCAGCATTTAACAACGGACAAAACTTAGCGATGCTGCTCCTCGATATCCAACGCGTCTACCACACAATTTCGCATTCAGGTCTTCTATACAAGGTTTTTTCCGTGCAATTCCTCCCATTTCAATTAGTACCCATTCTGAATTGCTTCTACTTTAAGAACCGGGCAATCGAGGTGAAAGTGGATAAATCGACCTTTACCAAAAGACGCAGCGCGGTGGGAGTATTGCAATGTACAGGAATCTCCCGGCTACTGAAAATCTTGTACAAAGCAGACATCTGAAAAACTCCTACCTCAAGAACAGCATCACACGTTGATCACAGGTTGCAAAATCTCGCATTGCATACCACCTGAGCCTCATGACACCGTATTTTGACAAAATGGAAGTATAAAATAAATCCCAGACAAACTGGATTGCTTTGCAAGCACAGAAACAAAAAATCCTCACCACTTATGACGCAAAATATCCCAATTTAGCCACCGTCCGAGAAGGAGCTTCCGGGTTTTAAGCTACACCGACGACCTCTATTTCAAAAAACATAAACTAATTAAAAGACTTGCGTGACCCGAGAAAAGCTATACTCTATTGAAGAAGATGCACGACTCTCCGGGGGTGGTCTTATCTTGCCGAGTACATACACACCACCTCTGCCAAATGTTATCAAAGCGAAATGCAAGGCTCAGTTATAACTAAACACATGACTCAAATAAAATACCGCGATGGTGTTACACATTACCCCTATAAAAGCTTCTCCTCATATTTTACGAGTATTTTGCCACCGACAACACATTACAAAATACCCGACACAGAGTGTGGGCTCCGCCAAATTTTTAACTAAAAATGATTCACTGAATCTCTGCGGCACGCTCGGATTGGTGCGGGATAGGCCGCGAGTTTCGGGGGTGTAACATATACCGACATCAGGATCCATTTTATGGAAAACCAGAAAAACGTTCAACAAAATCTTTTGTTTAAGTTGCAAATATATGTTTAAGTAATTTTCGAAAATAACTGAGGATATATACTAATTGCTTTGATGGAAAAATGTATTTAGGAGACGTCGAATGTTGTTTAAATATATTAAATCTTATATTTTTTTTATTGCTAAAATATTTATGTATTTGTATATTTCGGGTGCTAGCCAGTTCGTTAAAATGCTGCTTCTCAATCATTTGCTTACTACCGCTTTTGATTTCGTTAATATAAAAAAAATCGAAAAAAACTATATACATACTTGCAGGCTTATGCAGTGACGTTGCTTTATCAATTTCAAAAGTCTCTAGAAATCTAAAAATGTCCAAGCTCGTATTGGGAGCCTTTCCTAACATGCTCGGAACGCGAAAATACTGATAGTATACATCCAGTATCGTTTCGGATACAAAACTAGGTTTCAGTCGTTGTTTGTTGCCACCACCCAAATAATTAGATGTTGTTTTAAATCGACAGCACTTGAAACTAGTTGACGGACGATCACGGCTATCGGCATATCACAATCAGAAAAAAATAATTTTCCGCTTCCAATGCGACAAAATGATAGCAATTTTAAATCCAAGAACAACCCACCTTTATAATAATCTCCTAATGAGTGCCGGTAATTGACACTTTTAAAGAATGTTCTTCTAATAAAAAACATCTAGTTAATATAGAGCACAATTTGTTTCGTATATTTTCCTGACTGTATGGAATGAAATAGAGCACAATTAATACAGTTGATCTGCTTTCGAAAATAACCGAACCAGAGACATTTTCAAATTGCGGATTGTAGTTTAACGTAAGAAATTTTGTTAAAACTGAACTTTTCTATAAAATTGAAAGGTAAAAAATTTCAGAACAAGTTTGAAATTTATTATAACTTTGTGGAAGGTTTAGCAAATATCACATTTTGCCTTAAAGTCATATAAATAACATACAAAAAAAACACATTACATACAGCAAGGCCATAACAGGTGCAACTCAACTTTCAATATCTCATAAGATTCCGTAACTTAAGACACTTTAATGAGTACATCATAGGATAATTTTTAAAAATTTTTATAGGGTAATTTAAAAAAGGAATTTGGCGACAAGTGAGCATATTGGAAAACTGGATATACGAGATGACGTATATCGTAGATGACCAGAAAAGTTTATTGAACATCTCACGTCATTAACTTAGAAGACTTATTACTACAAGTTGAGTTAATAATTATAAAATTATTATTTCTTCTATAAATTAAACGTTCTGATAGGGTTAAATAAAGTTACAGGTTACTCTTTTGACTGGAAAAAATTAACTTTGGTTACCCTCAATAATTTTGAGCCAATTCAATAACGACCGTACCAAATTCAATGTTTGGAAATGGTAAATTATTTTATTAAAAAAGTGGACATTTACAATTCTATCAACTTTCCAGATATAATCGTAAGCAGAACAATACATAGAAACAAGCATTTAGCATTAACCCACTTTCAAATAAAATCTTGAACTAAGGCACCATATCGTATTAAAAAATGCAACTGAATACTCAACATTGAACATTGTTGTGTCTTCGCTGTTTTGCGGACTGAGAAAGGGTTACAAAAACTCACAATTTATATTATCTATCCCTCAAAATCATACATCATTTTGTTTGTTCCAAAAAAATATCGATACCATAATAGATGGGTCGCTTGGTTGAACAAATTGTGGGAAAATTGAAGATCATCTAATCAGTTAAATATATTGGAGTAACTTTAGATAAGAAGCTGACATTCCTGCACCCACTAAAGCTCACGGTAACATTCGCGATTTATGTATGAGGCAGTCACTTTCTCAGATCTTACCAAAATCGCTCTGATCATGTGGAACATCATTGAATCAGCAAGTATCTTGCTTATCAACAATTGAAATGGGTAAACAGAAAGGAGCACACCGAGCGACCGAGTGATTATTATAAATCTGCTAACGCGACCTAAATGGCCCATAGCGCGACTTTGGGCGACAACATATTGTCGTAAAATCCGGCAAAATTAGAATTCCTATCCTCAAGAAAACTGATCGACAGTAGGTCAGTCAAAAATTCTTTGCAAAAGTGCCGGTTTATGATAACGCGAATCACAGGTACCCGCGTACCGGATTAGTCAGCTGGGTTCAGTTTGCAAAAAACACACCCCAAAACGTAATGGGCATCGATCAAACACTGCTGCAGGCACCATCTATTCTTCACGAACGGATTTATATGACGAAAGAGCTGCAAAGGCGCCACGTTTCTGGTTGATGATTAGGCTTAGAACTGTCTGCGTATAGATCGTATTTAGAATGTCCCTTTGCAAGATAGAAGAATTTTCAACCAAACACATAGCAGAGAAAAAGGAACAAAAGGATAAAACTGCTTCACAAAAATAGTAAGTCAATATTGGTGCTTCCATAATTGTAAAAAATGGTGTGGGTCACGGAACGCTGGACAGAAGTGGTAACTTCATATGATATTTAAAGAAACTTGTTCACCGCATGATAGCAACAATAATTTTATAATTTCAATATCCTTGTTAGCCTAATAATTTATAAATGGATCAGGAATATGTAAAACGTAATTTAATTTTCTTTTGAATGTAAAACATATATTTATCCTGCAAATAACATCTTCAATAATTGCAGTTGATTCGCTGGTTACATATTTCAATATAAATATGACCTATTATAAAAGATACATATATATATATAATATTAATAAAGATATGTTAATTATACATCTAATATATATATAAGAAAACTATTAACGCAACCAGCCGCTACTGATCTATGCTCACCAACTTTATACACATTGTACTGACAAACTTACCACCGACATTGCCTGATTTTACTACTTTGATTTTTTTGCTACTTTCTAAAGTTGAAGGTCCGAAAGTACTGGTAACCTCGAATCTCCTTCAAATCCCTCCTGATTTATGCTGCAGGCCAGTTGGTAATTAGACCCCTTAAATACAGCCATTTGAACAGCATCATATTCCAGAAAAATATTAGCGATGGGTCTTTCAAATAAAAGATAAATTTCCACGATATCTCACGCAGACTTCTTCTATTCAATTTCATTTCTACCCGTACTCAATGGATAACCGTTTACTCACAAAGTGTTGAAACCCCTTAGTAGTTTTACATTCCCTTATCCTTCGGGGGTAGTATGTATTCAGTTAAGGCCTAAGGAATTATGTTCTCAGATGCAACTCATTCTGGTGAGCTGCCAAGCTTTCAGGACCAAGAGGACTTGTCGGGTCAGTCATGCAGGAAATCTGAATCTTACAGCTACTGGAAATATGGAGGATAATGGAGCCTCATCCGCTTTACCTAAGTAACGCTGCATACCATACCTCCTAATACTTCATTTAAGTTATTAAACATTAAATTCGAATATCTGTGCCGTTGGTTGATCCTTATGCTGCCGCTACACATCCCTAAACAATTTTGTGCTTCCTCACTGAGTATTGTCTTATGTCAGTCTAAATTCCGAATCAATTAAACCCTTACGCTTAGCTGACAGCCTTTCAGCCCATTCAATTCTCTGTAGTATCTCGGCTCATGCTCATCTTTTACTGATAGCAGTATAATTCCTCTTAACGAATCAACATATTCACCACCATCACATTAGTTTGCCCCGTGTGTCTGTGTTTGTATGTAGTGTGTAACTTGCGTCTGTTTTCTAACTTATCCATTTGTTATTTGAACGTGTTCTGTAAATATCGAGGACCTCGTGGAATTTATTGAATATGTTGCTGATGAAATGAAAAAAAACGTGCACACAAGCGTTATATTAGAGATATGCAAGATCGTCTCCGGTTCTACAATGAAGACCACGAATTTGTTCGAGACATATCGCTTTCAGTTTTGAATAGAATTTAGTGTGAGTGAAGTGGCAGTAATAGGGGTTTACCCATTCCTCCTCATCTTTAATTTCTTAGAACATTGATATTCTATGATAAATGTTTATAGTAATTTATTAAAAGTATGCACATCAATCAGCACACATCAAATTATATGCAATAACAAAAATTCATAAAATATGATGAAACATTTTATATGGTAAACGGTGATTTACGAGGAGTTTCTCAATCGTGCCTATTCAATGTCTATTTATCATTCGATTTCAGAATAAGAGCGGTCCTTGTTGTTTTAGGTTCGGTCGGGGATACTTTTTGTTTTTCGCTTAATAACATTGAAAAAAATGAGCACATTGAAGAACACCTCATTGAAGAAGTAAGGACATATTAGGACCTCTATGACTAGGCCAGAGAACAGTACCGAAACTCCGAGTACAAACCCCACAAAAAACCAACAACATGGTGTCTTGCAGTCATTGACTTTCTAAAATACGTGCCTTGTTTAGACATTTTTGACTAAAAAAAGTTTTCTTGCTCGCTAAAATTTGAAAAAATCTTGACTCACTACCGACTGCTGCAATATTGGCTGCTCTTAGATTAGCGAATGACACTGAATAAAACTATAACCGTATTATTATTATAATTACTATAGGAGCCGAAAATTGGAATTAAGACAGAACCGTGTATGACATGTGTGCCCTCCCCTTTCCCATCTCGCACCGATCCGATTGTTTGGGCCTCGACAGAAGATATTCTATCAGAGTGGTGTATGGCAAATGTGTCCCGGTGTTAATTCTCAGTCAAATCATTCCTACCATTTATCGGTTTTGTAATGTCCATGTCACCAATTATAGATCTTAAAGTGACTCTTCCTATTGAACAAAACGAAGTGAAATGAAATTTCTAGTAATATGACCAGATATTAGATTTCGTAATGAAAGCAACATAATTATAAAATATAATTTTATAGAAATGGGACTCCAAGGTCCCACTCTTCGATCTACCGCTTGGAACTACTGTTGTGAAGTAGAGATTTCATAACCGGCACCACTTCTGACTCTGTCTCTCTCTCTCTCGACATCGTTTCCCCATACGATATATTCACTACATAATTTCGGGATGCGTCTGAGAATTTGTAATTTAAATTAAAAATTCGTTTCTGTTTAAGCTTGCCCCTGCCAATATTCTAAAATATATCGAGCCGGTTCGTTCATAATTAAACTAAAACTATGTAGTCGATAATACAAATTTAAAAACTGACTTTTTCCACACTTATTGGCAGAGGATGTGGCTATTTGTCTCACGGTATCATTCATACAAGTCCACTGTTTTATTATCGTAGACAAACTTCCTACTTGATTAGCTCAAGCCTACTAAACTAGGTGAGTTATTGGCAATCTAAAATGAATGTCGTTGCACCTGTTATCTTCTGCTTAGTAATATTCTAATGTGCACGGGTATCCAAAAAGGTATCATGCCCTACTAAGTAAACAAACAGGGAACCGACCTCTGCAGCCATCGCCATTTTGCTCCTAGCATACTCAATTCGAATAGGCCCACGATCTGAAGATAGGAGGAAGGAACCTTGAAGCTGGGTCATCACATGTGTGGCACCCCCCACATCCCGGTATTCGACGAAGGCAACCGGTGTGGCACCGGTCGGGCCAGTTACGCCATTTGGCTGGCTTCCCTGCTTGTTGACGTGAACGCGGAGGCGGCAGAAGCCGGGGAAGCTGTGCAAGAAAGACCAGTGCTCAGCTGCTTGGTGAATGACAGGGCGTACCAAACAAAGAGGGCCAGAGTTGAACATAAATTATACTTATATTACGAATAGAAAAAAATGTCCAGCAACTGCATCAAGCAACTCATCGTTTATAGGCTAACCAAGTGAGCTACTTATAAGCAGCTGCTGAACTGTAGCTCTTATACTAGAACCATAATTTGGGAACCAACACATGGCACTCCTTATTAGGGTACAACTTTGGGTGAGTCGTGCGTTGTCATCTCAAAATCCACATCTCGAAAAACGTAACTCGAGAATAAAAAAATATATTAAATTGCGTCAGCGTTCATTCTATAGAATTAATTCTTAGTTAAATTTGAATTTGACCTTTATTGGTATGGGCTAACTCTACGCCCCCGACTTTAACCTTTCTTGTAAGATTCAATTCGAATTGCACTTTTTAAAATTAACAATGCTTTGATGACAGCATTGGGTGTCTGTCGCTAATTAGCTACAGTTTTGAAACTCCGCATGTTATTAAGAGTAGTCCTTAATCGATAGTAAACGTAAATTTTTTAAATTGATTAATTTAAAGTGGATGACATTTGATTGTTTTGATGGTACTCCTTAACTGTTTAAAACCTCATTTTATGTATAACTAAAGCCGATTTGGTACAGAACAAAGGAATTTTAACTTTCAAGTTGGCACTTTAGCACTAGCTATGAGCTGCAAAGAGTGGAACAATAATCACATTATTACATTTTTCTTTACACGATCCTCATCTTTTATTAAAATGAAATGGAAGGTAAAAATAAATGGAGAATACAAAAATCGAAATAAGATGCGTCAGTACAAAGTGTCTTGTGGTATTGTGATTTTTACTCATGGTTCAATTTCTAACAGTTAAATATGGCACTCGTATAGTTTAGTTTGCAATTAATTTGTTTAATTTAAAGAGAAAGACAAGTAGACTGAAAGTAAATGGAGTTTTAGAAAGAAAATGTTGGTAAATATTGACATATTTTTCGCGCAAACAATTTCCCATTATCACAGGTCTCATCGAAGCAATGTACAGGGTGGGCCACTAAGAGAGGTGCTCGGCAGTATCTCACAAGCCATTAGTCGTATCGATTTCAGGTAAAAAATAATATGAATAAAGAGACCAGGGGAAATTGCTGGAAATTACTAGAGGGCGAAATTGCAACAGTGCATTTTAAATACGTATTTTTTGAGGTTTCAGATTGGCTAAGGTATGTTGAAAAAACTTTAGTTCTATTCCTGAGAGAATTTGACCTCTTTTTGGTGGAGTCTTATTGTTCTAGCTAGTCAAATAAAGTGGTGGGGGAAGGCCAAATAATGGTTCAAAAAGTTATTGATAGCTCCGTGTTGGCTTAACAAAATTCAACGCTTACATTTCAGTTGAAAAGCTCTTTATTTACCTTAACACCTGCTGTAAAATATTCGACCATATGATTGCCACTTTGGCCGCCAGAGGACACGTTATAAAAAGTCGTCAAACTTTTTCGATTTTCTTTAATTTTTTAAATGGAATGATATGAAATATTTTAGTTGCTTAGAAAGAGGATAAAAAATGAAGCAAACTAGTGAAAACCGCACGCCGATATATTTATTGCAACCGAAGATATAAACAATTTGATAATAACAATGATATTATAAAAATACAAGGCAATTATTGGTCCTGATAAGAACCGATTGTTATATTTCACGCATTATTAGTATTCCTGCGGATGAAATACACCTTTGGGATTAAAACCTGCTTAGATGCTCAAAATGTTTTTCGTCATTTCGAATGCATTGCTCAAGCCTGTTTCTCGTAGATAAAACCGCACTCTCTACTTCTGCGACAGGAATGTGGTGAATTGCACCCTTCATTTTGCTTATTAGGTCCTGTTTGGAAGTTGGTCTGGTTTGGTAAACAATCTGTTTTATTCTCCCCCACAAATAAAAGTCCATACACGTAAGATCGGGTGACCTAGCTGGCCACGGGAATAAACTGCCTCGTCCTACCCATCTATCGCAATAAGCCTTGTCTAAAAATGGACGGACATTTTCCGAGAAATGAGCAGGGCCCCGTCTTGTTCAAAAAACATGTTTACTCGCTTTCGCAACGGTATGTCTTCTAAAAGTAATGGTGGTTAGTTTTGTAAGAAGTCTAAATAAATATTTCCATTTATCTTGCTGTTTGTATCTTGAATTTTGTTAAGCCAATACGGAGCTATCCATAACGTTTTGAACCAATATTTGACTTTCCCTCACCACTTTATTTGACTGGCTAGAACAATAACACTCCGATAAAAAATAAGTGAAATTCTGTCAAGAACAGAATGAAAGTATTTCCAATCTACCTTAGCCTGTCCTAAACCGCTAAAAATCAGTATTTAAAATTTACTGGTGCAATTTCGTCCTCTAGCGGCCATTTTGCGAACTTGAAAGTAATTTCCAGCAATTTCTCTTGGTCACTTTACTCATATATTTTTTTACTCGAAATCGATACGACTAATAGTTTGTGAGATACGGCCGACTACCTCTCTTAGTGGCCCAACCTGTACATAATCACATGAAATTGAGAAGTAGGACATATATTTCTATAGGACCAAATTTTTAAATTACCTAAGTTTCACTAAAAAATTAAATATGTGCATATTGGGTTTACTTTGAATAGAAGAAATACCGCCTACTCTAACTAGGTTTTTCTAGATATTTTAGATGTACAGGGTGATTACTAAGTTGATACAGTTTTTACGTTTATTTAGAAGTAATTGAAACAAAGCAAATTTACAAATAACTCTTTTGCAAAAATAAAAATAGGAAATTTTCATACATTTTTTGCAAAGTAAGTCCACAATTCTGTCTAACTTGCATAAGGGGGTTAAGGTAGTGAGCATTAATTTCAGCACAACGTTCTGCCCTATACAACCACTGTTCGTTAACGGCCCGTAACAGTAGAATGGGTTTCTCTCTCGTTGCTGACAGCCTGCAGCCTGTTCGATACGAAGAATTAAAGCTTCCCGCGTGCTTACTTGCGGCCACGATGCACTTATACATAAGTATAAGTGTATCGTGCTTGCGACTTGTAAACTAAACTCTTCATAAAACCTCACAGAATAGCGTCAAAAAATTTGCCATTTCGGACAATCCAGCTTTAATTTTTTTTTGACAACGGTCTTCAGGGCTATAATGCTTGAAAACTTTGAACATGAAAAGCATGTCACTTATTTTTTCACAATGTTATCCATTATTTTTTTGAATCGCTCCGATTTCTTGTTGGATCTTCCTCAATATGAAAATCGGTGCTTGCGCTTGCACATTTTCAAGTCTTTTTGGTGTTCCTACTCGCCCTCCACGATGTTTCCGCAAATCATCAGCGCATTCTAGCGCGTTGAACAACATTCACTGACACAGACCGTAAACAAGAACCGTAGACACAAAAAATTGTGAAAAATGGTAAATACTAAATTGATTCATTATTACTCAAATCTCTGATTGGACAATACCGACAAGACAAATGGCTAGAAACATGTAAAGAAATACAGAAGGACAAAGGCAAAACATACTGGCGAAAAATTAAGAAACTGGCGCAATACAGGAAGACTGGCACTACTGACACAATTGACGAAAACGGAATAGAACGCTACACAGACAAAGAGAAAGCGGACGCATTCGCCAGACACTATCAGAGGGCCTTCAGCATATCGACAAACCCTAACTTCGACAATGACAACTGGAACTTGATCAACGACTGGTACTTGAACTATTTTAACAACTCACCAAACTATGCCTGCACACTGATCACAGACATAGAGTACGATGAAGCTCTAGCGCACATCAAGAACACTGCACCGGGGAAAGATAAAATTAAGGCAAAAGTCTTGAAAAGCCTAACTCAAGAAACACACAAACTGATCCTAACTGAATTGAACAACTGCATCACAAATGGCAGAATCCCAGAAACATGAAAAAACGGCTTAATAATCCCTATACCCAAAAATGGACTGGACAATACACAACCGAGCAACTGCAGACCAATTACACTGCTTCCAGTACTGGGCAAGATTTTTGAATGCATAATGAAGCAGCGGCTTGAAAAAGTGATCGGAAAGTATATACCTACCTACCAATTTGGTTTCAAACAGCATCACTCGACTGTTCATCCGCTCTTTATTTTGGCCAACAATGTACAAACTACCCACCTAACTGACAGAAAGACAGCTTGCCTGTTTATGGATATTAACAAGGCTTTTGACAGTGTCTGGCATAGAGGCTTACTATACAAACTATACAAACTACACACACCAACATATCTACTACACACCATAAAGAACTTACTAGAAAACAGACGACTACAAGTACGAATTGACAAAACACTGTCATTTTCTTTTTCCCCTGAACAAGGGCTCCCTCAAGGATCCCCGCTCTCACCGTTTCTCTACAATATATACTGCCATGACATATACAATTACAACTTACCAGACAAAAATCAAATCGACAGATCGGCATACATATTACAATACGCAGACGACACGGCACTTATTGTACATGACAAAACTACTGAGAGAGCAGCGCAAAGACTCCAAACACTAACAAACAACACAATGACATGGTTTTATAAATGGAGACTAACACCAAACACGTCAAAAAACCAACTTCTGCTCACAAACCACAGACTCAACGCTGACTCCCCTACAATAACTGCAGACGGTCCAACGACACAACCAAAAAACGACGTAAAATACCTTGGAATCACAATTGACCACAAACTTAAATTCACTAAACACATACGAAACATCAGCGCAGAAACAATAAAGAGAACAAAACACTTCCGATCACTAACCTACAAAGACAGAGGAATTAGCACAAACACCGCCACCAAAATATATAAAGCTATTTGTAGACCCTTGCTAGACTTTGGACATATACTCATGACCAACGGAACAGAAAGGACAAAACGTTATACACAAACAACAGAACAAATTGCACTAAGACTAATAACACGAATAAGAGACCCCCAAAACCCACTACACAACCCCCCCACCCAACTACTATACGAACGCACACATGACAAACACCTCGGAAAGACTCATACAGCTACAGACAAAATGGACAAACAACCCCTACAACTGGACCATACTGAATCCCCTTTGTCTTACAAGACCAACCAGACAATCCCGCTTCCGTTTCCCTACATTAACGCTACTCGAACACTTACAAACGCTACGGACTAGTGGACAATAAAATAATTTCTTCTTGCCACTGAAATCTTCTTTATTTATTAGTATTGTTAACCTAGAATAAGAGAATTTTCATATTTGTTTTTTATTTAGATTAAGACTGCATGTATTAAACAAGGGCAGAAAGACCGATAGGTCGATAGCCTTTTTTAGAAATAAAGATGTTTACTACTACTACTACTCAAATCTTAAAAATCTGAAGTGAGAATAAAAACTTGAAAGAGACGTAAATGTCAAAATTGGACACAAATTAATTTTTTTAATGAAACACCCTATATATTTTTATACAAATCGATAGAATTTCCTGCCGATTTTTTTGCTGTTGTTTTGTGTTTTAAAAATTATAATTAGCAACAAATCATAGTAGTGTTGAAATCACAGCCATGAATGTCAGTGTCAAATTCTATCCTGATATTCGGTTGCAAAATGCAATATTCTACGTTTATTCTACCGAAACAAAGAAAATGGCGTGCGCCGCGACAAAATAATATAAAGCGCTGTATCCTCAGAGACGTGTTCCAGCTCGAAACCCATTTAAAAATGTGGAAAAACAATTTTGCGAACGGCAAACTAATAGAACAAATAGAGAAAATTTATTATTTTTTTATTTATTATTACACTCTATAACGATGGCGCCCGGTAGAACTTTTTTAAATGAAAATGTTGATATCTAGATGATAGATGACCTTGACTTATTCCATGGTGCTTAACAGCCGCAACTTAGCGCCCGTATATAAAAAATATTGTGTATTAAAGTCCGTTACAAATGTTAATGATTTATTAATTATTATTATATTATTATTATTATTATTATTATTATTATTTATATTAATTATCAATAATAATTAGTTAATGATATTTACGCCATAAAATAGTGAACGCAGTTAAAATTGAAATTGGTTATAGAAAAAATATAGAGATAAATGGAGCTCAGAAACAGAATCACTGTTTTTAATCTTATTGTTTTTATTTATATTTTAATTCATTCCAATGTATTCCTGGGTTTTCAGTCAATTTTATTGTCACTAATTATGGTGTTATGTGATGAGCCCTGCGTTTCGTCCCGGGTCTACCTATTGGACTCGTCAGTAAGGCTTAGGTAGACCCTGCCTTATACGCCAGACATCGGTTATACGTGTTCGGACGTAAATGAACCGAGCCGGTGTAGATCTTCTGCGGTGAGATGTTGGCAACCCGTGTTGCCGATGCTGCCACTCGTTCCATTCTGCTTTTTTTTTTGGTTTTTTATACCTATTTATATTTTAATATATTTAATAAGCAATAGCAATAAATATCGTTATTTTTTCTGTTATTTTTGTTTTGTTTTTTTCGTATTTTAAGGCTACTTTTGTTTGTTGTTATTTATAAGAAAAAGAATTAAACAAATTCAGGCAACATACAGGGTGGCTAATTTAAAGAGAATCAGTCAAAAATATTTGTTATACAAATGTTGTGTAATTGCTAGGAGGAAACCTGAAGTTGATATCAACTTTTTTATGGTTGGCGCCGTTAACGTCAGTTTATGGATTTAGAAATAAAACCTGAATATTTGTATTTTTTGTTTTCTGCCATTCACATAACTTTAATTTGCCATCAAGTGTGTTGATTTGTTGCTAGCATGCATATCCCGTAAAAACAATTAAACATAATATAAATCATAAAAATATAATTTATTTTATTTTATTTAGTAAAAATATTTAACGGGGAAACGTTTTTGCTAACAACATACTGTGAAACACTTGTTAAAATAATATGAGTTTTGGTAGTAAGTACGTACATAGTATTATAGTGGTTTATAAATATTTCGAGTTCTGTTAACTTTAGCCCATATGTACCTTACCACTTTTTCATTTAGAATTAAATGCTGAATCAGATTGCCTAGTAAAAATTATACCAATCCATATAAAATTGAATTTCTACGCCAGCTGATGTTAACAGCGCTATAACATTTCAATAACACATTTTCTTGTATTTGTTAAACTTTACGGGATATTTGACTGGTTCTTTTAAAATGAGTCACCTTGTATATGTTTATGAAACCAGAAACAAAAATCCGATCGATCTGTTTAAAAATACATAGGGTGTTCCATTTAAAAGAGGTAAACATTTACGTCTTTAATTTTTTAATTTTCATTTCAGATTTTGATAATTTGAGTAATAATAAACAACTTAATTTTTTTTCTACAATCGCTATTTTTCCTTTTTTCAAAACAGTTATTTGAAAATATTGTTTGTTTCAACGACCCCGCAAATTCGATGTTGGTGTACATTTTGTGAAAGAGCTTTAAAGTAAGTCACAGTTTGACAAATGCTTGTTATTCGTATATTCGTATAGTGCGCAATTTTTCTTTTCGAATGCTTAAGTATTCCAATAGGCTACCAATCAAACATGGGACCATTTCAAAATAAAACTTAATAAGAAAGTTGAAATTCCATTTTCAACTGTTAATATATTCAAAACATTTTCAAAAAAAATGTATCAATATTTTTCTCGTACTCTCCAAGTCAAGTGAACCCCTATAACCCCTTAAAAGGAGTGACGTCATTTTTGAATCACCCTGTATATCAACATTACAACAGTAAAACATATTCATTCAAATTATTCATTACATTGTAAGGGTTTTGAGCTAAAAGCCTGTCTATTAGCAAAACTTCAGTTTAACTTCTAGCGCTTTTTGTGGTCGGTTTTTAATCAACCAGTGGTAAAATAAGAATTAATGAACGCCATAAATATATAAGCAAGTATTTGCATAGCTTAATGAAACTCCGTGGTATTCAAATTAGACGCTGGATTTGCTTAATTTTACTACAATCTCACCTTTTTGTCGGTAAGATTTTCGGGCAATGAAAGAAATATAAAAACTCAGATTAATTAATATTCGGCATAATTCGAGATGTGGATTTTTCACGTGCTTCAGCCAGCACAAACTATTTACAATTACATTATAGTTGGTGTCGATGCTGCTAAGAAATATTAGAACCAACCATAAGAATGTTGAAAGTGAAAGTGTTCTTTCGTTTTATCAAAATGCGTTAAACCATATAAAGTAAAAATTATTTGCTTTGGTTTTTTTCGGTATAAAACGATCAAATGAATATAATAAGATAATAAACTAGCTAAAAAGTTCAGATTTAGCATTAAAAGTTTACTAATGACAAATTAGCTCACATATTAATGGTAATGGAAGGTGTTTAAACTAAGACTTCTGTCGCTTTTTGAAACAATAGTTTAAAGTTTTCACCTACAGGTACATGTGATAAATTTCCGAATTGATAATTTGGTTGAAACTGATTCTATGCAAATATCTATTTTGTCGAAATAATTTTTTTTAATTGTTGGGATATGAAATTATTATATTTAGATGGACAAGCTATATTATCGTTCTTAAAAATCCAGCCTTTAAATATTCAGTTATATTAATAATCTTGGTTAGCTCTGAGATAATTAACACAAATTGCTGCATAAAAAAAGTAACTGTTTGCAAATTCATTTATTTTTTTCATATTTTACTTTCACTCAAAGTAAAAAATGTACACTCATGGTTAGTTTTGGTACCTTTTGTTCATGACAAACTTGTTCGGTTTGTAAATTTAGTTGATTGTGACAATCAATGGAATCATAGGCAAAACCTAATCGAGAACAACAGGTTTTTTGAGCTAATATCCAATAATAAAAGACTACCAACTTTCAGGGTTTGATAGTAATTTGATTGATATTGAGTAGGATGATATAGATTAGCTTTATATTGATAAGGTCGATATTGATATACTTTATAACGAAAGTAAGTAAAACTTCTAGTTCTGCACAACTTTCCGCATTTCACAGACTCTCTATCTACAAAAAATAGAAGTTTATACAAGAACTCAAAAACCGACTACTACATATAAAATGTTTGTTTAATAAAAATACTTTCCGAAACGTTAGTGCAAGACCGAACAAACGATTATCAAATTTTTAGTCGATTTCCCAAGAAATTTACGAACGACATTTTGAATAATTACTGTAAGTGCTATTGGGTTTAAACATATTAGAGTAAAATGTATTAAAACTCGAGAAAACGCATGTTTACATATACCGGTCTTAAAGCGTTTTGTAACCAGAAAAATGGTTCTGAAATCCGTTTTAGATAGTGCATGTCGTGCGATATCTTTTTGTATTTTAACACATAAATTGAATCAAGAAACGCACTTATTATTTTCCTAAAATAGGCTACATCGTTTTTTTCGTTCGTAATTCTTGTTATGATAAAGTATAAACGATCGCTTGTTCTTAGGTAAGCTTAGTTTAGTGTTTCTAACTTAATAAATGATATATGTAAATACTCTCCATTAATATTACCGCTCAACTCGTTCTTAGCAACATCGACTTATCAATCTCTACTAAGTTATGAAGGTGCGAAAAAGTATTGTGCTTCGTGATAAATGCTTTGGCAAGACAGCGTCATCATGTAACAGTTTAAATCAAACATGCTGAACCCAAAAACAAGATAGGAATGTTAACTGAAATTGGGCAGAATATTGAGAATTCCCAAAATATTCAAGATTCTAATATAAGGGTATTTCAAAAATTGATGGTGTCTAATTTGCATTAATTCACTAAAATAGAGTATTCTGGAGCGTAACTTCTACGACCAATCATCAGCTACTTCTTCAAAAACGAAATGTATGATACTTGAGGTTGTAATATTACTCACCTGGCAAAGATCTCCTTCAGTTCGTGCTCAGAGACGAACTGGCCCAAATTGGCTACGAACAGAGTAGAACAGGGGGGATTGTTCATCCCCATACCCGGTTGAGAGGAGCCGGAGCCCACTGGTGATGCCAGAGCTGGGCTAGGCAGAAAATGAGGCAACGAAGCCGCCGCATGCACCGACGTCAACGAAGTGGGATGAGGCAATGTCATTGGTGGCTGGGTTAAAACAAATTATATTAGCACATTTATCGGTAAAAACATTTTATTATTTAATTATATATTTATGTACATTTCGACGCGCTCAAAAAGGAATAAGTCAAACTCGTTTACAATAATTTTATTAAAATGAATTTGAAATATAATGCTAATTTTCGAGACATCAGTGTCCCTTGCCACGTATATTCGAAATATTTTGATAAAACTTTCAATCAAGTTCTGAATTAGATTTAAAGAGTTTGAATAAATAAGAGACAAATTGCTTACTTGCAAAAGGGTCAACCCATTAGCAAATTGCAATTTCAAAAGGCTACTTAACAGTGAATATTAATAGACCATACTCCCAAAGCTTTCACTCGGATTACTCTGTATTTGTACATGTACCAACTGCTTACAAAAACATCAATGTTTACGGAAAATGGCTCGACAAATTCCGCATTAACAAAGTTACGGAAATTAAAGAATGCTATTTGGTGTTCACTACTACAGGGTTTCCCATAATAGACAACCCATTTTAATGGCTCAATAAAATTGTTCAAACTTCATTAACCAAATATTTTATTACATTTAATTAAAATCTAATGCTTGAGAATTACAACATACAACTTATCCTATTTTTAAAATCTGACGCCTTTTAAGTGACCGCCCGCCATTTCAATGCACTTTTCAAGATTGGACACGAAATGATCCATGATACAGTGAAGCAAAATCCGATCTATCCGCCTAATTTCTTCAGTAATTCGGACTTTGAGTTTTCCTATATTTTCTGGTCGAGCATAAAAATTCTTTGAAATGAAATACATCGAAAAAGTGCGGTGCACTTAAGTAAGAAGCTTTCGAAAGCCAAATTATATCTAAAAATGGTAAAATAAAACGCTTATTAAACACTTCTCTCATAGAGTTTCTAACGGTATGAATGAGTTGTTGCTTCTTCTTCTGGAATAATAACGCATTATGTAGTCTTTCTAAACCAGGAATAAAAAATCGCACTAGCACACTTACGTAACGCTCAGACGTTTCTATTAGAGTAGGGTAATGTTAATCTTCAATAAAATAAGATCCACTGATGATCCTTCCGCACACCGGTTAGTCTGCAGCCGTTCAAAGCATCAGACATTTTTTGAGTTTTACAATATCGCTATTTTGTTGACTAAACCTCGTTTTCCCATATTTCTTAAACAAAAAATGTGTGGTTGGTCCAAGTCCATATCTCTCACCGTTTTCCAGATATTTCACATTGAAATATTTAGTGAAATATATAGTCTCCACAAATCCCTTTTCATGGTATAAATTAAACAGCAGTAGCAAAAGAAGGGCACTTTGTCTAATTCTCCTAGCTATTGCAGTGTCCTGACCTATCACCTCTTTATACTGGATTTGACTAATTTACTTATACATACGTGCGTCATGTATAAAATAAAGTTTCGACAATGTGGTAAAACTCAATTAGTTTATTGTGATTTTCGAAGGTTCCAGCCCCAAAGAATAGTTAAATGAAATAATACAAATATAATACACTCTTAAAACACAGAAGTCTATATCATTCAGATTGTTCAAACTATTTTCAAAACTTGCTGCTAGGTAAAGTCTTTCAAGTGATATTTATAGAAACAAATATCTTGGAATATGAGGTTCTATGAACTGTTTCCTGCTAATGAGTTAAATGTTCAGCCGAAATGCAGAAAACCTATATGCCCCTTAATACAACTCATCCTTTTGAAGTTGGTTTCGCGAGCCAACCTTGTTTCTAACCTTGTACCAACCTTAACAATTTTCGCGTACACGTTTGAAAACAATGGAGCTTATGTTTCCATATTGTAAAACGTTGTTATTACAATATTTATTGAATTCAACTTTCTATTATCTTCGTAAGTCAACTATGTCAGTAAAATTAGCTTAGTTTCAAATATGCTTCAGACATTTCGGCTGCAAATCGTTGAATCTATCATAAAACACATCTGTAAAATCTGAGTGAGAAAACATAATGTTATTTGTAACCACCACAAATTCTGCATAGAAAAGCCCTAATCCTGAATGGAATAAAATTGTAATTATGCGTAGCAAAACACCATCTCTCTGTCAGAAATCACTGTTCAGTGAATAAAGCGCTACAACACTACGACAACCCTTTTAAGAGGAACTAAGATATTAATTTAATTAGCCCCTATTGTAAGCAACACAACGTCGGCGCCTTTATCAGCGTGCTAGCCATGATTGAAATGTAAATTTAATTAAATCGAAAATCATGTGAGAATTTAATGCCTTTATGGCGGCCGTTATTCTGGATGCGATTTAATTGCATGTGTTGGCTGAAACGGTTTGTATTGTTTGTAAATTTCACTGGCATGCCAATTCATTTCATCTTCATTAAATCGCTCAAACATAACGATGAAGCGGAGATCGATCTATGCACATGGCAAAAGATTTTTCAAAACTTGTAAAGTTTTCAGATACATTCAACCATTCAATATTCATCACGTTATAATAAACAAATTTCCTATACAGAGTGTCCAAAATAACGGGCATTCTACATGAAAAATTAATGTCTCAAGTTCATACATTCATTCCGAAATAATAAAAGAGCTACGTCTTAATTTTATTAAATATTTTGTTTGCCTGTTCACCGATTCTTTTCCATTTTGGCATAATCGCAGTTGTCGTCATTATTGAAATAAAAAGCATTATAACGGTAACGGTCTTAAAAGATTACAGGGCGTAGCGCCTAACGAAGACACGTTCAGACCTGGGTTGCTATACTCAACTGCGTTCTATTGTTACACAGAGCAATATGTACAAAATACACTGTATGTTTATCAAAACGTTATTCTTCTGACTGATTACAAAACTAAACTTCTGGTAAAACTATATTTCAATAGAATAGAAGAATTATTCAAGACTTCAGGACTTCAACAAGTCCGCAAGGAAGTTTTATATTTTATATTTTATTCAGCGGCAACTTTCGCCTCATTTTCGTAATTTCACCAATCTCCCATCTAAATATTAGCTTATGCAAGTTTTCAATTTATAAATAGTTAGAAGATCAGAACAGCCGCGTCCGGCATTTTACGTTTCAAGTAAATAGGAATAAAACTATTAACCAGAATAAAACTTTGGTAATGTATCGTTACATTAATATTAGACAATTATTTACCATTATATATTCTGAACACCCTATAGAAATTTAGTTAAACGGTGGTTTTATCTCGCTGCACCTGTATGCTATCATATCTTTAATTAACAAGATACGGATAATCATACTGTTTAATTTGATCGATATTTAAAAAGGAGCATCCAACAAACGTATGATGTGTTGTTATTCTTAGTTAATGTATTACGAATATTTTCTCAATCTGTATAGACCGCAGTATTCTGCTAATTCCCTCTTAGAAACTTTCAAGTCTTGGAAAATGGAAAATACGACATTCTGAAAGTTAAACTCGTTATCCAGCACTGTGTGTACCTAAGTACATGATCCTAAATTTATCAGGTTAAGCTGCAGGGCATCAATACCTTGACTGTCTTCTTCTATCCAATTTAATATTTTCTATTCTCGAAACAGGTTTGGAACGCTCAAATTAAATTATAATAATTTATTGAGTCTCAATCAAATAAACATCCTGTGCGAGCGCAACATTTAGCCCGATATTAAAACAATTGCGGATGGCTGATCCAACACGCCATCACAAAATGACATAAAGACCTATTAGCATCAAAAATAGCTTTGAGGAAAATCTGAATAAAGGGTCGAAACGTCTGCTATTTTTCAAATGTCTCAATTCTGGTAACGTCATTAAATAAGTTGTCTCCTTGAGGCTTGTTGAAACTGTTGAAGAAGTCTGATATCTTTCACCATCATGTTAATACAATATTTAAGTATATAACTGCCGCTCTTCACATCAATTATGTGAATGGTTTTCAAGATATTCACACACATTTCTCTGTCAGCTTACTTATCAAAATATACAGGGTGATTCAAAATTGGCGTCATTCCTCTGGAGGTGTTGTCTGGGAGTGTTTTAGGAACAATAGTAAATAAAAATAATTGTTATAAAAAACTGAGATATTTGCCAAAAACAAGATCCGAAAGATGGCGACAATGTTTTTCAAGGTAATAGGTATCTAATTAACATTACGTAAATACCTGTTGCTTCGTAATTATTAAAAACTCCAGTAACCATGGAAAAATGCAGAAAGTGGCAATAAAATAGGTTAGGATAAACGTTAAATTCAACAGGATTCGTTAAATGTAGGAACGTACTTTATCGTCATCATAACCTCGGATTGATCTGTTTACAAATAAACATACATTTCTGTCTTTAACTCCAAATAAGTTAGTGCCTGTGTAATCACCTTATTGTGCACTGTACTCGAGCAGCTTCTCGTATTCCGTTAATTAGCTCCCGCTCAATTTGTACTGGTGTTCAGTAGACCAGAAGTTTAATGGGTTCTTGTGTTCTGTGTTTCTTACATACGTGGTAGGAATGTAGGCCCTTCCTCGGTATTTATTTCGTGCCTGGGAAGGTGTAAGTTGTAATGCAATGATTTGAGTACCCCTGGAAGGCTCTGCTGCAATTATCTCCAATACCTGTTCATCTGTGTCTGGAACCCGAACTCCTATTGTCGTCCACTATCTTCCTGGAGCCAATCGGCCAGTGTATCTAGCCCTTTGTTGGCGAAAGTTCTTACAGCTTCTGCTATGTTAGTGTGACATTGCCCCTATAATAACTAATAGCATATCCGCATATTCGATATTGGTGTACATTTTGTTGAAGAAGTTTCATACTTAGTCACAATTTGACAAATGCATGCAAGTTATTCTTGACAAAAGCCATCTACCTCATAAACACAAAAAACATCATTGCCGCTTTGACTTTTCGTCAAAAAATTGTAGAAGAGAACATTTTTAATATCAAAAATTTCCTTAATTTGAAGCAAAGATCGTAATTCTTCTTTTCAAATGCTTAAGTATTTCAATAGGACACCGATCAAATATGGGACCATTTCAAAATAATACTTAAAAACAAAGTTGAGCTTCGATTTTCAACTGTTAATATTGTCTATAAATTTTGGAAAAAAAATTTTTCTCGTACATTCCAAGTGAGTCCCAATCACCCTGTATATACTTACCGAAACCGTATACTTCCCATCATTTGAACTTGTTCATATACATAGTTTAAATGGTTCACTTTGGTTTCAGTTTTTCCTAAATAGATATTTTTTTTAACTAGTGTAATGTTTTTTGTTGAAATTGAAATCTGCTTTCCAGGACGATAGACTTTCCATAGACGCACCACCTATGCGGTGCTTTGCACACATTTAAAACTCAGAAATCACTTTTCAGTATCACTATACAGTGAAAGATTTCCGAATTGTCGCTTACCAAACCGTTAATTTTTCGAGGTCGTTTTGAAAGCGGTCGTAGAAAGACGCCTTCATAAAACTGGTACTTTTGCGACTGTTTCTATTAAGTAAGGTCGTACACGCACGATAAGAACTGCAGAGACTGAAGACGGTATTTTCATTCGGATTAAAGAAAATCTTACACTCAACAGCAGATTGTTGAACTTAAAGCTAGGGATAAGGAAAATACTGTAAATAAAATGACTCGAGAACAAGTACTGTACCCATTTCATGCTCAATGGGTATAATATTTTTTACCCCATAATTTGGAACCAGGACTAGCTTTCTGCCGGTTTATTGAAGAACACATTTTTACACAGATGCCTGCTTCACGCGCATTAGAAAGGCATAACTAATATTCACAATGAACATGCCTATGCTGAACAAAATCTTACGACAGAAGTAACTAATTATCAGAGTTTAAGATCAAGGTATAGGCAGACATCATAGATACTTCCATAATTGGTCTTGAAATTTTACCACCCCAGTTAAATGGTGAAAATGCTTTAGAACTCCGGCAAAAATTAGTTACCAGATTTAATAGGCCGCGCCCAGACCAGCCGCAATGCGACTGCGAGGCGCTCTCGTTGTACCAAAATCTCAAGTGTGGACCGAAGCAGGGCCGCTGGAAATTCGTCGCAATCCGTTTATGATAGTTTTTTTGATGGCAGATCAAAAACAATCGTGCCACAATGTAGACGGTTTACTTTTTGTGCATTGAAAACAAACAGAGTTGAAAAATTATACAAACTGATGTGTACACAGTGGAGTGATTGATTCAAAGATACGAGTATTTGAAATTCGCGCGTATTCACTGGAAACCACTTTTGAAGCAACTTCCGTAAAAGCGCATTTCTACATTAGATATCCTGTCTTTGGAACTGCAACGAAGAATGTGGTTGATGCACGTGCATCCTAATGAACATTGTGGGAATACACCGGTTATTAAAAATGTTCCTAACTTTTACTTGTTCATATGTAACGCAATCAAAAAATTCAGATTTTACTTTCTTAAGTAAAACACCTTGGAATTTTTTATATTATAACAATAGACCAGTTCTTCAAAAATATGTACAAGAAAAACTCACACCAAATTCAACTTTTCACAGTCTGTATCTCAGGAATAATCCACTTTTGAATTAAGATAAGTTGGTTTAGACCGTCTTATTTTAGCCTGAAGATCCACTATATTACATAACAGAAAGTGTTCATGTCAATTAGTATTTGTCATTTTCTTGTTATTAGATTCGTGTGATTTTGGTTAAAATATTACATGTTTTCTATATGGTGGTAATAGTACAACAAGGTATCATTCAAAAATTACCCCCATCAAAATTTCTAAGCAAATCGAATGTGAAATCAAAATTGGAGCAATCGCATTTTAAAAACCGATATCCCCGCTTTTTATTCTTTCCGTACTCGTCACGATTTATCAAATATTCAACTTCGGTCGCAGAGTAATTTATGCAAATTTGACCTTTAAAGTTAACATTTGCCCTCTTTTAAAATATGTTCCATATACCATCATAATCCCTTTTTAGCATTAGATTTAAATAAGATTGAATTTTGATTCTCCTATTTATTAGTTAATTATTATTTTATTTATAAATTCCTTTTTAGTATGTTTCTCTCACAGGTTTGAAGCAACATTTTATATTATTTTATTGTGCTGGATGTTCGAATTCTTCAATCGTTATATCATTTCTACATTTTTTCAGTATGTTTAATAGTGTTGTTCCCACTTCACGTGTGTCTAAAATATTCATAATCAAAGAGATGTATTGTACCATCAACACATTAACATTATTTCACACATCAACACCTTTCAAACTCGAAATCGTTCAGAGGTTAAGGGGTGTTTATGAATTCTGAATTAACATAAAAAATCCAAACTTGAAACTGATAATAATTTAACAGCTTTTACAGCTGAAATTTGATGATGACTGAGATTGCCTTATGGAAACAAACAATAACTAACCTTGAGAAAATAGGTAAGCGGAATGTGAGTTTTAATATCACAACCGACGAAGAATAAAAAGGTGAAAGTTTGAAGAACAGATTATATCAATAGCACACAAAGTTTTACATTTTTGAAACTCATTGAGGTTCCTCTTAGAATGCAACAACCGACTTCTATAATATAGATAGTTTTCTATATTTGTATAAATAATAGTTTTCTATATTTGTTTGTCACAAAGTTCTGAACTTTTATTGTACTGATTAATATATTCGGAATGTAAATCAGTCGCTCGTAAAAAACATCACAAAAAAATTTACTTTTTTTCAATTTTTGTCAATAATTATGTTAAAATAAAAGTATATTAAACACATAATGAACTTACGTGGTGGTGGACTGGAGCGCCCGCATCCATCGGACTTTTGTCCGAAGATAGTCAAAGATAGGATCTTACTGGCACCTGGGGGTGCAGTGCGGGATGCACTAAGGTGGCATGTTGAAGTGCCGCAGCCCCCGGTAGTTCTGCCGCTGCCGCAGCAGCAGCTGCTGCTGAATATGCAAGCGGATGATGCCACAGCTCAGGACCGCCAGGAAAGAAAGGCGTGCCCAAATCTGTAACGTAAACTTTATTTCAAATAAGCATCTGTACAAATCTGTGTTGTTTGGGTACCAAAAGTTTCCAGCAAAGAATGGTCGAAATGTGTCCGCAATTCCAAATTGTGAATTAAATTATGTTTTCTGCTACTAATAAACGGTTTGAACTTTCTATTAACCCACAGTCTACACCTAGTGGATATATGTTGATGTTGTCAGAGATATAGGTTTTAAAGGGCTTTTATACAATAAGGACTTGAGAGGTATTTAGAAAACTGCATGTGAAGCAAAAGGGCGAGAGCACGTGCCAATTCCCAATTGTTAAAAATTTGAAGAAGGGCCGTTTCTAGGCTGGAAATCTGGTCGCCATTCTATATCTTTTTCGCCCATTTCGTCTACATTCTTTCATTCCGGCCACGTGGCCTGCCCAGTTCCATTTTAGATGTAGGATATTCTCTACGGCGTTTCGTACTCTTGTTTTGTTTCGTATCGTTCGATTTGGGATTTTGTCAGAGAGTCTGATTCTTAGGATTGCTCTTTCCATTTTTCATTGCATCACCTGAATTTTGTGAGCATTCTTCTTCGTTAACATTAGCGCTTCCGCGCCATATGTCAATACAGGGATGACACATTGGTTGAAGACTTTTCTCTTGCGACATATTGGCAGCTTGGACTTAATACTGAGTTTGACTTGCCAAAAGCCGCCCATGTTAAACATATCCTTCATCGAATATCGTGTGTTTGTTTGTCTCGTCCAATGCTGATTTCGTGTCCTGGGTATTTATATATGTATGTTTGTTCTATACTTTCGTTTTTAATTTTTAATGTGTCATTTAGGACCAGATTTGTCATGAACTGTGTTTTCGTTCGATTTATTTTCAGCCCTGTCATGCTTGCCTCGTTGTTTAGCATTTCTAGTATTTGTTGGGCTTCCTGAATATAATCTGATACCAACAATGTGTCATCTGTGAAGCATAGGTGATTTATTCTTTCTCCGCCTATGTTTTCCAATTTTATTTTACTTAGCATACTCTGCAATAAAGCTACGAATAGTTTGGGAGAAGGCGCGTCTCCTTGCCTCAATCCTCTCTGGATATTAAATTTGTCTGTATTTGATTTTCTGTAATTTTGACCTTTGCGATTGCTGTCTTGTATATATATTTTATTGCTGTAGAGTAGCAATGGTCAATGCTGCACTCAGCCACAGTTTCTAAGAGTTTCTGTTAATGTATGGATTCAAACGCCTTTTCCAAATCGACGAATGTTAATATGAGTGGTATGTTGTACTGGACGCATTTTTCGATAAGATCCCAAGCTGTTAACAAGTGGTCGTTTGTCGCATATCCTATACGAAAACATGCCTGTTCTTTCGAAATAAATATCTCTAGTTATAAAATATCCCTCGCATAATCAAAACCCTTTGAATTAACTTAAACTTACCTTAAAGGTCTGCTTGTTACATTTTACGAACTGACAGGTATATTTAGAACTCACCCACATATTACGTAAAGAATACTTTAGTATTTCTTTAATTTCGTGATTAACTAGGATTAAAATTGTACGCCATGTAAACACATACAAGTCGCCTTGCATGTTAATCTGCAACAATAATTTGTCAAATCTGCTAATATCGCCTTCTTTCCCGTGTGAGGTAGAAGAAGTGTTACGATATTAGTAAGTTATTGCCGTAAAACGAGAGTATATCTATCAGATCTGCAAAGATCCATTATCTGTTCTGCACTAAATTGTACAGTACCTACAGTAGAGTAAGCGGTGATTTTGAACTACTTCAATATTTGGCATAAAATATTTCTCAAACCCAGTCTCGAAATCTGTTTCTACCTTTCATGATCACAATTTTTTTACGATCAAAATATCGTCCAATTTTCATTTGTAGTATGCTTCTTAAGTTTTAGGATATGCAGATATTAAGGGATAATAAAAAATTGAAAAATAAAAACTAGAAAATCAAGGTAAGTCAAATAGATGAGTTTGTATGTATTTTATTTCTCGATAACTTTCTCAATTTTTTTCAAATATTTTATATACGATGTATTTTTGTGTCCAAACAGAGGTTTATATAGTATCTGATTTAATAGTTTTTGTTAAAGATTTACTATTTGAAGCTGTTCCCAATGAAAAAAAAGTTCAAATAGTTCGAACTGCTTCTACACTTGAACCACGTGGAAAAAGTCGCCGTAGTTTTACATCTCAATAGCAAAATGAGAATTCACGAGATATCTGCTTCCCTGTCGAAATGTAGATATGGTCAAAAGGGACAGCTTGCCCTAAATTCAGGTCGGAAAGCACGCAAATTTGTTATCTGCAGTTCAACAAAAATGAAATTTCAGCAGCTAGCTTCCAGGTCAGGCAAAAGCCTGAACTGGAAGAACCACTAGTAAAGGGAACAAGTTTATTTCTTACACGTTGCTTATTTTCATGAAAGCCTTAAAAACGAATAGCTTTAGCTTTTTGTGAACATTTAATTGAAAGTACTAATGGGCTAATTATTATTATTATTACTGGAAGATGTTTCAATTCATTTAGATGTGTTCATCAGTAAGAGGCTTATTTTTTCATTCATGGGACATATCAGGAGATGTTTGCAGGCATGTATAGGAAAGAGAAAATATTGTCAATACTATTTTTACGAAAACAACCCAGTAAATCAGTCAAATTCCATTTCAAATTAGAAATTTGGGTTTATCAGATCAATCAAAAAGCAATTACATTAAGTTTATAAATGTATGAAACAACGGTTTAAGCCATACGAAAAAACAGTAATAAGAAATCAGAGAGTTTCGTTGACATTTTTGAATTTATAAACATTTGAAACTAAACTATTTTTTGTAATTATATAATCATAGTTGGGTATATTTTCCTGACTGTACTTTAATCACTTCAAATTATTCCTGGGTTTCAGTCAATTTTATTGTTTATCATTCAAAATGTTACAAATACGTTTCGGTGTCTTTCTCCACCATCATCAGTTTGTCTAAAATATATATTTTTACATTTATCATTAATCTAAATAAAAAACTTTCACAAAATTCACATATTAAAATACAAATCACACACATATTAAAAAGTACAATTAAGACCATTGGTTTTCAGGTGATGAGTCAGGACAAACATGTTCGGAAAAAGACTAGAATCTATTGTTTAGAGATTTAATTTTAACTTACGTGTCTAGATGTTTCTAGATGAATGATAAACAATAAAATTGACTGAAACCCAGGAATAATTTGAATGTAATTATATAATATATTTTCTGGTATATCCAGAATATAAATTAAATCATACAAAAGTTTGGCTTATATAATAGATAGTGTCATGTTTCATTTGAAACACTATTGCAGTTACGAAAAAATCGTAACTTTTTAATCTTTTGAAGCGTTCTATGGGTGAGCATTACCATAAATGTGCCTGGTCCACAGCTGAACACCAATTGTATTATTTTTCACATGAAAAGCAATATTTGAAAGTAACAATGTGAACGAGATTACTATCCATTGCGAATGTGTCATAAAGATGTTTGTAAATTTTATGCAGTGACATGTTGTTTTTTTTAATTTGCAATCACAATTACTTTCATAATCTAAAAACATATAGAATGTAAAAATGTCAAAATTTTCCAAAGGTACTTTAAAGAAATCAAAGTACATTAAATGTATTATATATATTTCATCAAAAATTTTTAATTTTGCTTATTATGCAAACCCTACTCCCCTTTTGGAACAATTTATCTTCCGTGGATATGAGATTGCGATATGATATGAGCTATTACCATTTAAGCAACGCTTCATTAGTCGCAATTATTGCATCAAAATTGGATGCAGCGCAACCCCAAATTGCAAGATCAATATGTTACAAAAAATGTAGACATAACAAATCTGAAACTTGAATAAATCTTTGGATGATATTTTGTGTTCTGACTTTCAATTAAAGACCAGTTTAAGAAACGAAAAAGCCTTCCTTAACTTTCACTTTACCATTCATTCATTATATTGGATTTTAGACCATTCACATAATTTAAAAAAAGTATAGGTACATATATTCTTCAATTGAGGATGCCTTGTACATAAACCTGAAAATGTGCAATGTATCCCGGAATAAAAAAACGTGCCTAAAGAATACTATAAGATTATTTAAACGTTTTTCCTATAGATCATGCTGTAGGAGGAAATAGGGTTGCTCAGGCGTAATAATTGAACCAGCAGGTGTTTTCCATTGGGAAAACTTTTAATTTCCTATACCAAGAAAGCCCTTTCAAATTCAGATACAAAAAGAGTATTCTGTATGATATGAACTTTGGACAACGCCGTTGATTCTTCATTCAAATTTAACAATGCGGGGTTGTGGCAGATACAACAGTCCTCATTTCGTGGTGCCCGCAACTTTTTCAAATGTCACAAAAATTATTGAAACTATGTTAAGACAAGCAAAACGTCTCCTTTTTTCATATTCAACTCCTCAGAAGTTAAGGAAGTTCCAGTGTAAAAAAATACCTCTTTGGTATGTAAAAAACGTTGTTCATGGTTTCTTTTTCACACAGGGCGCAAAAAATTTAACCATTGCCACCGCTAATATCTTCCTGCAGTTGTAATTGGCAGTGCAATAATGCAGATTAAAGAGAATTGATTCCATTGAAGCTCGTTGGAAACCGCTATCTCTGAAGAAAATGTTTATATAAAAATAGTGGAAATAAACTTGTAAAAGTTTTTTCACGTCTGTTTCATATCAGCTGGAGTTCATCCGAAGGGTTCTCATTTGAACGAAAACTCGCGGATCAAAATTAATTGAAATGAAACGAATTAATCGTGTTTTAAAGTTAAGATTTTATTAATAAGTTATATTTCATCATGCAACTGTGCAAAGATATCCTCGTCTCTAACTTAGCGATTCATTTCAGTGAATTCGCAGTGCAATTTTTAAAATCCCAAAGGTTTTTTAAATTACGTTTTAAGACGCCGACTGCAGATAAAAGTAATAATCTTAAAAGGCTTTTTTCTTTGTTTCGAGATTTCTCAAAATCTAGGAGAATTCGCTGAACTTGATGAGCTTTAAAATGTTTTTGCCCTAGTTTACGTTCTACATAATCGTTTCGTATATTTTCCTGACTGTACCTTAATTCACTCCAATATATTCCTGGGTTTCAGTCAATTTTATTGTTTATTATGTTTTTTTTATGTCAGTGACCAGTTGAATGTTAAGGTGTAAAGAACTATACACGTAAGTTGAAATTAAAATTTAAATCTCTAAACAATAGATTCTAGTCTTTTCCCAGATATGTTTGTCCTGACTCATCACCTGAAAACCAATGTTCTTGATGTACTTTTTAATCTGTGTGTGATTTGTATTTTAATATGTGAATTTTGATGGAAAAATTTTATATAAATTAATAATAACGGTAAATGTATATTTTAGACAAACTGATGATGGTGGAGAAAGACACCGAAACGTAGTAGTAGTAGTAAACATCTTTATTTCTAAAAAAGGCTATCGACCTATCGGTCTTTCTGCCCTTGTTTAATACATGCAGTCTTAATCTAAATAAAAAACAAATATGAAAATTCTCTTATTCTAGGTTAACAATACTATTAAATAAATAAGATTTCAGTGGCAAGAAGAAATTGTTTTATTGTCCACTAGTCCGTTGCGTTTGTAAGTGTTCGAGTAGCGTTAAAGTAGGGAAACGGAAGCGGGATTGTCTGGTTGGTCTTGTAAGACAAAGGGGATTCAGTATGGTCCAGTTGTAGGGGTTGTTTGTCCATTTTGTCTGTAGCTGTATGAGTCTTTCCGAGATCTTTGTCATGTTTGTGCGTTCGTATAGTAGTTGGGTGGGGGGGTTGTGTAGTGGGTTTTGGGGGTGTCTTATTCGTGTTATTAGTCTTAGTGCAATTTGCTCTGTTGTTTGTGTATAACGTTTTGTCCTTTCTGTTCCGTTGTTCATGAGTATATGTCCAAAGTCTAGCAAGGGTCTACAAATAGCTTTATATATTTTGGAGGCGGTGTTTGTGCTAATTCCTCTGTCTTTGTAGGTTAGTGATCGGAAGTGTTTTGTTCTCTTTATTGTTTCTGCCCTGATGTTTCGTATGTGTTTAGTGAATTTAAGTTTGTGGTCAATTGTTATTCCAAGGTATTTTACGTCGTTTTTTGGTTGTCTCGTTTGGCCGTCTGCAGTTATTGTAGGGGAGTCAGCGTTGAGTCTGTGGTTTGTGAGCAGAAGTTGTTTTTTTGACGCGTTTGGTGTTAGTCTCCATTTATAAAACCATGTCATTGTGTTGTTTGTTAGTGTTTGGAGTCTTTGCGCTGATCTCTCAGTAGTTTTGTCATGTACAATAAGTGCCGTGTCGTCTGCGTATTGTAATATGTATGCCGATCTGTCGATTTGATTTTTGTCTGGTAAGTTGTAATTGTATATGTCATGGCAGTATATATTGTAGAGAAACGGTGAGAGCGGGGATCCTTGAGGGAGCCCTTGTTCAGGGGAAAAAGAAAATGACAGTGTTTTGTCAATTCGTACTTGCAGTTGTCTGTTTTCTAGTAAGTTCTTTATGGTGTGTAGTAGATATGTTGGTGTGTAGTTTGTATAGTTTGTATAGTAAGCCTCTATGCCAGACACTATCAAAAGCCTTGTTAATGTCCATAAACAGGCAAGCTGTCTTTCTGTCAGTTAGGTGGGTAGTTTGTAAATTGTTGGCCAAAATAAAGAGCGGATGAACAGTCGAGTGATGCTGTTTGAAACCAAATTGGTAGGTAGGTATATATTTTCCAATCACTTTTCAAGCCGCTGCTTTATTAGGTATTCAAAAATTTTGCTTAGTACTGGAAGTAGTGTAATTGGTCTGTATTTGCTCGGTTGTGTATTGTCCAGTCCATTTTTGGGTATAGGGATTATTAAGCCGTTTTTCCATGTTTCTGGGATTCTGCCATTTGTGATGCAGTTGTTCAATTCAGTTAGGATCAGTCTGTGTGTTTCTTGAGTTAGGCTTTTCAAGAGTTTTGCCTTAATTTTATCTTTCCCCGGTGCAGTGTTTATGGTGTGCGCTAGGGCTTCATCGTACTCTGCGTCTGTGATCAGTTTGTAGGTGTACTTTGGTGAGCTGTTAAAATAGTTCAGGTACCAGTCGTTGATCAAGTTCCAGTTGTCATTGTCGAAGTTAAGGTTTGTCGATATGCTGAAGACCCTTTGATAGTGTCTGGCGAATGCGTCCGCTTTCTCTTTGTCAGTGTAGCGTTCTATTCCGTTTTCGTCAATTGTGTCAGTAGTGCCAGTCTTCCTGTATTGCGCCAGTTTCTTAATTTTTCCCCAGTATGTTTTGCCTTTGTCCTTCTGTATTTCTTTACATGTTTCTAGCCATTTGTCTTTCGGTATTGTCCAATCAGAGTTTTAATGTTTCTGTTAAGTTGGTTCAGTGTCTTTTTTAGGTCGTTATTTTGAGTGTTTGTATATAGTCTGTACAGTTCTCTCTTATGTTTTATTAGTCTCAGTATATATTTGGGCAATGTATGTCGGTAGAAAGCATTTTTTATTTCCGTGCTAAATTTTTGTATGGCTAGTGTAAGTTGTTGTTGTATGGTTTCTATTGAAATGTGCTGTGCTTGTGATTGAATGAAGTCATGTATATGTTGTTTCACTTTGTCTATGTCTTTGTTAGGTTTAAGTTTTTCTCTATAGGAGGTGTATTGGAGGTAGGTTGCGTATGTTGTAAGTCTATGTTAAACGTAATAGCCAGGTGGTCGGATCCAAGTTCGTTGGTTAAGTTTATGTTGTTGATGGTGTTTGTCAAGTTTCTTGTGTGCAGTAGAACGTCTTGTGTTGAGTCTGGGTTTGCGGGCATCAGAAAAGTTGGTGGGGTGTGTTGTTTTATAAAGTCGGAATTTTGCAAAAATCTTTTAAGTTGTTTCGTTTTGTTTCTATTCAAGTTAAAGTCGCCTATAATTATTGCATATTTACAGATGCTCGCTTTAGTCAATATGTTTTGTTCTAGGTTGAAGTGTGGGTGTATGTATGTCAGAAATATGTGTATCAGGTCGTTTAAGTAGGGTATGGTAAAATGTAGACAGTCGTTCAAAAGGTTGTTGAGGGAAGGAGGATTTGCTCTTCCAAGTTTATATGTTGGTTTTAGGAGAGCTGCGACCCCGCCCCTGGCATGATTGATGGTATTTCCATGCCTATAGATATACTGCCAATTTCTGTACGTTGGTGTTTGTCCTAGTTTGGTTTTAGTCTCTGCAAATATGCAGCAGTCTGTGTCGTTTTGTTCTATGTAATTGTAAATAAGTGGTTTTTTGCTGTTAAGTCCGTTGATGTTCGCGTAAAGTACTTTCAAATTGAATCTTGTATGCTCGTTAGTGTCTGTCTCACTTGTTCGCAGGGTTCAGTTGGAGAGCGTCCCTCGGGCAGGAGCATGTCAAACATTAGGATGTAGACATGGTTCCCGAAGAAAACCACGGAGGTGTCAATGTCGAAGTCTTCTATAAATTGTTTTCGTAGTTTTTTTAGTAGTTCGTCTCTGTTGGTATTGTTTGTCTTGTTAAGTTGATGTTTGTATTCGTTTATGATGTGGTCATGTGTTGTAATGGGTGTGTGTATTCTACTTGCCACTGTCGTTGACTCCGCAATCCCGGACGTCCGTTTGTTTACACATTTTATTTTTACGTTTGGGATTCCGACGATTGGGGCTGTCTACCGTTTTGGGCACTTCATGCTCCATGCTGCGTGGTCCTCTGAGTTGCACGCCGCGCACTTGGTTGGCAGTGGTGACTCGCATTTGGATGTTGGATGGAGTCCCTGGCACTTGTTGCATCTTGGTGATTGTTTGCAATCTTCAGTTTTGTGGCTGAACAGGCTGCATTTGCCACACGGCGCAGGCACGGGTACTGGTGGTTTGCTCTCGCCGATTTTGAAAACGCGGCCCAAAAAATGAACCGCACGGTCGTTCATCAACCTTTCGTATGTGGACGTGTCGCCGGTTATTAACCTCATCATTAGTGTGGGTGCGTTGCGCTCTCGCGAGATAATTCTCCTGCAGAACCTTATTCTGAAGACCTGCTGCTCCAGGCGCTCCAGAAACATGCTGTCTTCAATGTCCAGGTCGACCCCAGTGGCGACGACTGAATATGATGGTGTAATATGGGGACCTGACTTTTGTTGTCGGATTAGTGGGAGGTTACTATTCCTTTGCAGTTTGAGTGCTGTTATCAGGTTTTCCTGATTCAGTTTTTGTAAGATTTGTGCTGCTTTGTCTTCATTGTTGGTTTTAATTAGAAAGTGATTATCTTGTCTGATAATCACATCTTTGTTGTTGGGGTTGAGTCCCTCCCACCTGATTGCAAGTTGGACTCTGGTGATGGTCGACAATGCGTTCGCTGTGAATGTGTGCGAATACGTGGGAAATCTTGTTGATGTTGTCTTGCTGTTTGTTGTTTGGTTTTTATTGGTTGTGGACTGATAGTCCAAAGCTATTCGTTTGGCCTCAGGTGTTGGCGTTGTGGGGGTTGGCTGGGTTGGCTGGGTCGTCTTCGGTTTTCTGCCCCGTTTTTTCGATTGTGGCTTTTTGAACCCACCATCCTGGGAGGCATAATCCGATTCGGATTCTTGCGAACTCCCAAGGTTCATCCTTTCGTTTGAATTCTACTCGTATATTCTCGTTGATCGATAAATGCGGTTGGATTCTTCAAATTCTTTGCGCGATGTGTAAACGACCTTGCTTTAAATATCCTCACTGACACGTCTTATCACCACGAAGCTCGGTTTAAGACTCCATATATTATATTATATTTTTTGTAAAACTGAAGCCACTTTCCGTTTGCGTCACAAAAACCACAGAACACCTCTCACCGAAACGTATTTGTAACATTTTAAAGAATAAACAATAAAATTGACTGAAACCCAGGAATATATTGGAGTTCGACATAATAGATATAACTATTAGTTCAGTCTGTTGTAAGTAAAAGAACACATTTTCCTTCTAAGGTGTTCTTTAAGGGAAGCCCCCAATACAATTATATTAAGAAATTATTTTCCAGCTTAACAGAAGCGGCCAGAAGTTTGCAACGGGGTACGTGACGAAAATAGTGAAGAAGCGTAAGAATGGACCTGTACACTTAATAATTCAGTATAACAAAAGTTTACACGATGACAGTGAAGTGCTGGAAAAATTGTACATTGCCAAAAAATAACTGAAAACGTTTCTTTAAACTTACATTACATACACTTACAAAAGACGCTAGAAAGCATCTGTATCAACTTGTTATGACAAGTGAATGTTATATAATAAACAATATTAAAAATGATATATTTTCTTATATTAACTTTCTGTCATTATATTACAAACTTGAGAACAAAATACAGTTAGAGTTAAAGGGCTCGGTGTCATAAATGCATTATTTGCGACCATACTATTAGCGACCAGGAATATATTGGTTGGTATACAATACCAATACAAATTAAAACAAGCCATGAAGTTTATCAAGTTTGAGGATACTCTTAACGAATATACCTTAAAGAAACTATGTGCATGAAATCCATAGTTACTACGGATCCAAACTTGAACGTGTGTTTCATAAAACATAAATATGATATCAAAAGAAAATTTCATATTAATTTTTACTTTTTTTTGGACGATATTAGAAATCTTTAGCTTTTGAAACCTTATGTTCATATCAGCTTATGCTGATGTTTGTTACTGTACCTCATACAGCGACTAACGTCCCGTAGTTGATCTTGATTTATACCTACTATTCGAGATATAGTCGAGCCGTTAAACACTAGCTGTGAGGAGGTGGAGGTAGAAAACATTTACAACCTGATGTTCCGATTGGCCAACTTACACCACGCAAGCCTCTGCGACATACAGTTTTCGCAATATAACTTAATATACTGGAAATGCATGTATCATTTCACTAAATAGCTTTCTTCGTTTTGGGATAGTTGATAACCTTTTTATAACATGGTTTTATTTGCCGACATTTAAAGCTACTTTTGGCAGTATATAGTATACATGTATACTACATATAATATAGTGGGTATAAGTAACTGACTTTCAATCATACTTTATTGGTATTATTACTCCTGAAGATGTAGTCCCGGCTCCTCAGAACCAGGAGAGAGACAGATACAACTGAGGTTTTGATTGTGTTCGATTTCGTAATACTATCCAACTCTAGGGTACTGTGAAGTCTGGATGTGTCTACTGTAAAAATCGACAGTTCTGTCATGCTTAGTTTGAAAGTATTGGAGGGTAAAGGATTGTTTTCGTTTGATTAGTGCTTTGCAGATATACCCACTTAAGTGTATGATCAAGCTACTCTTAGAATAATTTTGAGAATTTTATTTCTGTATCATTCAGAAGAAACACTAGAAGCATGCTGGTGCGGTGTTGTCTGTAAATTTAAATTGCTTTGATTTCGTTCTGAACGTGTTCATGACGGTAAACAATTCATTGAATTGAGAAATGTAAGCCTTCCTAAAAAAATCCGTCTTCTAATTACTAGGTTGAGGATTTGCTACTCTTGAATGATGTAAAGCCTAAAATTCTCGAATAAAGGACAACTTTTATTAAACAGATAGGAAAATTGTGACGTTTCTTAGTTTCCATATCTAGCACTCCTCTACTACTACTACTACTGCTGCAGATATTGCACTACTGTGCCAGTGCTTTTGGCTTCAGGATGGTTTTTTGCTTCAACCTGGCGGCTGGTAGTACTAAGCAATATTGATTCATAAAGCCGAAAATCATAAGGGCGATTGGTCGGGTTTTTAAAAATTTTATGAGGAATTCCATATAAAAAATTCCATGATTTTTTTGGTTCAGGGGACACAAGCTGTTGCTGCTGTATGAGGGCGTGATCAGAGAGAATCAAATGGTTCTTTTGGTATTGAAAGAGGTCGATGAAGACTTTTGCTTCATTTTTTAGGCAGTTTCTTAAAAATAACCCAACATCAAAGCAAGATCGCAAGGAGCGTTTTTTTTCTCCATATCCATCACGATTTCACTAGCGACATCCCGATGACTCAAAGAACGCTTAACCTGATGACAGGATAATCGTAGTGTCTTCATGGAGGATAGAAAGTTTGGCAGCATGATCTATTCCAGCGGTTCATAAAGTGAAAGATGAATACTCATGTAGAAAAGAGACAGCCCTTCTTTATTGGCAAAAGCATTGACAATATTCAAAGGAAATGTGCAGTAGTAAGAAAATGGAAATGCTTTTTAGCTACCGATACAACTTGCTATTATAAATGTGTAAAAGTCCGCCAAGAATGCCCAAAATCAGGATCGTCAGCTATAGTGAGATGGGCATTCAAGAATGTGATGTTTGTGGGTCACTAACAGTCGTTTAAAAGATAGGGATGATAGATTCAAACGCTCAGGAGTGGTATATAAAATAATCTGTCGAGTTTGCGATGGAATTTACATAGGCGAAACCCGTAATATATTGAGCAACTAAATCACACATTATAAAAGGGATTGTCGACTGTGAAAAAGTAATGCAATAGCACAGCACTGCATTGAATCAGGTCACAGAATGAATTTCAACGGTGTTGAGGGTGTTAGACACATTTACAAAAAAGCAAATTGGTATCCGAAACCGCTACCATTGCAAATAGGGTAATTTTTTTAAAAAAATAAATGATTGTGAATCTACAAGGCCTTTAGCTCGTTATTAGAGAGTAATTTAAGTATGTTAGTTTTAATCAGTATGGGCTTCAATTGTCCTTGGTTTTCTGCAGACTGTTAATTGTTAATTTTAACCATTGAGTACACTGACCCTATAAATATAACTGAAGGAAACAATTTTATATCCCAGAAAATTATTAGAATTAAGAGAATGTAATGAGTCATGGAAAAATTCTAGAGGGTTATCAGACCTTCAAATCCAACACTAGGCAGTACGTACCTGTTGGTCGGTCTTTAGTTTTATTGTTTCATACGTTCCCGAAGCTCCATAGCTCAACTTCTAATTATATTGAAGATTATCTGGCGCTGATGAAAGCAAAAATAAATTGTCGAAAGATTGGTAGCTGGAAAGCGTTTCTGTTTTCTTCATACTGCTCATACCGAATCCCGAAGGCAACTTAATTGCTCTTGGTCAAGAAACTATCATCTAATGTAAAGAATCTCGGTATGTTCAACGGCTAATGTGTAAGAAGCGAGTGCAGACCGGCTTCTAGAAGACAAAGGCAAAACAAGCGAGATCTACACATTCTTATTCTTACAAGAAGTCAGCTGCAATACAACCAAAAGGATACCACAGACAATACGCATGTGCTTGTCGAGTACGGTAACAAAAATGATCGTTGTTGTATGTCTCCACTATTTCATCTAGTAGCTCTGGACATGGCAATAGACTCGCATTGATACATAGAAAGTTAAGTTTAGTAACATCTGACTCGGATAACATTTAGCAACTAGTCCATTTAGGTAGTAAGATGTTCATTATATCGAGAAGCTGGAATCGAAAGAGTAAGCTGACATTTGATGCCGAAGCTGATGGAAGAGTCTTAGAGGGAAGTGGAAGTTTTAGAGTTTCAGATTGAAACTGCCGTTACAAAACTTTGTCTTAGTAGAAATCCCATACCACCCAGAGTTTTGGTGACTGGATGTCTTCGGGACGATTCTTTTCTCCACGCTGCGAGCAAACATAGTAAAACTTTTTGGCGGATCCATATCATGCAGGGATTACTCTCGAACTAGTCGCTCTAACGAATACGTTTCAATCATAAAAAGTTGCAATTTGCTCGATCACTCTGGTATTTCCAAGAGCATGAGAACGTTTACCTAAAGTAGAAACTGATAAAATATAATCGTGTTATTTTAATTAATGACAAGCATTTTATAAAGGTTCACTATTATCACATACATTCACAGATTTCTGTCATAGAAAGACAGAAGATACGTATTTGCATCAATCTTCTCTATGTAATCCTTACTTAAAGCTGAAAATATTGTATTTACATATCTTAAGGTATCCGATTTATATACACCGTTTTTAAAAGTTTTATTTACATCTTGTTGACGAGTGTTATATAAATCAGCTACTATAACTCATAAATGCCTAAAGAATAGCTTCCAAAATTATATGTAGTAAACGTTAGAGTCTATGTTAGTAACGAATGAAACAAAGAAAAAATTGTGCAATGCTATGGTGCTAAGCTAACACATGGTTTCAAGTCCTCCATGTAAAAACATAGAGAATCAGAAGCAGGAATAGGCAGTGTACTTACGTCCGGTGAGAGGGTGCATCAAAGTTGGGTGCGTGTTGGCTGAGTTAGCAGCTTGTTGTTTGGGCTTGCTAACCTTGGTGTTACTTTTAGCAAACTCCAGTCGGATGGTCTGTGGCATGTCGGGGTCAAACCGGACGCCCTGCTGCAAAATATTGCCACAAACAGTGTGATTGGTGATAGCAAAATGCTAATTATACTAAGGACAGGTAAACAAATCGGTCAGTGAGTCACCTACTTTGGATTAGCTCGGAGCAGGATTAACTTAGATGGAAAATTCTATCTACAGCAAGGGAAACCAAGGGAGGTTTGAACCTACAGTGATTGCCGAAGAAACACCCATTATAGAAAAGATATACATACAAGAAAAACTGCAATTTCGGTACTTTAAAGGAATGCGTTATTAAGAATACCATGAACGAGCAGCTTTAATATAGTGACAATTACGGTGACATTGTTTTCTATCTATCTGATGAAAAAGCAACTGCAATTCTTTTACATAAAAGCTGGTTTAAGGCCTTACTTAGGCGTAACTGTTAAAATGATGATAATTTATTTTAATAGATCATCAGCTTTTGTATAAAGTTTGGCAAATGTGAAAATAATACAATGTTATTATTACTGATCATATCTTATATTTCCAAGCTATTATACTTCCACAGTACTCGAAAAAATCTCATTTATTCTCCCACTGCTCAAATATCCTTTACTTTTAAAAAAGTGGGACTTCGTTTAGTAGTTCATTAGTATCAGACGTTATCATTTTTGCCTAGAAAACCTCATCGGTTTAGGCGTTCTACTAATCTAAGTATTAATAGTATATTTTGAAAGAGATTATAATGTTGCTTTATTTTCAGCTGCTCACACGTACTCTTCTTTTGTTGATCAAATAAAAGTATATGTCTATTATTTCGCATGAATTTTCTTGTGGGAATTACGCGACTATAAAAAATTACATAAAAGACAAAAAAGATATAGAGCAAGCCTACGACAATAAATTTTGCTGCTGCAAAATGAGTACAGAAAAGAAGAACTGGCAGAACTCAGCAGGCCACAAATAGGGAGGATTGTCGCCTTTACAACGGGACACGCCCCCGATTGAAAATAAATATTTAAGATGAGGCTGTCCGATCAGCTTCCACATAGAGAATACGAATTATAGTATGAAACAACTTTTCATGCAATGTGTTACTACCTGGTATATGCAGCAGGAACGCGAAGATTATTGGAGTCCAACCAAGGGAGTCATGTGTACCCCCTTCAAAATCAGGATTTGACAATAGCACAGAAATAACTGGAGTGCTTAGCTAGATGCTGCCTCGACAGTGAGGAAAGATTTTAGTGGGGAAACAGCTAGGCTGGAACTCCACACAATCCAGAGCGCAAGAATCTCAGCTCTGGACTGATGCGTAAGGGACCATTTCCCAAACTTCGTCGACAACAAAGAAGAAGCAAGAACATATATTGCCATTAAAAAAATTACTTTTTAATGTATCAGGTTTTATTCGTCAGTTTTTTTGCTAAATGATTACATAATAGTTATTGCCCAAATTTAACTTACTTTCTTTCAATTCTAAATGTGCCCTCCGCCCAAAACTTTTGCGACTCATTTACAAAATATTTTAAAAATAAACGTTTTTATTTCGGTTAGAGATTTAAGGACGTTTATCACGGACCAGCTCATTAACAAAAAAAAAATTTGTAATAATCTGATGTAGCAAGATCTGTAGCTACCTGAGGATACAGGAAAAATTCTCAAACAAAATGTAAATTTCTTACTTGCGGCTAACTATTTTGATGAAAAACAACGATTGCGAATCGACTATAAAGAAAAATACACGTTTACCTCGAATTTGGATGTTAGAATCGTCACTAGTTTCTTAAATGTATGGATTAAGTCAAATTTCGACACATCTATTCTAGACTATGTACAAGTGAATCCAAAACCTACATAGAAAATATATGGTGAATAGCATAATGTCTCCTAAGAAATTAGCGAGAAATATTGCTTTGACACTTTCCTGAAAGTCGATTTTTATGATGTAGTAGTAGGTTTATTAAACTAAAGCAAGCCATATTTTTCCTTTTTACTTCTGTTCACGGAAAGCGAATAACGACTTAATAGGGGTCATAATTTATTCCAGACTTAAGGGGTTTTTCTTTTGTGTAAAGCTCTTTTGATGGAATTTCATAAACTTCGTGTGTTGTTTATTCCTAAAAAGCTTCTCGTATTCAAATTTGGTTCGTGTAGAACATTTCTACGAATCTGCTTATGCATTAATTTAGTCTTAGATGATAGAAATAAGATACCATATAGCATACAGTGGGCTAAAATATTTTTAATATGAAAAAATATATATTTTCGAATATATATTTTAGCACTAAATAGTACACATTCTACTGTCTAATAATGCACAACATTGATAGTTAACTTAAATTGACTAAATTATTTATTTTTTAAAATCCATTAAAATATTTTTTATTTAAACTTTTATTAAACAAGATGTTTTAAATCCGTATTGCACTAGTGGAGATCGATCAGGTCGAAAACGTCGTCTGATCCAGTACAAGATTTTATTAAAGTTCACAGAGTGAAGTGAAGTAACATAGTGTTTTTTATTGTACGAACAATTAGTTTCGACATAAATACTCAACTTTCCTAAGACTCTTCTGACACTAAAGTAAACAGTAACGTAACAACACAGTTGGGAAGAAAAGTTTCATCTTCATCCCTTAATTACTAGATACAACGTCCTCTGAATGCTGCTAAGCACGGCTGCAATGTATTCGTGCCAAATAGTTTTCCATTCATAGTCTGCGACAATCTAAACTTTTCCTTTTGTGTCTGCAACGCAATTTCTTTGTTTGCTTGTGGCAGTTTATCACATCTGCAAGTACTGTATTTGAATTAACTGTGAGCTATAGAACACAATCCAATTTCTGTCTAATGATTACAGAAAATTCATAGCTTAAACATTAACCACTAATTAATGAAATATGAACGGGGAACGACATAACACAGCATTGAATTTTACTGGATATTTCGGTACTTCATATTCATCAGTAATTGGGGCATTGGCTTTGACGGATTCGAAAGATCCCAAGTAAATAATACCGGGAAAAGCGTGACCACTGAATAAAATTGAAGATTTCTGATATATGCCAATTGTTTGAAATAAAATGTCCTAACAGATGTTTACGGAACAAGCTATATCTAAGGAACGGTTTTAAATTCAAAACCCAAATTTGGTAGGTAGTTAGCTGGAAGCCCAAGCTAACTCCCGAGATGACTATAGAAGCGGTTGATATGAAAACAGTTGATGTGACAACACTACCGTGGAAACAGTTGCTATGAAAACCGTTATTATAGAAATTGTTGATATGAAAACAGATACGGAACCGGTTGCTATGAAAACGGTTTCTATGAAAATGTTTGTTATTTAAATGTTGCTATGGAAATTGTTGAAATGGAAACGGTTGTTATGAAAACGGTGGCTATGGAAACGGTTGATATAGACAGATAGATAGATAGATAAAAATTTATTGAACATTCCCATTAATAAAATTCACAAACAAAGTTAAAAAACATAACTCCCATGTCTAGCCAGATGTTCGGCCGGTTGCTCTTTGCCCATGATCTAAATAGGCGCGCTAAGTGGTCCATTACCTGGGCAGTGCCCTAACATGGACATTCCCGAGCTAGCCATACGCACGACAACGTCAGGAGATAGTCTTGAAGTGGCGGTTTTGGTTTTATTCGAGGGGCATTCATTAAGGAAAAAAGGTCTTCCTGAAGGGAAGCCAAAAACCCCTTATATAGACACAGTTATAGATATAGACACAGTTGATATGGAAACATATGATTTCAAAAGGATTGATAGGGAAACAGTAGCCATGGAATCGGTTCCTATGAAAACTCTTAATATGGAAACAGTTGATGCAGAAGCGGTTGCTATGGACACAGTTGATATGGTAACGGTTTATATAGTAACGGTTGATATGGAAACGGTTGCGATAATGCGATGTAAATAATAATAGTTTTTCGATTTTTGCGTTTTATTTTTTTCTGATGATTCAGGTTTAATTTTGATCCCTTTACGAATCGATAACAAGTTCGAATAATGTCCTTAGAATCATCTAACCTTAGAATCAACATTTTGCATAAATCGTATCGTTTCCGAGTTAAAAGGCGTTGAAAAAAGATTTTTTTCCGCTTTTTTCTGATTAAGATGAAACTCCGAACATTACGCGTTTGTATATAATCTTATAATACTATAAGTGTCGCATATAGTCTCCATACTTTTCATATTTTCACATTATTCTTCAAACACTTCAACATATGTAGGTATTTGATACTGCCATAAAACTTAGTAAACTCTCAATCAGTTTCCAGTTGGGACTGTTTATACAAACAAATTTTGATAATAAATTATAAATTATAAATAATAAATTATTAAAATTACAATTTTTTTTCGCAAAAACGTTTTAACTGTTAAAATAGATGGCAACCGCTGATTTACTTGTAGGGCTCAATTTCCGAAGTTATTTGATATAAACTCATTAGATCAGGGTTTGTGTTGTGTCATTTGCAAGCTTTAGATAGCAGAAGGGAGTTAATTAACTGGAAATCAGTTTAACGAGTGCTTGTTGTTGATACAACCGAAACATCTTTTTGAAGCTAGAATAATTTTAACGAGGATTGTATTAGAATAATGTGGACATAAAAGTAACCAAGTTACATTACAACAAAAAGGTGAAACATTAAAAGGAATAAAAGAATAATCAACTGCACATACTACAAGTAACAAACTAATAAATAAGGCACATATGTTAGACAGAAATGGTGGTTGAATTGTATAGAAAATGCTCTTTAGGAAAATATCAACACCTGCTCATAAATGGTACGATGAACATTCAAAAAGTTTTTACATAACGCATAACGTTTCTCAGAAAAATATGAAAATTAAGGAGCTCAATATGAAGGATTGTCAATTAAGAATTTTCTGATAATTAAGCATGAAGCTTATAACACACTGACTGAGAAGTCACGGCCCTGTTCAAAAGGCATTTTTTACAACAAAATAATTTTGTTGTTGTTTGTAGACAATTATTATTAGACTTAGAGGTACAATTTCTGTTTTGTTATTAGACAAGATTAGACATTCCCTCAATAAACGTTTCTAAATGTATTGAGGTAACACGGGCGCATTTTGAGCAACTGGGGCAGAAATTCCATATGATATTGAATTTTTCTGTTTAATCGCAAATTTAAAGAAAAAAGGCAAAGATAAGCGATCAAGAGTGCCATTTTTGTGTGTAATTAGTAGTAAAATAGGTGAATAAAATGTTAAGGTGATTAAATTGCCCTAATATCGCTGTAGGTGGCTTTTTTTGCAAGTTTTTCAAAAATTTTTGTCAATTTCGATTTCCTGTTCTGAAAATTTCCTCTATAAAAGATTTGCGTAAGGTAGTCAGATAAGTTCAAAAGACCAAAAAGCTGAGAAAAAAAGTTTGCCAACTGTCAACTTTTAAACTAGGACAATTTGGGTTATCATCAAATTTTCACCTCAAGCCAAAATTAAAGGAACTGAATTGACTGAATTGTATTCCCCTGAGAGCCAGGTATCCCTATTTTTTCGCCCTTTTCCCGGTTAATTAAATAATGCTTCCACCAATGGCAAACTTAAATTAGCTCCGACATTACCATTTCGGGAGCCTAATGTTTAATTAGGATAATAGCAGTGGACACAGATAATTTATACCCGTACATGGTAGCTGCTTTTCAGTTATAAATGGGATTTATGGAGGCTACGTGCTGCTATAACGTGCCTCAGGTTCTCTTGCACAGACTCGCTTTTCTTTTAATATATAGGAGTAAATATATGAAGACAATGAACTGTTAGGGGCAGAGACAATTTTCCTTCTTTGTAAACGTTGATGCTTTTGTGGAAATTTATACATGCTCGAAAAGGTAACAAGAAGCAATGCCTGATATTACTATTCGATTTCCTATGGATTTTTTTTTACATTCATATGTCAATCTAACTCAGAACAATAATTGATATATACACATATACAGGTTTTTTTTTAATAATGATGTGCAAATATCTTAATAAAGTGTTTCGACGTAGGTATTTCGTTTTCTGTCAATAACTAATTTTATTAACATGAAATTGTATGTTCAATTTCAATTAAATACTTTTGTATTAGATATGTTGCTGTGACTTTTTTACTAAGTGTAACCAATAGCAAATTTCAATTTTAACCAAGCTACAACATATGTACATTTTTCACGAAAACTGACACACAGACCTGTTTTAATTCAATGCGACTATAACAATTTTTTGTAAAAATCTGGAAATATTTTAGTGGGTAAACTTATATTTTAGTGGGTATATTTCTTAGTGGGTAAACTTTCCCAAACTTTGAGAATAATAATTATGTTTTATGGCAATGATAAAAAAATTGGGAAAGATCACACGTGCTTTGGATCTGTCAGATGTTGGAGTTTGGAATGATCGGAAGTTTTAATTGCCGCAACTTACTTGAGTTACTTCGGGGGTTTAATTACTTTTCCCAACGATTTTTAATATAAGTAACTAACTTTAACTAAATCGTGTTACTTGTTTTGACTGGTTCCAAATTACCTCCCTGGTTTGGGATTTCAATATGATATCTTTCAGATGGGGTTTTACGAAGTTTATGGTTTGCTATTCTGATAAGCGGATTGACTGGGTCTGGTGTTAGTAATAATACAAGCAGTAAACGACAAACATGTAGATTAAAAACAAAAGAAAACCCACCTGTAGATCTTGCTTGGCGGCCTCGGCCCCTGCTCTTGTGTTGAATGTGACGAAACCGACAGGCTGAAATAAACATAAAATCGGATATTTAAACTATATTAAAACAAAAAGGATTGGCATAATAGTAGTAGTAGTAAACATCTTTATTTCTAAAAAAGGCTATCGACCTATCGGTCTTTCTGCCCTTGTTTAATACATGCAGTCTTAATCTAGATAAAAAACCAATATGAAAATTCTCCTATTCTAGGTTAACAATAGTAGTAGTAAACATCTTTATTTCTAAAAAAGGCCATCGACCTATCGGTATTTCTGCCCTTGTTTAATACATGCAGTCCCAATCCAGACAAAAAACAAATATGAAAATTCTCCCATTCTAGGTTAACAATGTTATTAAATAAATAAGATTTCAGTGGCAAGAAGAAATTATTTTATTGTCCACTAGTCCGTTGCGTTTGTAAGTGTTCGAGTAGCGTTAATGTAGGGAAACGGAAGCGGTATTGTCTGGTTGGTCTTGTAAGACAAAGGGGATTCAGTATGGTCCAGTAGTAGGGGTTGTTTGTCCATTTTGTCTGTAGCTGTATGAGTCTTTCCGAGATCTTTGTCATGTTTGTGCGTTCGTATAGTAGTTGGGTGGGGGGGTTGTGTAGTGGGTTTTGGGGGTGTCTTATTCGTGTTATTAGTCTTAGTGCAATTTGCTCTGTTGTTTGTGTATAACGTTTTGTCCTTTCTGTTCCGTTGGTCATGAGTACATGTCCAAAGTCTAGCAAGGGTCTACAAATAGCTTTATATATTTTGGTGGCGGTGTTTGTGCTAATTCCTCTGTCTTTGTAGGTTAGTGATCGGAAGTGTTTCGCTCTCTTCATTGTTTCTGCCCTGATGTTTCGCATGTGTTTAGTGAATCTAAGTTTGTGGTCGATTGTGATTCCAAGGTATTTTACGTCGTTTTTTGGTTGTGTCGTTTGGCCGTCTGCTGTTATTGTAGGGGAATCAGCGTTGAGTCTGTGGTTTGTGAGCAGAAGTTGGTTTTTTGACGCGTTTGGTGTTAGTCTCCATTTATAAAACCATGTCATTGTGTTGTTTGTTAGTGTTTGGAGTCTTTGCGTTGCTCTCTCAGTAGTTTTGTCATGTACAATAAGTGCCGTGTCGTCTGCGTATTGTAATATGTATGCCGATCTGTCGATTTGATTTTTGTCTGGTAAGTTGTAATTGTATATGTCATGGCAGTATATATTGTAGAGAAACGGTGAGAGCGGGGATCCTTGAGGGAGCCCTTGTTCAGGGGAAAAAGAAAATGACAGTGTTTTGTCAATTCGTACTTGTAGTTGTCTGTTTTCTAGTAAGTTCTTTATGGTGTGTAGTAGATATGTTGGTGTGTGTAGTTTGTATAGTTTGTATAGTAAGCCTCTATGCCAGACACTGTCAAAAGCCTTGTTAATGTCCATAAACAGGCAAGCTGTCTTTCTGTCAGTTAGGTGGGCAGTTTGTATATTGTTGGCCAAAATAAAGAGCGGATGAACAGTCGAGTGATGCTGTTTGAAACCAAATTGGTAGGTAGGTATATATTTTCCAATCACTTTTTCAAGCCGCTGCTTTATTATGTATTCAAAAATTTTGCTTAGTACTGGAAGTAGTGTAATTGGTCTGTAGTTGCTCGGTTGTGTATTGTCCAGTCCATTTTTGGGTATAGGGATTATTAAGCCGTTTTTTCATGTTTCTGGGATTCTGCCATTTGTGATGCAGTTGTTCAATTCAGTTAGGATCAGTTTGTGTGTTTCTTGAGTTAGGCTTTTCAAGACTTTTGCCTTAATTTTATCTTTCCCCGGTGCAGTGTTCTTGATGTGCGCTAGGGCTTCATCGTACTCTGTGTCTGTGATCAGTGTGCAGGCATAGTTTGGTGAGTTGTTAAAATAGTTCAAGTACCAGTCGTTGATCAAGTTCCAGTTGTCATTGTCGAAGTTAGGGATTGTCGATGTGCTGAAGGCCCTTTGATAGTGTCTGGCGAATGCGTCCGCTTTCTCTTTGTCTGTGTAGCGTTCTATTCCGTTTTCGTCAATTGTGTCAGTAGTGCCAGTCTTCCTGTATTGCGCCAGTTTCTTAATTTTTCGCCAGTATGTTTTGCCTTCGTCCTTCTGTAATTCTTTACATGTTTCTAGCCATTTGTCTTGTCGGTATTGTCCAATCAGAGTTTTAATGTTTCTGTTAAGTTGGTTCAGTGTCTTTTTTAGGTCATTATTTTGAGTGTTTGTATATAGTCTGTACAGTTCTCTCTTATGTTTTATTAGTCTCAGTATGTATTTGGGTAGTGTATGTCGGTAGAAAGCATTTTTTTATTTCCGGGCTAAATTTTCCTATGGCTAGTGAAAGTTGTTGTTGTATGGTTTCTATTGAAATGTGCTGTGCTTGTGATTGAATGTAGTCATGTATATGTTGTTTCACTTTGTCTATGTCAGTCTTTGTTAGGTTTAAGTTTTTCTCTATAGGAGGTGTATTGGAGGTAGGTTGCGTATGTTGTAAGTCTATGTTAAACGTAATAGCCAGGTGGTCGGATCCCAGCTCGTTGGTTAAGTTTATGTTGTTGATGGTGTTTGTCAAGTTTTTTGTGTGCAGTAGAACGTCTGGTGTTGAGTCTGGGTTTGCGGGCATCAGAAAAGTTGGTGGTTGGCATAATAATTTCCTAAATTTATCCAATTATAATGACCTATGTCGTTCAATAAGTGCCCCGAATGTCTGAATGTACAAGCTGGTGGCTACAATTTTACTGTTATAAAAGAAAATAGCCCTGTTTCGTGATTGGATAAAGTAAAAGCGTTTCCATATCAGATAGCAGATTTTTGAGAAACGTTTGATAGAATCAACTTGGTGATGTCTTCATGGCGAACAAAGATGTACCCATTTTTTCAATTTTCTAGTATTTTAAAAATTATCCATAATTTGTTATTTTACTGAAAACACATTCTGCAGACACATCTATGAGTTACTCTATTTTACTGTGCCCTTAGAAAGCTCAAGTTCAGCCCTTTCCACTCATATAAAGTTGTGGCTGCTTCCTATCAAAAATGACAAAAATCCTAAAAATGCTGCCAGGTCATGGCATCATAAAATTCTTATTCCTCTACAGTTATTTTTAGTCGTAGTTTAATTTAATCGGACAAATATTAAGACGCGTTCAGACGTACGAACCGAACTCCGTACCGTAACATGGTCGCCGTCTGTTGTTGAAAAAGTAGCGAACCATCAAAGAATTCGGAGAAATGACGCGCTTAGATAACACAGAGGTTCCTAGATCCACATCCTACTAAACATGACCTTGGTTTGGAAATATGTTACATTGCGAGGTTCGGTCACACGTCTCGGCCCCACTATGTAAAATTCTTTCATCATGTCTATGAAGAGAAGGCTCCTAGAAGATTACGATTTTGAGGTGGTTTCTTGAAAAATGTAGACAAAACACGTAATTTAAATTAAATTTGTTTGAATTAATGACGACAGAGGAGATACTTTTCAATAATTTAAAAGATATAATTCGTATAGCTGGTTTACTGAAAATGTAAGCGTGGCTGTGCAATATATGAGGCAGGGTAGGTGGAGATTTAATATACGCGTAGAAATAATGATGGGCACTCTGGACGAATACGGCCAATATGAATCGAATGTCTGGCGAACAGTACAAGTGCTGCGGAGTAGTAAACTCCAACCAAACATACCAACCCGACAGGATATGTCAGAGAAGTTACAGTAATCATCGGAAGAATTGAAGTCAAGAAAGCCCCAAGAAGAGACCTAATCAAAAATAACGTGCTAAGAAGCTTGTGAAGGAAGAGATGGCTGCAATAACTTATCTGACCAATGCAGTTTTACGACCGGTCAATTCCCAAGCACTTGTTAGCAGTTTTGCATGTGAATGGTCATCATTAAAACATGCAAAAGAGCTATTTAAAGAAAACTGAAAGAGGAAGCAAGATATCATAATGTGACACCTTCAGAACAGTATAGATTCTAAAAAACGCACTTGACGGATTTTGAACGTATATCAGGGACATTCACTATAAAATAGTCACCAAAATCCTCATTCTGGAAGTCCAAATAGCTTTTGATAGAGTATGGAGAGTTCATCCACAAACTTATCGACAAAATGATGTAGACGAATATAGACAGGAAAATGCAGCAGGTCGAAGATATTTGCAATTGGGTAACTTTAAATTAGTCGTACTTGAGAAAAGAATTAACGTCAGTGAGTTTCTGGTTTCATTGCTAATAAGTTAAAAATTTCAAAGTTAATACAAGTTTAAGTTAAATGGTTAAACACTTACCGAAGCAGTCTTTCCATTTTTACTCGTAACTTTTAATAGAGATCCTTCGTAGCCCTGTAAAAGAAATGTACAATTAAATTATTAGGATTAGATATTACTAAAAACTTTAAACACACTTTAATTATCAAAAGAGATAGACTTTCGAGGCCATTCCTTGAAACAAGTGGGTTTTTCGGGTTTTTAGGCCGTCGTTCGGTAGAATTTCTTCTTGACGTTTCGCAAGCACGTGCGGCTTGCATCTTCAGAAGTGGTTTGCTTGAACGCTTACACTGTTCTGATGCGATTCCTCGGGCGCAGTCCGTATTTATGCACCGGTTGCGATGATGTGTTTTGTGATGACGTGGCCTGTGTCATCGGAGCCTGCGCATTATGTTGGCTGTTGCTATCCTCCGGTGTACTAGAATCTCTCTCCTGTCCTGAGCTGTTGCTTTTTGTAGGCCGTTCTTATGTTGTGTTTCCTCAAGAGCCTCCCAATTCTGTCCGTAACCCTGGGAACATAGGGCAGGAAAGCTTTCAGAATGGACTCACTTTTTTTCAGCACGTCCCACTCCTACAGCTTTGTTGATGTCCAACTGGGAATATCCGTTCAGAAGAAAAGCTTTTTCCAAGTGGCTGTAGTTCCGTTGTTAGAAGTTGTGGTCCACATATTTTTCTGGCGTTTATCCGTGAGAGTCTTAATGATTCCCTGCTTCTGACTCGGAATGGTGGTTGGGAGACAGATATCTTCACAAGCTATCTAGCTTGTGAAGATATCTGTCTGTGTGGGTGGCTTTTCGATATACCTTAGGCCAGTTGGTGGTTTTGTTCAACTTCCATGGTGAATTGGATGTCTGGGTGCTGTTTGTTTAGATGGTCTAGGAACATAACCATGTTCATGTTTCTCCATTGTCGCAACCGATCTCTTAGTAGTTCCTATGTAGACGCTTCCACAGGAGCATGGAATCCGGTTTTACACTTTAATTAATTCATCAACTGTACTAAATTGCATGGCTCTTTCAACACAAAGATTACATTTTTCAATGAATAGATAAATTGGAGACCTATAGAATTGTCAGGATTAGAAAACTGCTCGATTTTCTTTCACATACTCTAATATTGGTGACGTAATTGATTAATTATTTAAAACAAGTACTGCATGGTTATGTGCATATGTTTTACAGTACAAAATATCAATTTAAAAAAACCTGTAGCGACACTATAATATACCGGGTATTTCCAATTGGCGCCCTTAATTTGGAGGTGTTCAATGAAAATGGATTCAATGAAAATAGAGACCACACAATAAATTAAAAATACATAAAATCTTAAATTTGCCAACTATGCTTTTAATATGCACCTGTACATTACGTTTCTCTCATTAACATTACGTAAGATTCTGTTTCTTGATAGTTAAATCGATAAAAATTACAGAAAAAATTAAATCGGAATAACACATAAAAAACCATCAACATTTGTTTTAACAAATAGGTTTAGTTAAAATCGTTTTATGCAAAAGACGAAAGATTATATTGAAAATCGGAGATTTGTCACAAATAATGAAGATTGGCAAATTCAAAATGGTAGCTAAAATCTTTTCAAACTTGTAAAAATTGCTACCTATGGGAAAACCGTAGATAAGAACCTTATAGACTTATGGGTTTAGCTATTAACTTAATTTTGCCCGCTTATAAAGCCTGTCAAGATCTATATTAAACGTGTCCTAAAACTTGAAAACCTAAAAAACTCATATTTTTTTCGATATTTTGACCTTATAATAAACTTGGAAACACTGCCAACATGGATTCGACACATTTTTTAAATCATATATTACTTTAACCTTTGTCAAAGAAAACATTTTAAAAGCTATTTCCTTCCTACATATAGAGGTCGGAATTGAGGGGTTCAAAATGTCGGGCCCAGTAAGCCCCTAAGGATTCTTAATGCCTTACTCAAATTAGAAATTGACATGTTTGAGCGCTTTTCAGTATTCTTCCATATCAACTGAGAAAAGCAGGCTGGAAAGTTTTTCTTTGCCCAATTTTCTATTAGAGAAATATGATGAGAAATGTTTCATCACTTCTAAAATCGTTATATAGAAACTTTATGTTGTTCTGCCAAGCAAATGGCAGTGTTTTGAACGCGCCGTTTGTCCAGTTTTTCATTTGTATTTATATGTATACCAAAATACATAAAATACAAACTATAAATTTGATTTTTGATGAGTGAAACCGACTTTCCCGCAGAAAACGGCTGGCCATAGCCTTTGTTGCAAGTAATTGGAACATTTGATAACACAGTCTATCAGTACAGTATTCAATTTATCAACTCCAAGAGTAAATTAAAACAGTAGAACTACCATATGTAAAACAACGCCAAATAATAAAAATTTTCTTGAACTTATATTACATTTGCGTTCACAAATTTCACAGAGCAAACTGAAAAATAATGTTTTGGTTAAACAAGAATCCTAGTTTTTCAATGCTACCCCATAGCAGGAACAGTAGATGGTTGGTAAGGCTGATTAAAATGAAATTCCTTTACGTTATTATGGAAGATCGTCACTGTATGTAGTAATTTCTGATGTAAATTGGAACGAACTTCTGATAGCTATTTTTCTGAGGGTCTATAAGCCATATTTGAGGATTTTGTTAAAAATTGATTGTATAATGTATATTTTTAACATAAAGAATTCAGGTTATTGAAAAATGTTTTTTTTCTACTTTTTTCTTACACTTAAGCTAAATTCTTTTATTTGGGAAACTCGTCACAAAATTGTGGGCTTTTGGAAAAGAAGATACCGTCTCATTGTCTCTTGGGAATTGATAAAAACGAACAGTTTTTCCAGACTTGAATCTATCGGCTAGTGGAAGTCCTACCTCACACCTAAAGTTATTCAATTAATAAAAACGCGAGAACAGACTCATTTTTGAACAACCCTAACTGTTAAAGCAATGTCCACATAAAGTAGCAACGCAAAGTATGTAGCCGCTTCAACAAGTAAATATATTTTATATGATTCGATAACAGTTGAAACTCAAACTTATAAAGAAATGAGATTACTTTAACTTCTTTCGTAATTGAACTTTCAAACATTATTGATGTGAAAATTCCACCAAATAAGTTCTTGATTCCAAGCAAAAGCTATGTTGTAAAGAAAGATCTTTTTTCATGATTTTTCGTTTCAACTATCAGGCCTTTGGAAGACACATCCGTTGTAATAAATTCAGCTGAGTTTGCTCGCTGGAGGAAATTCAAGTTAATCTCTGGCCCACCCCTGGATATAAGTATTAACTTTCTCTCAGTTTCGAGTAATACTATAAGTACGCACCAGGGAAACCTGATAAATTCAGTTTTCTCCATAAACCCAAGTCAACATTTACTTACCGAGGCGGATAGGATTACGTATTAGAAATTTGTGAGTTTGTAATTTACGATCGATTGAGCGAATTTGTGTCTGAAAAAAGGATCCAGAAACATACATAAGAAACTTATTTAATTTAACATTAGCATGAGGCCGAAATAGTAGCCGTAAATATGTTCAAATTTTGGATGCTGGAAATGTTATAGTAAACAGTTCACAAGTTGAACTATTGGAAGGTATATATTTTATGAATGAACATAGGATATTTATAAGAGGCGCAACAACATAAAATAGAAAAGAAATAACATACATGTTTATTTGAATTAAAAGAGTAGGTGTAATAAATTCAATATTAGAACTATCTTCAAAACCGAAAATACAATCAGTAGCAAAATTTCAAATTGAAATTACGAAAAAAGGTAATTTACAAAATTACCTGTCAAAGTGATAAATTTTATATAGGGAGAACATCAAGACAATCGGAAGTAGACCAAAGAAACACACACCTAAATTGAAATTTCATTTGATTTTTTAACAATAAAATCCAAAAAATAATTACAATTTATAAAAAACCGAAAACTCAGAGCGAATTTTTACAGCTTGGCATGCATTGAGCCTTGTTTAGTAATGGTTAAAATACTATTTTAGGGTATATTTTAGCAAAGATAGATTTTTTAGAGTATATTTTAGTTTAGATATAAAATTAATTTCTTTAATAACTTGAATAATTTTTACAGATTTTGCCTAAGGGACTTTTTCATTACCTTTCGATAAAGAATTCGTTCTTTATTGCTTAATATGAGCATTATTTATAAATATATATTGAAAGACGTGAGGAAATTCTGTCTGTTGGAGCAACAAATTTAAGGCAAAACACCCAGCAAAATGATTTTGAAACAGCAAAGGAACTTCTTTAAATTTCAGAAACATCTAATAGTCCATCAGTAAAGCACTGAGAAAAGAACCGCTGCGAAAATGGACCTTTCTTAAAACTACGGGGAAGGATACACAGCCAAACAAAAAATATTATTACAGGTCACGACTGAAACATCATTTCCTTGGTCAATGATGTGAAGACGGCGAGAACCGACTTAACTGAGGCTCTCCAGAGGAGTGACAGTTTTACCAAATGGGATTATACATTTTCAGAATCCTTTTAATTTTGTATCCTTTACTCGTTCAAGATGTCTGGCACATACAGCTTTCTTGTCAAGGAAAGAATTCATATGAGGGTTGCCATTTCAAGCTTTCTTGTTAATCCTTTTATATAATTAATTATTAACTACGCTGCGAATTTATTGAAACATATGTCGCTTAATAGCAACGCATCATAAAAACAAAAAACTGTCGTCTCAGACGGATAAAAGCAATGTTGCAACCGATGTTCTTCGGAATTTTATGTCTAAATTGTAAAACCGGAGACGACTCAATTGATTTTAGAGTGAAGATCGTATTAAAAGAGCGCAGTTTTAATATTTTCTTTGTTTACTGCATTACGAGTCACATCGGTCTCACTGGGTAGTCACAGGGAACATATATATTTTTTTAAATACTTATGTCTAAACTGTAGATATTTGCTTAGTATTTCTCCCTCATTACCCATAAATAAACTCTTGTTGATTCCTATATACATCCACAAAACATAATACGTAGACAATAAACAGATATAAAAATATATTTAAAACATAATATTTAATAACAAAGTAGAAATGGAATCCTTAACTCTTGAAATCTTAGAGAAATAAATAAACAGATGTTTTTCAGTATTACCGTTCAATGGAAGTTATGTCAATTTTGAGTCGTATCGGATGGTTTAAAACGTCGTAGGCAAGAGCAGTTTTATTTTCTTAATTTAATTAGCTGCTGTATTTTTTGTTGAATGAATAAAAATGAAAAAACTAATATCATATGGGATATGAAGTTTAGAACAGTTCAATCATCGAAATAAATTTTTAATAAATAGGAGCAAGTTTTAATTTATTCCTCGTTTTCAGCCGCTTTTTTTCTGTTGTCGGTGAGTCTTCTTTTCAACACCTCAATGGTTTTTATTACGTAAATTTTGGTGCCGTAGTTTTTAATATTAACAGGCGAACCAACTGGATCAGCAATCACGGAATTGTAAGACTCATTTATCAATAGCAAATTGATTACATACTGTAAGAAAAATTGAGATTTTATAAAAAATTGTTAGAGAAGCGTATTAAATACTCAGACACCATATACAACAAAAGAGGGCACAGTACAGAGTGAAGAAACGACCGTAGTGCAAAGCAACTGTATAATTGAGTCAAAGGATTTACTATTTCTGCTGGCCAACACTATCCATATGCCAGCTCTGGTTCGTAAAACACATTTCCAATTTTCAAAATTAAATTAGAAATGGCAAAACAACTGACTTTGTTCGGATTTTGGCGTTTTTAGTTTTATCGGGAGGATAAATGGTTATACCATATTGTAATCATTCAGCTGTATATACATGGGGGTTAGCATATATATATACATGGGGGGTAGCTTCCCATTTGCTTCTCGTTAGTTTCCTCAGGAGTTAACTCCTGGTCGATTCCTTTTGTCGAGTCTTTTGACAGTGGAATTTATTTAAGTCCATGATCTATCCAGTGTTACCCCTAGGTATTTCGGATGGGGTGTATGTTCTATATATATGGCAATTTCGTCCTATTGAATATCAGTTCCCTACTGACTGCTCCCATGTTCAAATTAAAGGCACACACTTGGGCCTTGGAGGGATTAAGTTTCAAAGAGTTCGTTCTTTAGTTTGTGACATGTCGTTTGTATATATGTTGAATAGCATTGGGGAGAGGACACTTCTCTGGGGAAGTCCGCACTTTTGTGATCTCCACCTGCTTTTTCAGCCCTCCAAGCTGACATGGTACTTTCGGTTCTGTAGGAGTCATTCGATAAGTTTGGATAGTTCGTAATCATTAGTAGAATTATAAAATTTGGCAAGGAGGGTTCTTTGGTATACGGTGTCCTATGCAGCCGATAGACACATCCACAAAGACAAATCCGGTTAATTTTTCCTTTTCGAAACCCTTTTCAATATGTTCTGTGACAGCCAATCCCTATACTATTTTCCCGGTCGGGAACCCCTTCCCTGTTGTGAGCTCACTTTCAAGTCTTCACAAATTTTTGATTCTATTAAGCATAAGCCATTCATAGACGTTAAACAGATGGCATAGTAGCGAAATGGGTGGGTAGCCACTTGCAAGGTTAGGGTCTTTATCACGTTTTAATAATGCGATTAATCTTGATTTCCTCCAAGACTTGCAAATTTGTTTTCTCAGGTACCAGGTATTTACCAGCATGCAGATCCACCGTTTTCTTTATCACCGAATTGTTTAATCTATTCTGTGCACATGTCATCCACTCCGGCAGCTCTCCCATTTTTGAGACTATTGCTGGCTTCATTAAGGTCCAAAGTCCCAAACGGTGTATTGACAAGTTGGGACAGGCTTTCTAGAATCCTGTAAATTTTTCCTACCCTATAGTTGGTGTTATATTTTCCGCTTTCCGCTTGAAAAGTTTGTTTAAAAGTTTTTAAAAGTCGCACCACAAGCGCCTGTTGAGAACTTTGTCCAATAACATGTCTGCCGCCAGATCAAACTAAACTGCTGCACAAAATCAACGTTACAACGACAAATTTATTTTTTTTTTATTTATATATATATAAGTTATTTAGTGCAATTCTTTTTCGATTTGTGCGTGTTTTTGTAAAAAAATAGTGCTTCAGTTACATTTTTTAAAAGGGGGCAATGCAAAATTGGTGAAAGTTCCACATGCTCTCAGTTGAACAAAAAACACCACAGGCATTGAGATAGACCCCGTATCTTAAAAACAGTTTTTGAGTTTTTCGTTTAGCTCGTTTATTTACATAGTCGTCTTAAAACTTTTTGGCATTGCAGTGACACTTTTTCTATTGAACCAATCAGCAAAATCTAAAGCTCATGTTAAAGCTAAAACTTTGCAGTCGATTTCAGTCGAGGTATTTGGTTTATATTTAAACTTTTGGTGTTACGTTCCAGAAAACGTTTTATGTCCAACTGTAGAAAATTTATCTGCGATGTTTATTTTTAATCAAAACATTGACTAATAGAAAACAAATGGGCTTCAATAACGCTTCAAACTTCTCAAAATTCTGCAGCAATAATTTATTCAGTTCCAAAGTTAGGGAAATTTTGGCTGTATAACGTTCATTTTGTTGAGTAGCTTAATAGGACGCAGTGTCCCGCACTCTTTCAGATAGCCGCAAAGTGTGCAAACCTCATACGTGTATCAATCTTCATAGATTCTTATCAGGCTCCTTTGCCCTACATACCCACTTTAGAAAACACACGGACAAACCATCCGCCCTGATAACCTTATTATTTCTCATTCTCACCAGCACATTTCTGCTGGTTTCTTTCTTTTCATTCATTTCTCAACTCTATTTGGCTCAGTACCAATCAGTTTCCCTTCAGACCATGATTTTTGTCATGCTTCTCTTTTTGTTACACCTGTTCCATTTGTTGATTCTTTCATAAAGCAACTTCATTGTGAAACAGTTATTATGCAGTTTGTTTTCCAGTATCTCAGTTTTAAGTGGAAATGACATACTTTTACAATTTTTCCGAGACATCCTAATAACACCTTCAGAGGAATGGGACTAACCCTGTATACATGAACCAATATTGACCAAGTATTTTTACAGATGTATAGATCTGTTTGAGTTCCTTCTTTGAGCAATCCATTTGCAAGATTGACCCAAACAAGAACCAAAATTTATCAAACTTAATTCCAATCAAAATAACCCCGTGTTCTTTTACCTATCATGTCTTAAATATAAACTGACGTTACATACCTCATATGCCCTGAACAGTAAATATAATTCTCGGGGTTTGGCATCCATGGGCAGTCCGCTTACGAATAACGTCCGGACCTAAAAAAAAAAAATGACATTAGATTTATTACGAAACACAAAATGATGTCGTGTTTTATTTCAATTGAATGAAAACCGGGTATTTTATTGGGACTAGAAGCAACAGCATTTATAAGAAACAAACAAAATGCCGCAATACACATGATGGAATTAATGAAGTGCCAAAAACAGTTAAAAAATGGTTTAGGCTTTCAACCTTAAAATGCAAATGCGGATAATGATAATTGCCTAAACTGCACTTGTTCGTTTCATTGCGATTATCGATAGAATATTCGATGCAGAAGATTTCTGCAGATTTTCAATTTTATGGTACGTTTACCTACGGGAATCTCACAAAAAAATTATATTTCAATTTAAATTGATCAACAATTAATTGTGTTCTTTCACACGTTGACTACATTCAGTTCATATAACAATTTTTTTAGAAAGAAAAGTTCACAAATGTTGTGTTTATACTGAATCCCCTTTGTCTTACAAGACCAACCAGACAATCCCGCTTCCGTTTCCCTACATTAACGCTACTCGAACACTTACAAACGCAACGGACTAGTGGACAATAAAACAATTTCTTCTTGCCACTGAAATCTTATTTATTTAATAGTATTGTTAACCTAGAATAAGACAATTTTCATATTTGTTTTTTATTTAGATTAAGACTGCATGTATTAAACAAGGGCAGAAAGACCGATAGGTCGATAGCCTTTTTTAGAAATAAAGATGTTTACTACTACTACTACTGTTGTGTTTATTTCTGATTGCAGAATAACATCCCTGTTTGTTTAGCGTAAAAAATATATGGGAAATAACGGAATGTGATACATAAGATATTTAATTTTACGTCTTATTCGACAGCTAACAAATTCTGGCCATTATTCCGGAGCAGCAGATCATTCAAGTTGGAATTAATATTTCCCACATCCAGTTCGCCCAATAGAATAAAAAGAGCACTAAAAGTCTTAAACTTAATATTATAGGCCATTAAGAAAAATTCCACAACAAATTAAATACATTACATAATTTCGAATAAATATAAACTAGTGTTGAAAGAAGGATTTCAATCGAGCAACAGCTAAGGGAACATTAACGTCATTCACTCATTGAAACAACTAAAATTATTTCATAATCAATACGGCTAATCAGGATATTCAATATCTTGGTAATGACGCTGTAAGTTGACAATTAAACTGAATTACGTAATACAAACCCACATTCCCATTGAAAATCATGTATGTCTGAAATGATTACGTTAATTACCACATTAAATATTGCAATTAAAACTGAAACCAACAGTAAACCAAATAAAAAAGACTAGCATAATCCTTCAATATTCATAATAAAAATAAAAATAAGAATAATAAACTCAGCAGCTGACCAATAGTTTACTACAGCTACCGCATGTTCCGCCCGGCAGCAGTATCCTAGATAATTACGAATTTTAACTAGATATCAACAGCTGATGTTTAATGCACGATTTTATGGTGTGGCGTTAGGCTGGGGGGACAGGTGCACCTTGTACAGCGACACCTGTTTTGTTACTGTTATTCGTCTATGTAATGACTTCAGAGCCGTCCCATAAAACGTCTGCAGCGAGCAGCCCCATAAAAGTTACACATTTAAGAGGTCACTTCTTGATAAATTACAAAGTAGAAATAGTTTAGTAAAACTTTAAGAAATGAAGTTCGGGAAAACAGTGTTCCCGACCAATCCACTGTTTCTAAATATGGAAAGAAAAGCCGCAAAAGCTTCAATGCCGATCTGTAGGGTTCAAGAATGTTAATTATATTATATGTTTTATTTACGAAACTTTTCATCAACTGCAGAGTTTTCCGATCGGCGTTCGATGTTGAAAGATTTACAAAACCAACTTAATAAAACCGGTAATTCTTATCACAAAAAATTTTTAGATCTGCATATGTTTATAAATAAAATACTTATGTTGTAATTTCGAAAATGTTAAAGTATTTTACATATTCGTTATAATCTTTTAACAGTTTGACATTTTCGAAGCAACACAAATCCGAGATATGTACAGGTAGATCACTATAAATTATAAATTTAACTAAAAAAATACAGCGTTTATAAGAAATAATAATTGCAGGTGATTTTGTTATTATATGATGCTAATAACATCTAATAAAAAAATAGTTTCTGAAAATAGTTTTCCGCTCGCTATTTTCATTCTGAAAGCATCACTATTAAAAATTATACTAAATTAAACAAATAATGGACAAAATAAGCAAAACCAATACAAACTCTAATTAGACTCATCTCGGGTAACAGGCAAGTTATTGATCGGTTAGGTTATAGATTGTGTTTCGTATAATATAACCGATACATATTCGTATTTCAGTTTTAGTTTATATTTTAAATATAATAACTAGTAAATATGGAAAAGTTGAGATCCCTAAATAATGCGAGAATTGACTCAGACGAGAGAAAAATAGATGAGATCTAAAAGACCGTTAATAACCGATCGAAAGAGGAGTGTGACAGGGAGACACAATCAAATTGTACACATTAGCATTGGAGGAAGTCTTTAAATACTTCGACGGTAAAAATTACGGAAATAAATATCGACGGAGTAGGCCTAAATCGAAGTGAACCTGTCAAAGCCCAAACTTATGAGCTCGGATGCTGTGGGGGTAACCGCCGATAATCAGGCTATTGAGAACGATTCACACTACACTTATCACCGTCATAAAATCCAATTTGAGATAAATTTTTTTTTTGATTTGCATCAAATGTATGCAGCCACTAAATTTAACCTAACCTAGTATCGATATATTATTTGATTATGCATCATAGAATTTCCTAAATAAAGATAATCATGTTTTGAAAGTTTCAAGAAGAATAGGGATTTCTGGGCGGCTTTTGCTATGCTGCGATCTATTCTCAAACAACAGGAGCTCGCCATAAATTAGTGGAGAAAAGTGCTTGAGTTGATGATTTTGGTTGAAAAAAATATACAAAAAATTGCAGGAAAGAACTGGATTCAAACTGCTGTATATAAAAGAACGTGGAAATATTTGGAAGAGGCCTACATCCAGCAGTGAGAAATATGGACTGAGAAGAAGCAAAAATGGCTTTCTTCTAGGTAGCAAATATTACAAAATGGTATTGATTTGTAAAGTTTGTTATATACAACAATGCTAAAAACAATTTTGAAATTAAGGAAAAACCACAATAATTGTGGTCATCATAATATTTGTAATCGGGAAAAATATTTTATTTTATATTAATGTTAACCCTTTCAATAAATTATTTATTTATAATATATTTTTATAATCTGAGTTAAAATGGGCATTTACTGCCGATTTAGAAATTCAGAAATATCTGCATTCTGTCGATCGGAAACAAAGCCTCTTGCGGTCCTATGGGTAATTTTTATGACACAATATATATACAATATATGTATATACCACGTTTTCATATATATTTTAGAACAGCACTTTAGGGATTATTTGAAAAGTTATTAAAAAGTTGATGATACGATTTTTTTTGTTTTTTAAAACCAAACTTTTTGGCCAGAAAAGTAAAACTGTTTTGGAAAATGTAAAAAGTTGACAGTTTACCAACTTTTTGTAATGAAACACCCAGTATATTATTACATATTTTAAAAGAGAATTTTATCAGATTCTGAAAAAATATATTCTCGTTTTCAAACCATGAGCTCTCAAATATTAAAAAAAGTTAATTAGTGTGCTTTAAAACATCAATAGATCCAGAAATAATCGGGATCGGGCAACACCATATTTTTCTATTCATCAGGTGGCAATTTTGGCCGCAATGAACTGGTTTGAATAAGAAAAACTTAATACGGTGGTACTATTTCATTAAAGAATAATTGAACAATCATTTTCACAACACACATATTCAGTTGCGGTTTTCGATATAGTCTTATTGGTGAAAAATACAAATTTGCATATTTCTCATAACTTCTTTATGGGTAACTTTATAGCTAAGGTGAGATAAGTCATTATTTAAATATTTGGAGGATTCTTGTCCTATTGTAGTGAACTTCATAAATACATAAAAACTTCAGTAGCGCCGAGTCCCGATTTTAATTCACATTAACTAAAATTCGAAAAACGATCGTAATAAAACTAGCTTGGATAAAAATAATTTTAACTTGAGTCTTGTTTAATATTAAATGATCGCATACATTAACGTGAATTAACAGCGTGTCTGATAACGAAGCGAACGAGAAACAATCTAATATGTGTGCTGAAGAAGCGAACGAAAAACAATCAATGTATACCTATGCTTACACGCTATATAAGTAACCTGTTTATTCCTCTTTCAGCAGATTTTCTACTTATCGAAAATTAATATGACTTGTATGTGGCAACGTAAATACACGATGGATCTCTAGAAGACATCTGCCCACACAACTGTAGCATTAATAAATAGATTTGTGATTAGTTTCTAAATTGTTCTCTAAATATATAACAATGCCGATAATACATCTTTCGTTTAGTTTATCATCCTTAAGAAGTCGGTAAATATGTCATATATTCCACATGATAGGCGCGCGAACAAGCGTGTCGTTCGTTCAGAGATTTTTCTTGATCTAAAACTTTTGAGCAATCTCCGAGTAACGTAATAGTTGAAGAAGGGCTGCATCCCTACCGATTTGTCACCTTTGCACATTTACATTCGAAAAACATTCTTTAACATAAAGTGATGAATTGACAATATTGACTCGCTTTGTGACAAAGCGTGGATCACCATGGGAAAAACGCAGGTAATCAAATGAAATATATCTATTTATACAGGGTGTCGAATTTGTCGATTCCTCAAAAATATTATCAAATTTTTTTGCTATCGCCAATATCCATCCCAATTTCACAATTTGATGTTATAATTAATAAATGGTTTGCGACTTTTTTATTTTACAGTTTATAAACTCCCACAGCCCACTAAGTCACTAAACATAATTTCTTCCTCTTCTATTTGTTTAAACTATCCGATTAAACTTTTAAAACCGCACACTCTATTATTAAATGTTTCAGCCTTAATTTTCGGTCCGTGATAAAGTTCATAAACATTTCCATATGCGAGATTTTTACATAACACTACTACGAACAAAAAATAATGGAACAAAACACTATTGTCATTCAAGGACAAGGACATTCATGTTAATTTCGTAATTCCACATAATTGTTATTTGTAATGTAGCAAAACGGATGTGACAAGCCGCACTGTCAAACTCGAATAAAAATAGGGTCAAAAACCTCTGTGTCGAGTGAAAGAGGGTATATCGATCATTCACCTGCCGGCAAACACGAGGGTGAACTAAGCCGTGGAAACCACTTTATTAATACAAACCTTGAACGGGGTTTTTATCGAAAAATCCTTGAAAAAATGGTAACAATCGATATTACGCTTTTTTACTTGTATAACTAATTAATACAATGTATTGTATTACTAATTAATACAAGTAATCACATGTTTGTGTTACATAATATACATAAAAACGAATATAAACGTTACCTAATAAACGAGAAATAACTAACAGAACTTGTTCAGTTTATTAATTTAAGCTTATTTGTAGTGCGTAATTCCCGCATACTCAGATAGTGCTCGACCAACAGAACTAAACTGGTCGACTAAATAAACTAAAATACTTTCAAAGTTGTTGTGCTGTACCCAGATTTAAAAATAGTTAAATTTCAATGAAATCTTTTATTGTGGGATATTTAGAAACGGTACGATATACCTACAACAGAAAACCAGCCGGATATCTTCTAAAAGATGATATTTTTTAAACTTACCTCTAAATAGAATCGTAATAAGTACGTAGAATAATAAAATTGTGAATATTCACAGCTTTGGTTGCGCACTTTAAAACAGGAATAAATAAAATTATTTTATAATAAGTATAATAGGGTGGGCTATTACAAATTTTAAAGTATATTTTAATTTTTAAATTGACCAGGTGCCGTGAATTTTTGCAACAAAGAATATATAAAGTGTCTTCTAATAGACAGGGTGGTTCACTTTAAAAGAACCAGTCAAGTATCTTGTAAATTGTGGCTAATACAAGAAAATGTGTTATGCAAATGTTGTAAAATTGCTAGGAGGAAACCCGAAGGTGATATCAACTTTTTTATAGATAGCGCTGTTAACGTCAGGTGGGGGACAACTTCAATATTTAAAACGGATCGGCATATTTTCTACTATGAAAGAATTAATTATAAATGAAAACGTATTAAGGTACATATGTGGTACAGTTAATAGTAAATAATTCTAAATATTTAAAAACCACTAAGATACTATTTACTACCAAACGCATATTATCTTAACAAATATTTTTAATTAAAAAAGATATGAAAATATAATATTTTCTATTATTTATATAATTTTTCCATATTTTTACGGGATATGTATGCTGGCAACGCGTCAATACACTTGACGGCAAATTAAAATTATGTGGATGGCTGAAAACAAAAAATACAAAATTCAGATTTTATTTTGAAATCCATAAACTTTAGCCCATATGCAGATTTATACTTTTCCATTTATAATTAAATGCTGAATAGGAATTAACAGTAAAACACATTTCGTATATTTTCCCGACTGTACTTCAATTCACTCCAGTTGAATGTTAAGGTAGAAACAACTATACGCACAAACTGATGATGGTGGAGAAAGACACCGAAACGTATTTGTAACATTTTAAATAATAAACAATAAAATTGACTGAAACCCAGGAATGTATTGGAGTGAAGTAAAACACATACCAATCCATTTCAAAAATTGAAGTTGTTCCCCTCCTGACATTAACAGCGCCTTCCAATGTATTCCTGGGTTTCAGTCAATTTTAATGTTTATTATTTAAAATGTTACAAATACGTTTCGGTGTCTTTCTCCACCATCATCAGTTTGTCTAAAATATATATTTACAATTATTATCAATTTATATAAAAATTCTTTTCCCATCAAAATTCACACATTAAAATACAAATCACACACAGATTAAAAAGTACATCAAGAACACTGGTTTTCAGGTGATGAGTCAGGACAAACATATCTGGGAAAAGACTAGAATCTATTGTTTAGAGATTTAAATTTTAACTTCAACTTACGTGTATAGTTGTTAACACTTTAACATTCAACTGGTCACTGAATTTTCCATATTCTACTCGATATCAAGCGAGCGAAACAAAAAAACTGTTCATCTTTCGCCTTTTCTTTGCATTCTAAGAATTGCTTGGCAAATTCCTCAATATCAGGTGTATTTATTTCATTTACTTGGTCCAATCAGTTCATACATGCGATCATATAATTAGTGTATGATACACAGAGCTAAGATTGTCTGTGTCTGATCTGAAATTCATTGCATTTTGATGTTTTTTAATCTGTATCATTTCATGGATTCTTCTCTTATTATAGTTGTCCTCATTGATCAATATTTGTGTGTTAGCGAAATCAAAATCATGCAACTTTTGTTGTGCATGTTGTGCTAATGCTGCTGCATTCTCGTTAATCTTTCTTCAGCTATACTTATCTTCGTATATTCTTTTTTTTAAATATTGCCCTATTTGACCTATGTATGTTTTGTCACAGTTCAAACAGTCAATCTTGTATATTACGTTAGGTGTGTCCAACTTATCGCTTCTAGGTTTAAATTTTGTAAAACACTCCCTTGCCAAGTTGTTATTAGTTTTTTCCGCTATAGTAATATTATGCGGTTTTAAAACATTTTTTATTTTTGTGTTGATTTCTGGTATGTGCGGTAATGATACATACTTGATTTCACCTTCTTGTTCTTTTTTATATTATTTATGTTGTTCCATTTATTTGCATTGTATATTTTATTAATTCTTTGTTTTACAATTGGTTCGAAGAATTCTTTGGGATAGTTGTTCATTATTAGTACCTCTTTTATTTTTTCAAGATTTTTTTGTCTGTATCCACAATGTGCTAATTTTATCGCTCTATCAGTAAGAGCTGTTACCACACTTTTTTTTATATTGTATAGGTGCATATGATTGGTAATTCAAGTATCTACCAGACCACACATCCTTTGTGTACCAGTTTGTTTTTATTTCCCCATTATCGTCATATATAACCGTCATATCCAAAAGTTTAATGATCTGTTTTTGTCTTCCTCAATGGTGAATTTAATGGTTTCATGGAATGCATTAAACTTATCTAGTGTGTATCGAACTTTTTGGTTTGGCAGGCACATGATGCAGGCACTTTCCCAGTTATGGCAACTTTTTGGATATGACGGTAATATATGACGATAATGGGGAAATAAAAACAAACTGGTACACAAAGGATGTGTGGTCTGGTAGATACTTGAATTACCAATCATATGCACCTATACAATATAAAAAAAGTGTGGTAACAGCTCTTACTGATAGAGCGATAAAATTAGCACATTGTGGATACAGACAAAAAATCTTGAAAAAATAAAAGAGGTACTAATAATGAACAACTATCCCAAAGAATTCTTCGAACCAATTATAAAACAAAGAATTAATAAATATACAATGCAAATAAATGGAACAACATAAATAATATAAAAAAGAAAAAAGAAGGTGAAATCAAGTATGTATCATTACCGCACATACCAGAAATCAACACAAAAATAAAAAATGTTTTAAAACCGCATAATATTACTATAGCGGAAAAAACTAATAACAACTTGGCAAGGGAGTGTTTTACAAAATTTAAAGCTAGAAGCCATAAGTTGGACACACCAAACGTAATATACAAGATTGACTGTTTGAATTGTGACAAAACATACATAGGTCAAACAGGACAATATTAAAAAAAAGAATATAGGAACATAAGTATAGCTTAAGAAAGATTAACGAGAATGCAACAGCATTAGCACAACATGCACAACAAAAGGTGCATGATTTTGATTTCGCTAACACACAAATATTGATCAATGAGGACAACTATAATAAGAGAAGAATCCATGAAATGATACAGATTAAAAAACATCAAAATGCAATGAATTTCAGATCAGACACAGACAATCTTAGCTCTGTGTATCATACACTAATTATATGATCGCATGTATGAACTGATTGGACCAAGTAAATGAAATAAATACACCTGATATTGAGGAATTTGCGAAGCAATTCTTAGAATGCAAAGAAAAGGCGAAATATGAACAGTTTTTTTTGTTTCGCTCGCTTGATATCGAGTAGAATATGGAAAATTCAGTGACCAGTTGAATGTTAAAGTGTTAACAACTATACACGTAAGTTGAAGTTAAAATTTAAATCTCTAAATAATAGATTCTAGTCTTTTCCCAGATATGTTTGTCCTGACTCATTACCTGAAAACCAGTGTTCTTGATGTACTTTTTAATCTGTGGGTGATTTGTATTTTAATGTGTGAATTTTGATGGGAAAAGAATTTTTATATAAATTGATAATAATTGTTAATGTATATTTTAGACAAACGGATGATGGTGGAGAAAGACACCGAAACGTATTTGTAACATTTTAAATAATAAACAATAAAATTGACTGAAACCCAGGAATACATTGGAATGAATTGAAGTACAGTCAGGAAAATATACGAAATTAACAGCGCCATCTATAAAAAGTTGATGATCATCTTCGGGTTTCGCCCTAGCAATTACACATCATTTGTACAACACATTTTCTTGTATTTGCTATAATTTACGAGATATTTGACTGATTCTTGATATTCTTATGAGTTTTCATTCGATAGAAAAACAAAGCAACAACAGAACGAGAAACTGAAAAAAGTGTAATATTACCATATTTTTTCCTTATTTAGACAGCAGATTTGATATTTCTCAGTAACTATCATAATTTTGCTAAATATAAATCAAATGAAGATCCTGAAATTCAAGGTTATTTTCGCGAGAAGTTCTTTAGCATTTTCAAATTCAAAGTACTTTCATGCAATCAAATTATTGGAACGACTGTAAAAAGGCGTTTCAATAAACTAAAGTAATAGTAAAGCCAGCAGGGCGAGATATTAATTTAGACGGATATGATTATTTCAAAATTGCTTAAATAAGTAAAGGCAAATACATATGCAAACAAGGCAGATTCAAACAAAAACATAACTTTTATAAATACTTAATATATTAGCAAACTGAGGATTTAATTAACTAGCAAACACGAATACAGATTATGAAAATTCCTTGGGCAACTTCAGGATTGTTTATAGACATGAAAAAATATTTGCCAATCCGATTCTAAAGAAATGAATATATTTATTACAGAAACTCAAAAAACAAATTTAAAAGCTAATTAAAAAATTCCTAACCAAACAAATTAATTGCAGTATTTAAAAATAAAGTAATTAAATTCTCCCTTTCAGAAGAAACAACGATTTCATAAAGCATGTTCTGATTAAAAAATAATTTATCAGCACCAAAACTTTGCTTGATAAAAACAGCTATTAGATGAGTTTTCCTGATATTTGTTCGCTTTAATCCCGTATTGATAAATATTTTGACTCAAAAAGGATAACAGCATAAACGTATTGAATAACGGGGAATAATCTAACCATTCTGACACCGGAGTAACATTATCATTGGTTGAATTCAACGGTTAAAAACAGCAGACTAATGCGGCAGGTGCATTATGTACCCGCACGATTTGACTTTCCCCTTGCTTTTCCCCTTATACCTGGCTGTTAAATAAATAATTAGGTAGGTGGAAGCGAATAAATGGACGAAACCCGGATGTTCAGCAGGAAACTGAAAAAAACAAGTATACATTATTATGCAGTTACGCATTATGAATGCTATAGTCAAAATATACAATTTTAACCAGCAAAGACCTGTCCTATACACACGCGGAGATAACGAACATTTGTCAGTTTATTTTATTTTCTAATGATAATATGTACAGTTTTAAAAAGCAGAATATGAAATCAAACCTTAAATATGTCTGAATAGTTCCAACAAGCGCGACCAATGAGCGTTCATTACTTATTATTCCCATATGTTTGAATAACCGAGAAACTGTAGAAGTGCGTACTTAATAATGCCAATTCGAATTGCTACAGACCACTAGAACCAAACTGAAAATGTCAACACATGCAGAACTTTAAAATTGTAGCTTGCTCTTTTATTTTACTTTTAGATCATTAATTTGCAATTTCCGAAATATTTGACAAAACTGCTCAATTTGACCATCAAATTAAAAATCTGCTGCATTCCTGCAGCAAATATCTTATTAAATAATAATTATTAGATTATTATTATTACTTAATAATTGAAAATGAACAGCTGTTGCTAATGTTGATTCGTTGATTCAAAACTACTGAACTGCTTAAAGTTTTCTGTTTCTTATGAGCATTAAAACTGTCGTTGATAGGCGCTTTTACATATGATTTTTTAAAGTGTGTTTTTAGAGGTTAGAGCAATCGATGTGTCTCGGCCGGTTTAGAAATGTTCACAATTACTTCAAATTAGTCAGCTGCAAATGTCGGGGAAACAGAACTAAATTATTTTGATCAAAGCGCAATAACATGACATTAGAACCCTTTTACTGTTTAACACGTTTTATTAGACTTTAAGTACATACGAACAACCTTAATATTGACGACGGTTTAAAGATATATTTTAACATAAAACGTGATTTGCAAAATTTAAAACATTCGAAAAAATAACGTAAAATGACGGCTATATAAACATTTTAAAATACACTTCGTGCTGTTTATTTCAAGCAATTGAGTCTTCTGGAGAATTGAATGTGAAGTTGCTGAAGAAAGTAAACGTTACCGCATCTAGAAATGTTTTATTACTGAAGTCATTCTGAAGTCAGTATTCCTAAGCAACGTTCAAGATCGTGTTGCGTTTGATGGGAACAGACACCCCAGCCTGGCAAGCCTTTGAAAGCTTTCAGGCAGATTTTCTACTGCCTACTTCTCTACAGCTTTGTCCACTTTTTTCTTTAATGACTTTCCTTTAACATCATGCTGCGATATGAAATATAACGACTCTTGTAAACTATTAAAACCAATGTTGTGAAGTAAGATTATGAAGTAAATGTGCACCGCTACGTGATGTGGTGCGTGACAAAACTCATTCAATTGGGAACTCAATTGAAAACCCAAAATTTGAAACTCCGATTTTTTCTCAACTGATTAAAGTGACGAATTTATAGTTCCATTGGTAAAATTAATCTATTCCTAATATTGGCCTTTTAAGTTCACTTCACCAAAAAGTTGGGAATCAAAAACATTGATGCGTTAATTTTTTGTTTAGTTTTTAGAAAATTTTTTTCTACTTTTTTTTACGCCCTTCCCTGCAGATAATACATCCAGAAAAATGATGTCAACTTCTAATCATCCTGTATAAAACGCTCTAAACTCAGTGATGACTTAGTGAGAGGTTTTCTAAAAAAGTAGTGAAATTGAAGCGAAATAATTTCGAAGCAATGATTCATTAATTGCTTGCAGCATAAACTTTTACTTTCAACTTTAAAGTTTGATTTATTAGTCCTCCAGTAAAAAAAATATAAAGAATATAAATTTTAGATACTTGGAGTTACTTTTATAATCAAACGAATAATAGAGTCAAAGTCAAACAAATAACGGACAAAAATCTTTGCTTGCAGTACCGAAATTAAATCTCGTTTTAGCAAAATAAACATGCGCTTATTTCCAATGAGTAATAATATAGTAATACTAAATTGGGTGCAATACACTGTTTCTTTCCTCTTCGAGCTTATGACTTAAATTTAAATTGTTCAAAACAAAACAGCGTCTTTGGCTTTAAGGAACGTTCCTTTTTATTCCATATTTGAGATTCTGCATATTTAACATTCAATTGATAAGAAATAATCTAAAAAGCTCTAATATAGAGAACATTTGTGTTTTTTCCGCTGTTAATATTATATTTAAGGCATCCAGTTAACTGGCTTCCATTACACGGTTAACACAGAACTGAAAAGAATATTTATTTCAAACACTATACTTTTTAATTTATGGTGAGTGCCACAGGGCTTATTTTAATTATTTGTTTCTTCTCATATTTCAAAAACAAAATAAAAAAAACATTTCTAGGTCAAACACAAGTCCTGTTTATGAAAATAAATTATAAAATATTATTAAGCTACAATGCCATTCCAGCTGGATGAGCCGTTACTCTTGACTTCATGCAGATGGCGTATTCGTTTTCCTACTACATATACAGGGTGTCCGAAAAAGGTGCGATTTAATAAGGCAAATCTACTTCAAAAATGAGTGAGACAAATTCCTATAACACTTTTGCGAAAACTCAATAATAACGGACCTACAGGGCGTTAAAGTTAGATTTAAAAATTATTTTTTTGATATAACTTTTTTGTTGGTTATCAGATTTTTTTTTTAAATTTGGAACACTAATTACTGATGATCAATTGTATTATTGTTCAAAAGTTGACCTTTATCCATTAATGTTAAGAGGGTTAACTCACCCATGTCATCTACTTAATAACCTAAACTTTTTTATTTTCAGCATTTTGTTGTGTGTGATTTGGAAAAATTAAAGAGCGTTCAAAATTACGTAAAAAAGGTTTACTTGTAACATGTCTCTAAAATGATCCGCTTTCGAAAAAATCTACTTTTAAAATTATCTTGCACGGCGTAAGTAATAACGCACGTCAAATTATTTCCAATAGATTCCCCTAATAGATTTATTTACGTCTAAGAGTAGATAAACAGACCATTTTTCAGCCATTTTTCATTGACAGTTCTTAATTGATTCGCTATTGTACTCTCTATTGCTATTGTAAATATGTACGCAGTCATTTAGAACCCCCACGGTTGTTAAAACTTGCAGTTTCAAAATAAATTGTCTTTTTTTAAGAATTTTGGAAAGCAAGTTACTTAACTCTGGGAAGCCAGATGCCACACATCAATAAAAAAATTGTGGAACAGTAGTGATACAGTGCAACAATTATCCATTTTCATAAACGTCTTTTTACAAAAGTTACAAGCATGTTACATTTTATATTATAAATGTAAACGTAAAAGCATAATTCAAGATTACCAAGCGACAACGCGATATTATCTCGCCAAAACTGTTCACCCTGGCGCAACAGACGTGTTTAAAAATCTAACATGGGAGAGGAAAGGCATCAATATCGATGGGAAGTTCTTGTCTCATCTACGTTTCGCTGACGATATTATCCTGGTGAGCGGTGATGCCGACGAGCTTGGACTCTTGCTGAGAGCGCTGAAGGAAGCTTCGGACTCCGTGGGCCTGAGGAGGAACCTCCAAAAGACTAAGATCGTGAGTCAAGGTAACATCCAGGTCACACTCGACAACCACACGCTTGAGGTATGTGTAAGAGTATGCGTACCTTGGCCACAACATCAAACTTAGTATGAACAACCAGACAGCTGAAATCACCAGGCGAATTGACCTGACGTGGGTGACTTTTGGAAAACTTGACCACAGCCTCAAACAACCGGACATACCCATCAACATGAAGCGGAAATCATTCGACGCCTGCATCTTACATGTCGTAGCCTACGGCCTCGAAACCATGACTTTGATACAAAATAGGGCGATCCGACTCAAAGTGTGTTAACGGGCAATGGAACGTGCAATACTAGGGATCAGCTTGAGGGACCGAGTCAGGAACGAGATCATCAGAGACAGAACTAGAGTCGTTGATGTCATAGAACATATTGCCACCAATAAATGGCGCTGGGACGGGCACGTCGCCAGGGATGACATCAAATGGACAAAGATCATAATGCAGTGGCGGCCCAGAGAAATTAGACGAAGTGTGGGGCGACCACCAGCTAAATGGAGGGATGATATACAGAGGAAAGCCGGCAAGAACGTGGATTATGAGTGCTCAGGACAGACAGCGGTGGAAAAACACGGAAGAGGCCTATGTCCAGGAGTGGATGAGAATAGGCTGAAGAAGAAGAGGCAACGGGCATTGGTGTTTTTAGTGATTAGGAACGACCGACGTTGAAAATCAAACGCGGTTATCAGTATCCATTCGTATCGCTATCGGTATTCGGTGCTGACCATTTAACAGTTACTTCTAGTTACTAGTTCGTCTGAGCGAGTACGCGGCTGTCGGAATCCATCGGTATCGGTATTGATATCGGTATTGGGACTGGTACTGTACAAGTTACTTCTAGTTACTAGTCAGTCTGAGCGAGTACGAGTAATAACGTATTCGGATTCCGACTCGAAAGTTAGGATGGGTGACTTGATTTTCCGAGAACGATTACTTGAATACTCGTTTCATAGCTTGGTTCGGTATTAGTTACTTCGGATACGGATGAGTAACGAGTTCCCGAATAACAATTAGTTACTTTTTTCCCACCACTGCATTGCAACGCGCCATGCTTTCAGCTAATACGAACCAATGATTCCAAAATTAAACTTCTTTTAAAAATTCTCTCTCCTTTAAATTTTCAGTCCTAAATTATTTCGTAATTATAGTTCCTGAGAGCTCACTCTAATAAATGGGATAGCAAGGGTTAGAGAATGGTGCTTACGTGCTCCGCCTGACGTCTGCATCTACTGCTAGGAATAGCTTTTCCGGTAACTAGCACTGACAAATAATCAACGACCTCACAAGCACAATAAATGAGACTAGTTGCGGTTAATGTGTGTAAGATTCCAAGTTTGACTAATATTGTGTGGATACAAATATACACAACAGCTGTTTTGCCGATTATTAATATTTAGCCATATACAGCTATTGCTGTCCTTAACTGATGAGCTAATGAATAGCCTATTCAATAATCTGACCCGAACCTTTTGCCCGAATCATGGGATTGACGGTATTGATGATCATGAAAGTTTTCACTGGGCCATAACTGTTCGTAAAGCTCCAGAAGATAGTTTGCAAACCCGGCAAGCCATAGGCAATATGTTACCGAAGATAATTCTTAGGTTAGTCTACTTAAGCTGGCTCTTTGCAGTTGAAGTAGTGGCAGTAGTTTTCAGCAAATATTTCCATCTATGATTTAGATAGAAAGCGAGCTTTGGAAAAATGTTCAATATTTTAATGCACAATCGAAAAAGAATTTTGTCGCTTCCAGAGGACTCTTGACAACATCCGTTTGTTCACCTTCGTTATTTTAAAACAGGAGCTGCTAAATACAATGAGCTTCATAAAAAACATGTAAATGTAATTTGAGTAAATTTGCTATTACATTTGACTACTTCTGCAAATGTCTTGCATATTAACATCGCTCATCAACATCACTTCCATATTGTCCGTCTTTGTCGAGCTTCAATATTTTAACTTATTCAATTTTTGTCCAAAGTAATAGTCATATTAATATGTACATTGCTGAATACCACGTGATTCCTTTTTTGAATGCCCAGCAAGACTAAAGATTAATTTATCGATTTAGACCCTCTAATGACAACACGGAATCTCATTATGGAGCTTAATAATTGGGTAAACTGTACATTTAATAAACATCTCTAGAATGAAATGTTCAACCTCATAAATCTTTTTTTATTTTTGAATCTTATATTTTCCATTTTCTACTTGGGTCTTAAAGCCTTGTGTTTGGGCCTTACTTGAGCGCTGATAATTTCATCTGCAAAGTCTGAAAAATATTTGATTTATCAAAAAATCACCTCAAAGTTTTCCTAAAAAGTATCTTCTTCTAAAATCATTCTTTTAACTATTGCTTCACTGTTTTATAGCCGTAATGTTAACGTTTCTAGAGAACCGTTAAGAATACTAACTGAATAATTTTAGATAATGCTTCTATCACTTCAAACATAATGAAATTTGTCGGTTCATTCTGTTCACAATGGAAGATCTAAAAAAATCGTTTTTTACAAGTTTAAGGAGTTACAAGAACAGTAAAAAAATAATTGTTATTAAAAACTGAAATATTTGCAAAAAACTAGATCAGAAGGATGTCAACAGTGTTTTAGGCTAAACGGTAAATTCAACTGGATTCGTTAAGTGTAGGAACGTTAAGGAAATGGAACCTTTGACAATGTTGTCACAATACGCGATGAATAAATGTTACATAAATACCGATAATCGGTAATATTAGTTGTTAGTCGATTGAGAAAATTACCAACACACTCAAAAAAGCAAACAAGAAAGTATTTTCCAAAAAAAATCTACTTGGAAAGTGTGTTCTGTGATGAGAATCCATAAAACAGGATGGATTTAAGCCAAAGGCACTGGCTTTTTCTTTTTTTGGATAAATAAGTGAACCGTTACAATTCATGCGGAAGTTCCAATGTTACCTGCTTTAAACGACTCAAAAGCGTGAAACAAAAGATAATGAATCCTACAAGAACAGTTCTGCAATGAAATTATGACCAATCGCTCCTCGACTAACAGATTCTAAGCAACAACCAGTTTGTAGCTTGAAAAATCGGAGAATAGCTTTGCATTTCCCACATATTTTATTTGCATATAATCTAACAAGTATTCGTGAGTGGGGGAATAAATCTACGTATCTGCGTTTTTTTTATTTCAAGATGCGGCATTTAATAATCGTTCAATGTGCAGTGCACAGTCCATAAATCACATACCTACTGTTAAAAAAAGCTAGTTGGCTTTATATACAATCCGTGAGAAGCACGTTAAGGAGCTCTTCCTGCCTTTTGTTAGCGAAAAAAAAGTAACTTAAGTCCATGAGACTGAAAAAATATTTAACTTTCTTTAAATATGACTAAACATAACTTTATTGACGTTTGAAAACAAGAAATTTTAGTCGATGTTGAAGCGACTTTTAAGACGTTAATTCGAGCACAAAATCGAGTTTTTGACGTAATACAGTAAATAATATACAGGGTGAGTCAGCGAAGCGACACCCCATTCTTATATCGTACAGATATAACGACTGAAAAAAAACGTGCATAAATGAGTGGTGGTGGACACAAATTATTTACTTGCTTCCTTTAAATTCTGCGAATATCGTTCTTTGTATTACTGCCAATAAAACAATCCAGCAGTTTTGACATTTACATCTATACGAGTTCTGCGGAAAGGGCGACTATTTTTAATGACAGGAAAATTACAAAGCAATTTAGATTCTTCCCTGCTTGTCTCCACTGGTACAACCTAGTTTTGTTTCATGTGGCATTTCTCACAGTTTTAGATAAAAAAATATGGTTTTCAGTTTTGGATACATGTCTAGAATCTGAAATAACCGACAAAACTGACTCAAGTGCCATTTCTAAAATTTTTAATATATTCAAGAGTGAGTAAAATATCATATTACAAAAGCTATTTTGACCCCTTATAAATTCGTTTTTTATTCATCTGATTATTGAATTTTTACCTCGTCTTCATTAATCAAGTCTACGCTATCCATGTCAGCCAAGTGTGAAACAACAGCTGTATAAAATAATACTCAAGCTAACGTTCTAACACACAGAAGGTACTGTCCCGGATCCGGAAACCGGCAATTCGCGAGAACAGAATGCGCGACTAACTCCGGTATTACCGCGAACACACAAAACAAGAACGTTGAAGGGTGAACCAGAGTAAACTGAAGAGATCGGAGTCAACCTGCCGTGCCGTTGGAGGGTATTGTTTTAAGGGCTCGTCTTGCGCCGTTGCCAGTTTGTCGGAAAGGGGACACACGCTTTATCTACCTGAAATATTTACGTGCCATTATTCGCCTGTGAACTATTGCGTATCGATCCAATACCGTCAATTGGTCTAATGATTAATAATTTGTATCGCCCGAAATAAACCAAGTTACCAAAGCAACCACTAAGGTTATACGCTGTTTCTATGTGGAGTAATAATGTCGCGATTTTGAACGAGGAGCTTATTTTTTCATATTTTATAGACGAGATCCAAAGAGTTAAGAGCAAATCATCCACTTTACGTTTCTACGAAGAAATATCTCTGTTCCAAGACCAATAGCTACACTAATAATCAATGAAGCAAACATACATGCGGCTAATTAAAGCTAGTCTATAATTTTTACTGCACACAGGTTGCTATTTTCCACTTAATCACCATCGTCAAAGAATCTGATTATCGGGAAATTATGATAGTTCATTTTATGTCGAGCAGATTAAAATCCAACTAACCACTATTGAAAATAGTTTCATTCCTTTCTAAGAACAATGCCATCTAAAATGAAAAATGGAATAGTTTGACGGTGACGCTTTTTTACTTTTACTAGAGCAACGAAAACTAAAATGGACAACATGTTATGGTCAAAGGTCTTTATTCCCAAAAGATTTTTTTCCGAAATAACTACATCCAATTTAATTAAGATACTAGACTTTTTGCTTTATAATAAGTTTTACTCAATGGAAAACCGTCAATTTTCCTGGTCAACCCCTGTTTTAAGATATATTGTTGTTCATAATTTTTTTCGTATATTTCTTTTTCCTGACTGTACTTTTAATTCATTCCAATATATTCCTGGGTTTTTCAGTCAATTTTATTGTCACTAATTATGGTGTTATGTGATGAGCCCTGCGTTTCGTCCCGGGTCTACCTATTGGACTCGTCAGTAAGGCTTTAGGTAGACCCTGCCTTATACGCCAGACATCGGTTCTACGTGTTCGGACGTAAATGAACCGAGCCGGTATAGATCTTCTGCGGTGAGATATTGGCAACCCGTGTTGCCGATTAGCATTAGATTGAAAACCACTCGTTCCATTCTGCTTTTTTTCTCCCAAGCATCTATATCTTTTTCGTATATTTCTTTTTCCTGACTGTACTTTTATATTGTCAATTTTATTAGTGACAATAAAATTGACTGAAAAACCCAGGAATATATTGGAATGAATTAAAAGTACAGTCAGGAAAAAGTAATATACGAAAAAGATATAGATGCTTGGGAGAAAAAAAGCAGAATGGAACGAGTGGTTTTCAATCTAATGCTAATCGGCAACACGGGTTGCCAATATCTCACCGCAGAAATCTATACCGGCTCGGTTCATTTACGTCCGAACACGTAGAACCGATGTCTGGCGTATAAGGCAGGGTCTACCTAAAGCCTTACTGACGAGTCCAATAGGTAGACCCGGGACGAAACGCAGGGCTCATCACATAACACCATAATTAGTGACAATAAAATTGACTGAAAAACCCAGGAATATATTGGAATGAGTTGTTCATAATAAAACATATATTGACGAAAGAGTTGAAGGCTTCCTCTGCTTTGCTAATTCTCTAAAATAAGCCCGCAGTTTTTTTTCAAATACTATGTTTCCCACATTTTATGACCCGCCATTCTTTATAGAGGTGATAGACCATAGGATTTGTATCTTAATTTCCTTTCTTCAGTTAATGAATATTTTTCAGTCTGCAGCAATTTCTCGAACATTGTGTGAAGCAGTTTATAGCAGTTTCTTCGATTTTAAAATAATCATTCTGATAGCAGATAGAATAGTAATATAACCTAGTTTAAATTTTCATTCCGGTTCCGAAACTTAGCAGACCGCGGCGTAATCTCATCTCTCGACAGTAATGAAGCACTTTCCACATTCTTATGTAATATACTATTGATATTGAAGTCGTTCAAAAAAGCCCACATATTATATCAGCGTTAAAGATAAAAGAAATATAATAAAAGTAGCAAGTTAACCTTCAAAAACGTTACGCCTATGTTTTCGATGCGCTATTTAATATTTACATAAGTGTTAAACACATAATCCAAGTTTGGTGGAACAGTAATTTGATCAATTACAATAGGATTCTTTCCCTTCCTTAGGAAGTATTTTTCTACTTGATTTAGGTCAAACCAACGCAAAAGAATTTCTGATTTAGGTATCTTCGTTTGATAGTTTAGTCTCCCTACACCTTGTATAGCTATATGACCTACATATTTTGAACCAATCCAACAACAAGATCCCCCTTGTCCATTCTTCACCACGACGACATCGGTACTGGATGAAGTTCCACTAATAAGATGGACAGTTAATAGCCACTGACTGATATTAACATTTTATAATATAATGAATTACTAAGTGCTTCATGTTTTGATAAATAGTTTTCGATTGAAATATCAATACTAGATTTTAAGGGCTCAACAAATTGTGTTAGTTCAACTAATTAGTAAATTAAATGAATATATTATTTCACGATAGATCCCATCGTGTTTTCATGGCTGTGGTAGTAGTAGCAAATATAATAGAAAACTTCCAGTTTGGTACAATTAAGTACAATTTAAGTACATGTTATAGTTGCAGTCTGAATCGTGATATATTCTACATAACATTCCCACGTAAAAAATATAATAAATAAGGACATATTAAAATAAATAATTGAACACTTCAAAAATTTTAAATATTGACTTTTCTGTTAAACAATAATAATAGTTTAACGATTTTTCAAGTTCGTCAGGTTAAATGTCATCATATGCAGCGGCTTGCAATTAAAAGAAACCAACAATGGGTTTTTACGGTTTATTGACAAACGCTTTGTAAATGTAGCTTCAAAAAAGTTTTGATTACGTTTTTTATGTTAAGTGTTGCTTCTAAAATCATAAACAATTATGTTCAATGGGATGCCCATTTGTAATGCACCAGGCTGTAAAGAAAATTAAAAAAAAATGACGGAAAGTTAGGAACGTATTTATAGAGAAATACTGCACCAAGTCATTACAGTCCTTAAAAAAATATTATTGGTGCATTATTTAAAAGCGATAAAAGTGCAGTTGTGCCCAGTTTAATTTATTGATGATTTGTTAAGGTTCATGTTTACCTATATTTTTGACATTATATCTACTAACGCCAAATAAAAAGTATAACCTTTATACCAAAAGCCACCAATATTTATTTATTTAGTTAAACCAAATGTTTTAAGACCAAATCGACCCTGAATATTTTATGCCAACTTTTAATGTCCAATTAGCTGGCTATGAAAAAATGGGCATTAAAAGTTCTTAACAGACCGTTATGTTCAAATATATGCTTAATTATCAAAGATATAATGTTTCAAGATAAAAATTGATATAAAAACTTTTTATTTATTTATTTACATTTTTTATTTAGGCTATTTATATTATAATTGAAATAGTTAAAATCTCTATGTTAAACAGGTTCAGCTAATATCTTCCATTATCATTGCTTTCACTTTTGGAGCATAAAATTAATATTGCTCCTTCTCGGGTCCTGTATAGGGATAAAATATTTAAATTTTATTGCCAAATTCATAATTCCTCGGCTTTGGATCATTTCCAACAAACTGCGGAATGCGTTCGCCAAGGTGCACAATTCTTACATTTCTTGATCACTCTTTTCGTTTAATGCGATAGACTGACGGAAATAACATTCATCAAGCCTCGACAAGCATTAATAAATGATGGAAGAGAACGAATATGTTTCTGTTTCAAAAACTAACAGATTAGCGTACGATTAAAGAGTTACCCTCAAAAAGTGTACTAATCTGACTGCTCTCACTATAGCGTTATAATTTGTAGCGTCAGAAATAGTTGTTTAAGTACATTTTCAAACAATTTACATATAAATGTTTAAGTCCAGGAAAACAAATTAAGAATAACTTTTTTATGGTCTTCTGTCGGTTTAGAGAAAAATATGTTAACATTAACATTAAATATTCAAGCAAAAAACACTATGTGGGAAATTTACTTTCAGTGTTTAAAGTGATTTAAAACTGACAAGTGAATAAAAACTTTAAAGAAGCTTTGAGCAATGCAGCAATAGCCAGATCAAGCAATATGCACATTTAATCATTAGGTGATTAGAATGTAAAATTTTCCTGATCGACTTTGGAAACTCTCTAGATACATAATTCCACAAATTGAGTGAGTGTGGCAGTGAGCGTCAAATAGAAGCTACGCTTGATAAACACAAGTTGATTTGCAAGTTTTCCTGTGAAAGTAAGGGGTGGAAGACATGGTTGCCGTTCTATACGACCAGACATGTTCCCGGATACAATTTTCAATGTATATACTTTATGCAGTGGGTAAATAGTTTCGATCTTCAGTACATAGTAGGGCTGACTAATCCCATTTAGGTATAATTTATTAGCAGTTAATGCTAGTTTTATTTGCACGACATAACCAAGAATAATCTAACGGTCATTTTGCTTATATTTCAAAGTTCACACAGTCTACACTCAGTGCAGACAAGGTCATCAATGTTTTAGACTTGAATTTTTTACTCTGACTTCTGTGGCATTTGGTTTTCACTAATTCTGGGATGTAAAATTTATTTTCCATTAAAGTTCTTATTATGTGATGTGGGTCTCAATCATCAAACTTAGTATCATGATATCATACTATACATGTACTATAATCTCATATATATCAGTCTTAAGCTGCAGAATAAAAAGCACAGCTTCAAAAATTTTCTTTAAGTGCGAAAAATTTGTGTTTAAGAAACATATAGACATGATGCCACAGGGTACGTCTCTGTGATGCATAAAGAAGATCCACATTTAGGCTGATGTCATTGATATAGCAAATTAAAGTGCCTTGCTTGTCCTGTTACTTTCATGAACATGATGGACTAAATGCCAATTTTGATTTCAAAATGTAGTAGTTGCGCTTGCAAACTAAATCATATCCATTAGACGATAATAGCAGATGATATTCGGAATATTAGATTTATATTAGAAGGCATTATGGTTAGAATCTGACGTTCTGAAAAGAATGAGAGAAGAATCTAAAGTTTAAATTTTCGACCCTTGGATTAAAATGCATTATTGAATAAGTATTAATAAGAATAATAACAACTATAAATTTGGAAATAACTTCTTCAGCTCAACAAATATTGTTTGCTCAAAAGCTTTAAGCATCACGTATAATTTTATCTAAAAAGATGCTACTCTAAATAAAATATGAGATAAATCTTTTCAATTCATTCTTCATGTGTATAATTTGAAACAAAACAGAAAACAATTAACATTTAGAAAGTCTTTCAAGTTAACTAATAATACTAAAGTTCTAAGTTCTACTAAATTCTTCTAAGGCCCATATGCTTCAAACACTTCATATTGAAACGTCACCCCATTTTTAAAAATAATTGTCATTAAGCGATCAATTATTCGTTACGGCTAATGAGACTGTACCCCGAGAGCTTCTAGAGGCTAATTAGTATCTACTCGACCATCAACACAACAGCATCATATAAATAAACTTCATATATTCGATATTGTTTGTGCCTCTTTTGCGATTAAGGGGTATCCAAGCGAACCACGCACTTTTGCTTAAGGGGCTCCTGCCAATATAAACCTTTTGTCTTTCTGCCTGAAGCACCTAGATGATCCGGTACCTTTTAATTGGTTCATTGTTTAACTTTCAATAGACAACTTTTGTATTTGAAGTAACAATAACGGCTAATTGTGTTCTAGATTTGTAACATTCCGTTTATATTTCGATTCTTAATAAACGCATTTTGCAACTAAAGAGATATTTAGAAATATATGAACAAACTGTTTTGAAAAGGAAAGTAGCTTGTTTAAATTATCACCACTAAAAATAGTTTATGAGAGAACATGCATAATAGACTTCTGGGTACTCATCATGGACGTTCGTTAGTGTGTTCCTCAACCCGGGGAGGATCCGATTGCGTGTACACAACGCTTTTATTGCTAAGCAATTGCAGAATTAGATTTGATCGAGAATTAGTTGGTGCCAATATGATACTTACTGGCTCGTTTCTATCAGACAACTCATTAAGGTCCACAGACACCACAAGTCGAAGCGAAAAGCGAAATAAAAACTCCAAAACTGCATATGGCGACTTGTGCGAAAGTTGTCAGTAAGCAGGATGAATACAAATCAGAAATGCACATTTACTATAAAACGAATAATAAAGGTTCTCATTGAAGTTCGATCATTGGCTGATCATACGGTGCAACTAAAATCCTGTTTCCGTTGAAGAAAACCGGCCTCGTCCGAAAATTCAAATTTAACAACTAACTACTCGTTAACACGAATAATCCCTGTTCGATTAGTCTTCGGCGGTGAAAAACCCGTTTGTGTAATCATCGTGGGAGATTATCGTATTCCTTTTTCTTTATTATTTGTTGGAACTCTTTTTTCTGAGAATAAGTCGAATTCACCCTCATCTTCAGTGGACAATCCAAAAATAAATCCTATTGAATTAACGGCATCAATTTTAATCTAACCAGTTCCGTTGAATTCAAAGGGACCAATGATATTGTCCCATTACTCTATTTGTCGTCAGATCAATATCCGAAACTCTATCAGCCATTTTGAATTAGGATTAATTATTATACCTAATATAGTAAATATCTTGCTTACAATAATCGCTTTTAAATTCGCTTAAAAATTACAATAATCTTCTTCTTATCTAATATCTTATAATCTAATCTTCGCTTAAAAATTACATCTCACGCCAGGAAATAATAGCATTTTATAAAGAGATTTTACAAACACCTTGTATGATATAATTCCCAACAGTTTTATTATGGGTAGATGTGTAGCAGTAATGATTTAATTTACATGAAAATTTGTAAAAGTATGTTTTTTTGGTGTAGATTAAGCATTATTTTTTCGCAATTCAGGAAACGACTAGTTTTCCAGTTATGTACTTTTTTCTAACAATTGTCTGGATCTTTTTTTGTTTTTCAAAAGTGTATAAGGGTCATTTTAATCGTTGTAATGTCTACTTGAGAATTATCTTTGTTACTCGGTGGCGTATTTATAAGGAAATAAAATTGCGAAAAAATGAAAAGTATTTCTGAATCATGAATTTTTCAATATTTTGAATGATTTTCGATTTTCTTCATTATTTCTGATAATAGTGGACTATATTTACATAATATAAGTTGTCTTCAAATATATCAATTAAAACTTAAATTAAAATACATAGTTTGTAGACTGAAATAAAAATCTGTTATTTTTTTAAAGCTTTAAAATTTTAGTGTGCTTAAACAGGCTTGCTCAAAATACCGTACTGAACTAAAATTATATTTTCATGAATATGTGTGATTATATTAACGCACAGGGGCTTCATTATTAGGAAAAATGATTTTAGAAAGATATTCATTACAATGAGATAATGATTTAAGAAAATCTTTCCTTGAAGATAAGAGAAAAAATAGATTTGAGGCGACTCATCTTCAACAGTTCAACAGTCGATGGATGAACGCAATAAAAACCAAATGAATTTGAAACTGAAATAGAACAAGATATATAGTACCTTATTGACAATAAACAAGGTGCAGGATACAGTAGTAGTAAACATCTTTATTTCTAAAAAAAGGCTATCGACCTATCGGTCTTTCTGCCCTTGTTTAATACATGCAGTCTTAATCTAGATAAAAAACCAATATGAAAATTCTCCTATTCTAGGTTAACAATAGTAGCAGTAAACATCCCTATTTCTAAAAAATGCCATCGACCTATCGGTATTTCTGCCCTTGTTTAATACATGCAGTCCCAATCCAGATAGAAAACAAACATGAAAATTCTCCCATTCTAGGTTAACAGTGTTATTGAATAAATAAGATTTCAGTGGCAAGAAGAAATTATTTTATTGTCCACTAGTCCGTTGCGTTTGTAAGTGTTCGAGTAGCGTTAATGTAGGGAAACGGAAGCGGGATTGTCTGGTTGGTCTTGTAAGACAAAGGGGATTCAGTATGGTCCAGTTGTAGGGGTTGTTTGTCCATTTTGTCTGTAGCTGTATGAGTCTCTCAGAGATCTTTGTCATGTTTGTGCGTTCGTATAGTAGTTGGGTGGGGGGGTTGTGTAGTGGGTTTTGGGGGTGTCTTATTCGTGTTATGCAGGATACATTTCTGATGTAAATATATCTTTATATCAATATATGCAAATATTTTTTGCACAAATAACTTAATTTTGATTTTAGGGAATGCGCAGCTTTTGATACCGAATTGAAGATGAAACTCAGCTACCCTCTGAATGGTCTCCAAGATTACATATTAAACATTCATAACATCTATTACAATGCCTGATATTCTACCACAAACTATATAAAACGCAAATATCATTCAAATGTTTTATTAACATTTGAAAACCATTTGTTATCTAAATAGAATACTTATATGTATCATTTCTAGAATATTCATAGCTTTCGACTCGAAAAATTATTTCCTGGAAAATACGAGAAACGTATGTTATGGAAATGGTCTCAAACTACACGAAGGTAACTTTTTAAGCGGACCTGTTAAGTAAATATTTAATGAAAGTTCGCTTGTGCCTGAAAGTATACGGCTAAAAAATTTAAGAACTCTATATTAGGTACAGAATTGATGTCTGGCAGGCAATGTATGTGCTGGCACAGTTTGCAGTCGGAATACCGGCAAGTTGGTTTCCATGCATGTAATTGCTGATATTGATTCCAACGTAACCACAAAATCATAAATAAATAGCAGAAGTATAGATTTTGTTTTGATAATCCAACAGTCTAAATGTATGCACTTTTTGTTTATCCGAGAAAGCATATTTAGTGCAAATTACAAACGAGTTTAAGCAAACTTGCTTCTGAATATAAGCAGATGGACATTATTTTTTTCTTCCAGGAACTGCTAAGTTATGTTAATGATATTCATATGAAATATATTTCTAATTTATATCACGGTAAATCACCGTCTATAGCCCGCAACTGCAATTTCAGCTTACTGTTCATAAATTAAAAAATAGTAGCAGATTAACGGATTAATGCTATTAATTGTTGTCGTATAACTATTACTCAGTAAACCAGCAAAGAGCAAAGCAAGAATTAACTTTAACGGGTTTTAATGGCAAATATTATATAGCAGTAACCATTTTTTTCTTTTATCTTTCAATCTTTCTTCGTCGTTACGGACGACATGTGTTTGATCGAACGGAAACCGGAAATAACATACAAATGCCTGGCTGAACACGAGTTTACCTGATGCCCCTTGTTGCCATGTTTGAACAAAAAACAAGAACAGCCATTCAGTAGCACACGATATTATGAATTCCGTCTGGAGCTGTTAGTAGTAGAAATTCACTGGTTGTTTAAAAAAAAATTAAATGTTATTTTGCGACATAAACATTCTATAGTTGAAAAGCGGAGAACTCTATGTCATGGAACTGAACATGTTCCCGATGATTGGCTACTCTCTACTTTCTATCAAAGTTGAATAACTCGGTACACCTAGAGATACCACCGTCTCAAACCCAATCAGCCATTCTCGACGTTTTAGTTTCTGGATCCTTCACAAATAGTTTCAGATAAACTGTCGGATTTCATGCTTTTTGTCAATTGCAATACTCAATATGGAAAGAGTCCATTATGGTCAGTTTCCACATTTTTTCTGGTCGTTTTCCATCATTTAGGGTATTTCAAATACGGATGCATCAGTAAACATATATTTTTAGTAGAACTTTAATCAGTTGTCGGATCGTAATCATCTTCGGAATTCAATTTCTTTATTAAAACAAACACAAAAATTTCTTACTTTTTTTATCTCGTTATTTCCATTTGAGATTCATAAACAGACTATTCCTGTTTACTAAGGTTGGCTTAGTATATTAACTTCTATACACAATCTTACACTCCTCTCCACTTTTTTCATTTCATTCAGGTCGATTAATTATTTTACTAGAATCAACATCTCACGTGTAAGTGACCTCTAGTCGCTTTGGTCTGTTATTCTCGACTTTGGATGAACCCCCCATTTTTTTGAATTGCGGTTATACAGAATCTAAAACTAATCCGGACATTTTTTGAGAGTTTAATTGATTTTTACATTAATACTGATAAAGCTTGATATCTGGATAATTTTAAAGTTTTGCTGAAATTAATATTAATAAGAGAATAACTAATATGACAGTCCATTTTCTTAAACTCAAGTTGAAGCATAAAATATTTTCCAACGAAATACAGAATTTCCAGATCAAAATGCTATGCCATAACATAAACATGGTTAACTGTTACTACATGAACCCAGCAAATTGAAGTTCCTTGTAATGCTGACAACCGGTGCAATAAAACATTTCGTATTCTAATTGAAATGTACCGAAAATGCTGACTTTGTGCCATAAGCTAACCGTCTTTTATGAAATACAACATGAATCGATGCATACATTCGAACGACTGCTGCAGATATTAATTTATCTTTTACTAATTAAGTTCTTGTACCTAACAGTGTAAACTTGATTTATATCGTGTCTACAGGTTGATTTAAAATGGGCGTAATTCTTGTGGGGCAGTTTCTTTAAGGATTCGTTTCATATGTCTGTCAAAGACACAGTCATGCTTAAAGATCCACTACCCACTCTGATATTAATTATTATTTTAAAACGAGTCAGTATGCGTTGCAAGACCTACTATTTTGTGGTCAATTTCTGTGTTAAAATGAATTTTTGTACATTATTACGTTCTAAGAGACTTACAACCAAAGAACTATTGAATATCATCGCCATTTAAAAATTTGGCTTTAAAGGCTGAATTCAATTTTAATGTCTAAGAGACACTGTTCTCGAATTCTTCGGATTTGGGCATCTGCTATTATTACCCAAACCTTGCCCATACGGTGGTTCAAAACCGTATAGACTGCAAATAAAATGCTTTGTATATTCATCCAGAGCACATGACTTCTTTGTTCCTTCATTCTAGATTTCTTTCAAGTAATCAAATCACTGAAATAATTACTTTAAATTATCAATATTAAAATTATACATGGGTTAAGCTTTCCAAATTGAAAACATTTCGGGCTTTCAAATTAGCAAACCAGTCGCTTTTGAGATGGTTAAGCTCAGATACAATTCGCTAATTGAAATTAAACCGCTCGAAAAAGGTTGAATCGAATCGAAACTGGTTCAGGCTTCAAGGGGTTTGAGCCAATTTTAATTTAATAATTCAAAGCTTCAAACATCTTCTGACAACTATCATTTTTGTCTCGGAAAGTACATAGGTAAGTTTTGTTGCGTTGTTCTAAACCCTAAAAAGAAAGTAAAGAACAGAGTTCTTAGAGAGAAACATATGAAGAACCACAATAAATCGCAAAAACGACCGGCTTAAATGATCGAAACGTGAGCCATTTTTAAAAAGAAAAATGGAGTTTCAATTCAGTTCCAAACTCGTTACCAGGACAGGCAATTTTATATGTGTGTCTGTATTTGCATTAGAAGTTTACTTAGGTTAAATGCTACCGATATTCGTATACGTTACGTATTTGCACGTAATGTACGTAATAATTTAAGAGCTTTTCTAGCAAATCACAACTGATGGATTTGTCGCTTATTATGATCTGAAATCATTATCCTAGTTCCAATCTAATAATCAACTCACATAATTAAGTAGCTTGCTTAAAGACAATACTTATGATGACTGAATTATTGAATACAATTTCCACCGTTGCGGATATCCCGGAGCGGGCTTTTCCAATGTAAAGAATCGGTCAATTTCGAGACCCCTTGGGGATCGCTAAAACGGTGAAAGGTCCAGGGTCAGTAAGTTTATGAGTTTATTTTTCAACAAAATGCTAAAAGTTCAGTGTTTATCCTCCCTGACTTCTGTTGCTTTTTTGTTCTATGTTTGTTTTGTTTGCTTTGTATGTATCTTTTAATTTACTTTCCCCAATATCCCTCGCCTAAGTAATGATATGTCTTACAATATACAAAACAGAAACAAGATTCATCACGCTGGGACGAAAATAGTCAATATGAAATTAACTATGTACTTAACACATTTTCATTTTAAACAGTTAACAATAAGTAAAAGAAAAATATATAAATCAATTGATTCTAGTTATTTACTAGATTTTTAAATGTATAATCTAATTGAAATAAACAATTAGACGCGGACAATGCGGACGCTTATACAAGTCTCTCGGCCATCTGCTGAAGCCCAAAAAATATTTTCCGAAAATCTGCGCCTGATTTTTAAAAGTAGGTTTGCTACCTTTTATAGTAATTATTAAAAAATAACTTTGAAAATGGTATCTATGCGTCATATTTGAAACAAAAATAACCTAATAAAAAGGGGAGTCTTGACCTGTTTACATCTCACTAACCTCTATTTAATGTCGTTTTATTTTTTCAAATCGGTTTAGCTGTTACCTACTATATTATATTTAAACTTGTACTAACTCAACGATGGTGAAAAGAATTCCCTAATCGAGATACCAAACTGACGCCTTCGTTTAATTTAATATTTAGTTCATTGAAAATATGCCATTGAGTTCTCTCTCTTTCTCTTCGTCAGATTTCAATCACTTCTTTAATTGATTCAAAGTACAACACTTCTCATTCGTACGAGTTTCTGCTATTAAAATATAAAATCAATTTAAGTAGTTTTTACATGTTGATGCATATAAAGTTGCATCTAGAAACAAAAGCCATGTCATCGCTTACCCGGAAAACAAAAACATTTCGAATTAATTTTCTTTTGGAAGATGGATTTGGAATATTTACGGCTCTCTAAGGATTTTTCATGTAACTGATTTCCATTACTCCAAGTTTAAAGAATTTTCCTGCATCGGCAAGAAACGCATTTCCTTGGAAATGTATGTTGGAGTCCTCTTGCGTGATAAGTTTCCAAGAGCCATAAATATTTATATTTGATTTTCACAAATCGAAAGTTGACACGGAACATGCACACGTAAGTGCAGGTACTGTAGAAAAAATGTGTTATTTAAATAAATAGTTATTTAGTCATACTATATTGAATTTAACAAAAGATTCTGCAGATATTTATTATATTCTCTGGACGATTATAAAATTAGAAAACTATACACAGTTCAAATGCAAAATAATAAATAAATCATCAACAAAAGAGCAATGCAGGTAAAAACGACAGTAAATTCAGTATTATTTCGCTCATATACTGGTGATTCGTAAATGTTCTTCGGAAAACCTTGGAGTTCTGCGATATCTCTGCTGAAGCGAGTTAAGGGTATGAGGATGATTTTTCATTTTTTTTTTCAAGAAATCAATATGAACAGAGTTCTCTTCGTCTGGGCATGATCAATACACATACAATTTATTTGAGATTTTTTTACGTGCATGCAAAATAGCTCTCTTATCAGGAAATTCAGAGAAGTATACTAAACAAATAATGAATTAGTAAAGCAAAAACAGGTAACAGCCATGTTACGAATGACATAAAAATGGGAACAAAAACTTTTACCAAGATGTTCGAAAATTGATTGTTTTCCAAATTAAGCCCGATAAATGAAATATTAAGATCGGTTTTTACAACATATGTCTTATTTTAGTTACAAAATTGATAAATTGCTTGACAGTGAAAGAAGTTTCCCGAAGTTGAAAACACAATATGCAGGCGCCGGAACTTTGAATAATTTTTTATGTCTTTGTGCGAAAGAGAAAACAGGATATAGGCACAAGGAATAGACTGACTTTCACGTTGTGTTGATAAATCTTGTGGAAACTCCGAGAATACCGAGCAATAAGCTGAAGCATTTCTTAATCAGCAAGTGTTCGGATCGTGTTTTCATCGAAACATGTCAGCAACCAAATCCAAAAAACAAATGAAAAATATTGTTGAACTATTTAATCTTGACGCCAGAAAACTACATACTGTCGGAATACAAAGAAATTGTGAAACCGTAGAAGAGTAGAAGAACAGGTACTAGTTGGAGTGGAAACAGTTCCGCATGTAAACACATTGTTGATTTGCAATAGTACTAATACTTTTGGATGAATTTTTTTCAATTCTAACTGCGACTTGTTCTTCTACTCTTCTACTATTGCATAATTTCTTGATTTCCAAACAATATGTAGTTTTCACAAGGGTTATCTCAGTTATTAGGTTGAACAATATATCATAAACTGTTAGTTTGCTCATGTCGCATCCAACAAGACCAAGGTTTATCAAGGAATATTAGATGAAAAAATGTCAAATCCAACAGAGATAATATAAAGAAGCTCCTACAGCAATCATTTTAAGTCTTTGTTAAGAAGAAAAAGGAGATATGGAAAATACTAAAATGTAAAATATAGTCACAAATGCAAGTAATGTATAAAGTTAAATGTAAAGGAAACGAGCATATGCTAAATTGAGAATTTTGCAGAAAACATATCAAAAACAACTTAGAAATTTATGAAGACAACGAAATAGTGAGGAAAATAAAATGCGGAATCGGATATACGCTGAAAGAAAAGCATATACAGGGTGATCCAAAATCGGGTCACTGTTTTGAAATGGCTACTGAGGTACCATATTTAAAAAGTACGTGAAAAACATTAGGATAAAGGACAAACTCTTAAAGATGCACTTTGAACTTTGCCATAAGGCAATAATTGAAAGTAATTCTATGGTCATTTGGCAAACTAGTAGTACAGCTAAATAAACTATTGAGAAACTTGCTTCCACTTAGGCAAAATTTCAACAAAAAATGACAATCCTATACATGTTTCATGTAAAATTACAAAAAATGTAGCCGCCACTGAACATCTAATTGGTGTAGTAACTCAGAGATGACTTAAAAAGAGGGTAATCTCAGTTGTCAGTCACAATTATTTTTAGCTCACATTTTTTATGTGGTCCCTACATTACCCCAGGCCCCCAAAAGAACGACTACAATTGCAACAAAATCAATGGCAAGCAAGCATGGAAACTTATGCTAACTGTTCAAAATCAAATAGCAGAAAAGTTAAATTTAGATACAGATATTTCTGAACTTTCAGAAAGGTTTTAAAGAATGTAGAGCACTACTAGAGCCGTTACCAGACATCTCAGTGGAGTCTATGGCAGATATTTAAAATATTAATCGAAGACGAATATGGACCGCTGGATATAGAAAACAAAGAGGTTATAGAGCTGAATGATTCTACATTGATAATATATTCTCAATAAGATATATCATAGGAAAGACACCAGCTATTTATAATAAATGTTACTCAAAAAATAAACACATGATCCGTGGATCTCACAAAGGCATATGACCGTAAATAAATATAGAAAGTATTAGATAAAGGTCTGTAAATTTCACCCCAAATTCAATTCAAATTCAATCAAACCAAATTTGATTTGATTTGATTTGATAAGCGCTTTGAAACCCCAATATGGAAATAATGCAACTCCAACCAAACTTAGAAACATACTTTAAAAGTATTTTTCAGATTCAGAAATGCTTTAACAAATATCTTGCCTGTTTCCGACCCTGTTTAATATATAACAAATACCTTTAATAACTGGAAAAAAAAATTACTTGAGAACGTCTTAATAATAACTCAAAGTTAACCAAATCAAGTTCGGGATAAGAACTCGAACTACGAAACGGAACAACAATAACATATTGTAGTGAAAATGTCGATCTCGTAGCGTAAATAGATAACAACAGATGCTAAATCGATATGGGAAATAGAATAAATTAAAGAACCATCGCCGCTTTAATCTCAGTCTTCTGGTCTAATAACATATTTTATGAGAGGAGAAAACGACATACAACACAATTATGAAGGACATCACTATAAAAATAACGTCGACGAGACGGCGGATAAGAATTTCAAAAATATATCGAGTGAAAAGATAAAAACTAAGATCAACTTTAATTTTAAAATTTTCATGCAAAAAATATAGAAATTATTTGAGAGAAGTGGAATAAATCAACCAATTTTATTATTGTTAATTATAAGTGTTAGTAATGTTTTGAGTGGTTTGTGTCTTTTATTTAAATGTCACAGTTTCCATTTCCATACTAAACCAAAAACCAATCTTATTTTTCACCATTTAACTGTTCATATCTCGCAAACAAAATGTTTCTAGTGTCATGTTGTTAAAACATGTTTTTCTTATTTTTAGGTCATTAAAACCACTGCAGCTGCAATAAAAGTTATAATGTTGTGTTGTATTTTAAACAATATTGCTTGACATTTTCTTCATTTAATCATTATAAAATATGAATAAAAGTTTAAGGAGAGATTCATTTTGCACTTAAAAAGATATATTTCAATATGATTTCTTTATAATGGCTTAAGGATAGTTACAAAATAAATGGCATACTTAAAATTGGTGAACGTTTTGCATGTTTTTTCTAATTCGCATAAACATGTTACACCCAAAATGGAAAAAATATATTTTAATGTTGATGAGTTCCAGGATTAGCATTGGCCATGGTCTCAATGCCTAAGCCAAATCGCCATCAGTCTAGCCAATACCACGTCATTTCTCGAAGTGCTAAGAACGATTCAGCCTGAAACTATCGAGGAATCATAGAGACCCACTGAGACCGCAATCTTTATAGAAAAACTTGGACTATAGACAATAAGACAATAAAAAAAACTCAGTAGTATTACTTTCTACTCTAAGTGACTGCTATTAGCAAATTCATAAAAAGGAGTATTATTCGTGATTTTAGTGAATGAAAAAAACATTTAACATGCATATCGACTTATTCATTTAAACAGTATCACTATTCTATATTAGGTGGAAACAACCAAACGTTGTTGATAAAAAGATGTACTCGTAGGGTAATAATTACAGATGCAATTTGCTCCTCGTTGCGAAAAGCTAAACGGTACAATTACCTGCATCAGCTTATATTTTACGGACGAGTAAGCTAAACTTGAATCTCATAGATTATTAATCAGGCCCTCAGTTACCACACTAAATTAGTACTGATCTTTCCGTCATAAAATATTTAGAGCAGTAGAGCGAGAATTGTAAATTTTCTCTACGCATTGGGAATGATTTTGACGATATGACTGTTGCCGGGAAGTTTCCGTAGTTAAATTAGGGTGGAAATTAAGATTGAGCTTTACGCGTCGGTGCTCAAAGTTGCAAGAAACTTCAATTTGAAACGTTTAAATCCAGCCTGCAGCTCTTTCGCAGTATGAAAAGCGAGTGCCCGAGAGTCCCTTTCGACTCAGGCCCGCCTGCTGCATATTTGAAACGTTATATCGTGTAATGAGTCGAGGATATACTCATGGGAAACATTTTGCCGACACTGTAAGAGCTACATGCAAGGAAAATCCGGACGTATTCTGGACGCTGATAGTTGCAAGACCCTCTATATTAATGAGGGCATTCAATGCCGATAAAGGGTACGCTATTCAAAACCGACTTTTAGATTAAACTTTTCAACATGCCTTGCCGTGAGTTGCTACCAACCTCGTACAGCTTGAAATCCATTCGGTTCCTTCAGTTAATTTTTTTTTAAAGATATCAAACATGTCAATGGTTTTTTACTTATCCATTTTCAAAACATGCCCTGAATATAGCATTAAAATATTTTGGATAACAATTTCTAAATGCTTTTTTTATAAATTGTTGCAGGCTCAATTTTTTTTCGAATATTATTATCGCAGTTCACATTATGTTCATGTGACGTGAACTATAAATAAGCAATAATGCAATGAATTTCAGATCAGACACAGACAATCTTAGCTCTGTGTATTACACACTAATTAAATGATCGCATGCATGAACTGATTGGACCAAGTAAATGAAATATAAACACCTCATATTGAGGAATTGCCAAGCAATTCCTAGAATGCAAAGAAAAGGCGAAAGATAAACAGTTTTTTTGTTTCGCTCGCTTGATATCGAGTAAAATATGGAAAATTCAGTGATCAGTTAAATGTTAAGGTAGAAACAACTATACGCGTAAGTTAAATTTAAATTTAAATCTCTAAACAATAGATTCTAGTTTTTTCCCAGATATGTTTGTCCTGACTCATTACCTGAAAACCAATGTTCTTGATGTACTTTTTAATATGTGTGTGATTTGTATTTTAATATGTGTATTTTGGTGAAAGTTTTCTATTTAAATTGATGATAACTGTAAATGTAAAAATATATATTTTAGACAAACTGATGATCGTGGAGAAAGACACCGAAACGTATTTGTAACATTTTAAATAATAAACAATAAAATTGACTGAAACCCAGGAATATATTGGAGTGAATTGAAGTACAGTCAGGAAAATATACGAAACTATAAATAAGTTCCAATATATTCCTGGGTTTCAGTCAATTTTACTGTTTATTATTTAAAATGTTACAAAAACGTTTCGGTGTCTTTCTCCACCATCATCAGTTTGTCTAAAATATACATTTACAATCATCATCAATTAAATAAAAAACTCTAACCAAATTTCACACACTAAAATACAATTACACACACATTAAAAAGTATATTAAGGACATTGGCTTTCAGGTGATGAGCAAGGACAAACATATCCGGGAAAAGACTAGAATCCATTGTCTAGAGATTCAAACCTCAATCTCAACTTACGTGTATAGTTCCCTACATGGCAAACACTCAACTGGTTACTGAATTTTCCATATTTTATTCGACATCAGGTGAGCGAAACAAAAAAACCCGTTTATATTACGGTTTTTTCCTTCTTTTTTGGTTTTTCAGGAATGCTTGGCAATTCTTCAATATCAGATGTTTATATTTTATTTACCTGGTCCAATCAGTTCATTCATGCGATCATCCAATTAGTGTATGGTATACATAGCTCAGATTGTCTGTATCTGATCTGAAATTTATTGCATTTTGATGTTTTTTAATTTGTATCATTTCATGGATTCTTCTCTTATTATAGTTGTCTTCATTGACCAATATTTGCGTGTTATCGAAATCAAAATCATGCAACTTTTGTTTTGCATGTTGTGCTAATGCTGTTGCATTCTCGTCAACCTTTCTTAAGCTGTACTTATGTTCGTATACTCTTTTCTTTAAATATTGCCCTGTTTGTCCTAAGTATGTGCTGTCACAGTTCAAACAGTCAATCTTGTATATTACGTTTGGTGTGTCCAATTTATCGTTTTTAGGCTTAAATTTTGTAAAACATTCTCTTGCCAAGTTGTTTTTAGTTTTCTCTGCTACAGCAATATTATGTGGTTTTAAAACATTTTTTATTTTTGTGTTGATTTCTGGCATGTGCGGTAATGATATATACCTGATTTCACCTTCTTTTTTCTTTTTTATATTATTTATGTTGTTCCATCTATTTGCATTGTATATCCTACCAATTCTCTGTTTCATAATTGGCTCGAAGAATTCTTTGGGGTAGTTGTTCATTATTAGTACTTTTTTTATTTTTTCAAGATTTTTTTGTCTGTATCTACAATGTGCCAACTTTATCGCTCTATCAGTAAGAGCTGTTACCACACTTTTTTTATATTGTATAGGTGCATATGATTGGTAATTCAAGTATCTACCAGACCACACATCCTTTGTGTACCAGTTTGTTTTTATTTCCCCATCATTGTCATACATAATCGTCATATCCAAAAAGTTTAATGATTTGTTTTTGTCTTCCTCAATGGTGAATTTTATGGTTTCATGGAATGCATTAAACTTATCTAGTGTGTATTGAACTTTTTGGTTTGGCAGGCACATTATGCAGTCATCAACGTATCTTTTAAAAAATCCACATTTATAGTTTAAATCAGGTATTAGTTTTTCTTCTAGACTTTCCATTACAAGGTTTGCAATTGTTGCAGCTATGGGAGATCCCATAGCTACTCCATATATTTGTGAATAGAAATTGTCTTCATATCGGAAGTAAGTGGACTTAAGGCATAGCTCTACCGCCCCAATAAATTCATTTTCGGGTAATGATGTATGTTCCCTAATTTCAGCCCATTTATTTTTTATGCACTGTATTGAGTAATCTACCGGGATGTTCGTGTACAACGATACTACATCAAGTGATATCAGGCGATGGTTCTCAGGTATCCTCTGTTTTTTTATGAACTCACAAAAGCTCCATGAGTCTCTAATGTGATACTGCGAGTTTCCCAATACATTACTCAATACGGCTGACAGGTATTTAGATAATTGGTAAGTTGGGGCATTTATATTGCTAACTATCGGTCTTAATGGGTGGCCTGCTTTGTGAAGCTTTGGCAGGCCATATATACATGGTGCTCGGCCGTTGTTGCAATACAGTTTTCGCTTTAAACTATCTGTTATGAATTTATTTTTATGCCATGAATTTATTATTTTATTTAGTTTTGTTTGAATATTTGTAGTAAGATCTTTTTTTTCCCGTTTATATGTTTTTACATCATTTATTAATGATAGCATTTTTGTTCTATATTCACTTTTCATCATAACCACTGTCTTGCTACATTTGTCAGCCGTTAACACGCAGATATTTGTGTGTTCATTTAAGAATGTTTTGGTTTCACGTATAAGCCCATTGATATAATCGGGCACACCTTTGTTCGATATTTTATTTTTGAAATTTGTTAATATGTCACAACACTTACTTCTTATTTCGTTTTTTTTATCGCTATCTAATAATAACTATAAATAAGGCAACTTTGAGGTCCTTTTATGTTTGTCAGCAAGAAAATTGGTTCGATGTCATTCAAACAGCCATTAAAATTCTAATTCGTATGAATAAAAGTTATTAGTGTTGCACGATGCTATTAGTGATAAACCAATTTATTATATTTAATAGGCCATTGAATTTTTACCACTCATGGGAACTCGTCCATTTTATTTAAGGAAAATATCTGTTAAACAAAAACTGTAGACTTGCCGCTGACATTCAGCTTGCTGGGCAAATTTCAAGCTACGTATTCTTAACATCTCAAATAACAATAACAAGGACATGAAATATTGTTGCTTGCATACTAGAATTTTTGCAGTTGTTTTGTATCAGAAGAAGGAGCAATGAACGTATTGCACAATATGTCCTGTACAGGAGCGTTAACAATATAATAGATATATCTTTTTGATTCTCATTCATTCTTCTGCTTCTTATAGTTCCTATCCATTTCGGATGATGGCTATCATACATGCTATCTTAACCTTGTTCACTGCAGCCCTCAACAACTCAGTTCTACTAATACCAAACCAGGTTCTAAGGTTTTTTAACCATGAGATTAGTCTTCTACCCACACTTCGTTTTCCTAGTCCTTTTCCTTGCAAGATAGTCTGCAATAAGTGAAATCTTCTTTCAGTTCTCATTACGTGTCCGAAATATTGGAGCTTTCGTTCGTTCGCAGTATTAACCACTTCCCTTTCCTTGCCCATTCTGTTGAGAACCTCGATATTTGTTATGTGGTATGTCCACGGGTTTTTCAACGATACAAGCATAACTCGAATACCTCCAATTTCTTCATTGCGTTCCTTCAGTAACCGTCCATGCTTCCACCCCGTAAAACAGGACAGAGAACACGTAACAGCGCAGGAGTATTTTCTTGGTGTGCAATGTTATGTGATGGCTTGTGAACAGATGTCTCATCTTGCTGAATGCAGTCCTGGCCTTTTCAATTCTGTTTCGTATTTCCCGTTCCGAGATAAGTAATAGTGCTCACTCGTTATATCGGTTTTTGGTTTATTATAAGCTGACAGTTATTAATGTTGTCTTTCCTTATAATAATTAGTTTTGTCTTTTTAATATTAATGTCCAGGCCATATAGTTGACTGCACTCTGTTATTCTATTCATGAGATTTTGTAACCCCTCTATGCTGTCGGCAATAACGACCGTATCGTCTGCATAACGAATATTGTTCACTCTTTCTCCATTCAGGGATTTTTCATCATGTGTCTGCGTGTTCTAAGGCTGCTCTTAATCTGATTTCTGAGTAAATATTGAACAATAATGGGTATATCTAATTAAATATATTCGGTAACCACCTCATTCTGTCTTCATCAAAAAGTTTCAAGAACTCTATATTTATATTATCGGGTCTAGGAGATTTTCCTTCTTCATGGATTTTATTGCTGCTCTAACCTCGCCAATGAGAATATCTGGACCTGTATCATCATCTACTTTGGGAGGTTCGGGTCTTGTGACATAAAAGAGTTGCTCTATGTATGTTTTCCATGTGTCGTTCAAGTCAGCATCATTAGTTATAGGTTTTCCTTCGTTCTTGGTTAAGGTGTTCACCTATTTAAGTTTAGACGTCCCAGTAAACTCTTTAACCTTTCGGTGTACGTTGAAAGTATCGTGCCTTTCCTGCACTGTTTCTATTTCAGTACGCTTTTCCTTAATGTCTTTTTCCTTGGCTTGACGGACCTTTATTTTAATGATTTTGTTTATGCCGTTGTATGCGCTATATTCGTCGTTCTTTTTTCTTTGTTGTTCCATCAACTGCAGAATCTCGTCGGTCATCCAGGGTTTCTTTTTTATTTTATCAGGTTGTAACAAGTCGTCTTTGATGCTCTTAATTGTCGTGTTGAGTTTAGTCAATTGGTCTTCATGGCTCGGGTCTGACAGTCTGCCAATTTGATCCAATATACCAAGAGGAAATTAAACTATTTCCATACTTGCCATTGCGACATATTTTTAGTTTTATAGTCAACACATCTTGCATATAAATACTTACATCCAATTCCATCCAATATAGTACAAAATTCCTGGGCAGTGTTGTCTAATTCCCACAAGAGTTCACTACTAATCACACATCTAAAAACAAGACTTTCTTTCAAAAGCAATAGTTGGACTAGAATTTCATATACTAAAGCTAGATAATATTATGGAAAATGTAAATCACTTTAACCAGAACTTGTTCATAAAAACGTGCACTCTTTCTCGAGTATACTTGGACATTTGATAGTGCCACAGAACAATGTAAGTATTTCCGAGTTTCGATAGGTCAATGCATAGGTACAAGTCAGGCGTAACCATTTGTTTTGAACTTAATTATGTGACCGACTACACTGCCTATTTGTTAAACTCGGAGTAACTATATGTTTTACACATACATTTATAAACAGACCGTTTCAGTGTTTCGTGGAGTTTTAGATTGTTTTGTCAAATTGAATTTACGTAATAACAAGCCATTGACTGACAATGCATTGCTTGCACAACGCACTTAAACTGGGAAAATTTGAATTATGTTTGCACGAAACATGATAGTGCTTTTTCTGGATCAAAAAGACAAATACATAATCAAAATTTTAAAAAATTATTGTCAAAACTCTTGCTATCCTTTCCTTTCGTCGATTCTTGTTAGTTATCTCTACAGATTACCGTCAATCTTCTAAATTTGCTTTGACTTACATATACAGTTTGCAATGTTCATGCCGCTTTATAAATTAATCACTTCGCAAAAGGTAGCTACGGTTAAGAGTATAAAGTTGGCGGGGCTTTTCGATTAGCAGACTTTCTGTTTAGCTTTACAGTAGGTCAATCAACACGCAATGATAAATTGATGTAAGTAAGAGAACAAAATCAAAATGTCGTCTTTGTTTGCATAAGACAATTAAATGACTAATTGATTCCTGAGAGAAATGAAGGAAAATTTGTGTGAACATGAACAATGCATTAACTGGTAGCAACGTGGTCCCTCCTAGTTGATTATTCTCGGGGCAATTAGCGACAGACCGTAAGAAAACTTTCCCGATAAATTAAGGAGCCGTTGGATCGCAAGGAAATTAGTGAGAAGAAATGGAATGTGCTTTCAGACTCTCCTACTATCTCTCTGGTCCTATAACGGTATAAATCATAATCAGAGAAGAAGTAAAAATAACATTTTCTTTGTATAGATTACAATGAAACAACAACGTTCAACGTAAAAGTTTTAGGGTGCTGATCGAAAGTCGCATTAAAATCAATTAACTTTACTCCATAGTGAATGGAGCGGAAATGAGAGTAGCCGATAAAAGTTTTAAAATAATTTCAGTAAAATAATAGAAGAATGGAAATACGAAAGCGCCTAAACGTCAAAATTTTGAAAATTAGGTCACTGCGCTAGAAATGTAGTAAGTACCGTGCTGAATGTCCTTACAAAGCTTACATGTCACAAGCGAAATTGCCTATTTTATACGTATTTTTTAAATGGTCCTGCCAACCGTTTGTTGCTGCAATTGCCCAGAACAGTGACTGTTTTCAACGACATCTGATCAAGAATATACAGGGTAGTCCTCAACAAATGTGACAAAATTCACTGAGGACTTGCTTAGGCAAAAATATTGCGTTTCAATCAACACTGTCTTGTGAACACTGTGCAAATTAGTCTTATCCGAAATTTAGTATATCCCGTGCCAAAGTGTGCATAAAAGTTTCGTTTAATTTCTATAAATTCTTATCCAGTTTTGATAAAACCAAAAAAGTTATGTTTGAGATTTTTTTAAATCGACAAATCCACATTCTCTATTACTGAGCTTGCAGTTGCTAGAGCGGGCTACCTGCAATAGTCGTGCGACATTTAAAACATCAGACATTTTTTGGGTTTTCCAATAGCGCTTTTCTCTTGCCATTATCTCGTTCTCCCATATTGTTGAAACAATGAATGTGTACCTGGTTCAAGTCGATATCTCTCACCGTTTTCGAGATATTCCACATTATCCGGTAGGATTTTTTGAACTAGGGGACTCAAGTTGGATCTCTAAATAAAACAAATACTCTGCTGTTATTTTCGCAATTAACTGAAACCAAACTGACTATAAAACGAGATTTGTTCATGGCCCACTTTAAAAATGTCAATTTATGACAATCTTATGGATCCAATTTGAGTTATTTCAAAAAATCACTAGATGTTTCAATATGAAATATCTAGATATCATCTAAAATCCAGTGTTGTGCAAAATTTGTATTAATCATGAGCTACGGCAGTACTCTGTAAGACGCACGCAGCGGAATTATCTTGTGGTTCAGAAGAGACTCATCTGAGTCATAAAGAATATCCATTTCAAGGAAAGCTGCCAAAGTGTTTCTGCGAGAAAGGAGAATGTGTGGTATGGTGTTCATATCTATGCGTCACTAGTCTTCTGTTTTAAGAAGAGAGAGACTGACAACATATTTGGAATACCGAGAACCGTAGAAGAACACTCGACGAGTATGGCTCAAGACATGGGTTAGCATTAACTTAGAAACGTCCAGATCACATGTACCTTAGGTTCTATAATGGCATTATATATTTATTCTATATAAAGTCTAACAGCTGTAAAAAAGTTACGGAAATTTTCTAGGAGCTATTCTTCTCGCACCCGGAATCAAACATGTCCTTGCCTTGTGCAGACAATCCTGCATGGTGTTTCTTGAAGAAATGTGTTTTTGTACCACTCCAATCATTGCAATTCACTACTGTCCTATAAGATAATAAAGAACGCCATGATGTCGACGTTGCTCATTAGACCGAGGACACGGCGACCCATTTCGAAAAATTTACCGACCCATTTACCGAAATCGATATTTTGGGTGAGTTTTGGTTAGATTCGAATATTTTTTAGCCTTTGTTAGTTTTGCATAATATTGGTGAGATTGGTTAACTGCTTCTTTTTGTTTTTTAATATCACTAAACCACTATTTCGACCAAAACTGGAACCCACTGACAGAGATTTGCTCATTTGGTGGAAATTTGGTAACCTGTTTTGAAACGTTACAAAGTAATGATTAGCGAGCATACAAATGAAAGATGGCTCCTAGAAAATTACCGAATTTACAAACTTTTTTGCTTGTTGCGAGATTGCACACATCCTTATGACGGTATAACACCACACACTTTTCCCAGATTTACTCACCATTAAAGTGGGTTTATTATTGAAAGTAAACTTCTTGGCCGTCATCCACTTTACGCTTGGATATTGTTCTCGCAATAAATTGGTGCAATTTCAGAAACTTTCACTATTTATATACTGAATTTCACAGATTCTATACACACTTCACATATTGTAAGCACTAGAAACACTTTGAAAACAAACCACACATAAACCCTAGTATTCCCTTAATTTCTGGTATCCTCAGATCGATATTCGTCACCAACATTCAAAATAAATTCCTGGGTTCCAGTCAATATTATTGTTTATTAGTTAAAACATTTTACAGATACGTTTCGGTGTCTTTCTCCACCATCATCAGTTTGTCTAAAATATACATTCACAGTCGTCATTCATTTAAAAACAAGAGCTCTGTTAAAATATACATACTAAAATACAAATTACAAACATATTAAAAAGCATAACCAAACGCGTCAAAAAATCAACTTCTACTCACAAATCACCGACTCAACGCTGACTCCCCTACAATAATTGCAGACGGCCACACGACAGAACCAAAGAATGACATAAAATACCTTGGAACCACGATTGACCACAAACTTAAATTCACTAAACACATAGGAAACATGAGGACAGAAACAATAAAGAGAACAAAACACTTCCGATCACTAACCTACAAAGACAGAGGAATTAGCACAAACACCGCCACCAAAATATATAAAGCTATTTGTAGACCCTTGCTAGACTATGGACATATACTCATGACCAACGGAACAGAAAGGACAAATTGCACTAAGACTAATAACACGAATAAGACCCCCAAAACCCACTGCACAACCCCTCCACCCAACTGCTATACGAACGCACAAACATGACAAAGATTTCGGAAAGACTCACACATTTACAGACAAAATGGACAAACAACCCCTACAACTGGACCATACTGAATCCCCTTTGTCTTACAAGTCCAACCAGACAATCCCGCTTTCGTTTCCCTCATCAATGCTGCTCGAACACTTACAAACTCAACTGACTACTGGAGTAATAAACAATAAAATTGACTGGAACCCAGGAATTTCTTTTGAATTAAGTTGAAATACAGTCAGGAAAATATACACAATAAGTTACCAACATATTCATTGCACAATTCGCGAACAAACCCCAAAAGTTCTAAGGAAATTTTCACAATTCTCAATAATTTCCAACATTCTTCAAGTCCGCAATCATTAGTGCGGCCCAATTTAGTTGCCAATAAATCGGGGGAAAATGCATAGTGTAATACCGGCTTTAGCGATTAAGGTACTAATGATCATTATCAATATATTATTAATTCAAATGAAATTTGTAAATGAATGAAAAAAGATGAAAATGAAATAATGTAAAATAGCAATTCAATTGGCAATTGCTTGCCAAAGTCAAAGGTGGAAACAGCCATGCATGCAAACTGATGATGGTGGAGAAAGACACCGAAACGTATTTGTGACATTTTAAATAATAAAGAATAAAATTAACTGGAACCCAGGAATTTTTTTTTTGGATTAAATTGAAATATAGTCGGGAAAATATATACAGTAACTCAACAATAAATTGCTCCGAAATCGGGCGATTTTGGAGAAAGAAAACAATATTTAACTAAATCCCTTTCAAACTATTGGTTTCTTTAAATTACTGAGAAATTTTCCGCTTGAACTGCCGCTAATTTTCAGAGATTAATTAGTCCGAATAGCGAGCACGTTCCTCCATTTAAGAGTATTGTTCTAGTTGGGAAGTTCGCTCTGTGATTCGATCTGAAATGGCCTAAGCCCGTCTTTGTTTTAGCTAATAGAAGGATATTTACAACTCTATTGCTCTAAACATAACGCCTTAGCTTTCCTGAGAAGTTGCAGGCTTTCATGCGATTGATCTGCTTTACTTCTTTTGGACGATAAGAAAGTTAAAATAAAATATATGTAACAAAACAGTTCACACAATTCAAATCACAGGTAGGTGTGTAAAATATTTGATATCAATAAAAATAATAAAAGTTTTTTATCTAAATTAAGATTTTTGTTTGCATATATTTCCTTCAAATACACCGATTCCTTAAGTTCTTATATTAGCACTTGCTTCTTATTTAAATATAAATGTAATGGTTATGTAATGTAGTACAATAAATTCTTACGCCCTTTATGATTTAATTGAATTCAGGGGCAAATTAGGCAGTCAATCAGTAACTAATGAAATGTGCAGGTTATACACACTTATCTGCCGAAATCAATATATTTTTAACATTTAATAATTATCACAGAAAAATAAAACGGACCGAACATAACCCTTAAACACTATAAATAATAGAAACTGGTGAGTTTTTCGGGTTTTTAGGCCGTCGTAAAATATACTTTCTTCCTGACGTTTCGCAAGCACGAGTGGCTTGCTTCTTCAGAGGTGGTTTGCTTACACAGTACTGATGCGGTTCCTCGGGCGCAGTCCGAATTTTTGCACCGGTTGTGATTACGTGGTTTGTGATGACGAGGCCTGTGTCATCGGCGTCGACGCATTCTGATGTTTGTTTTTATGCTCCGGTGTAGTAGATCTTCCTCTTGTCCTGTGCCGTTATCTTTCCATGCCGTTTTTGCGTTGGTGAGTGCTGGAAACCATATCCGGTTTAACGCCATTGTCTCTCTTTTCTGTTACAATTGTCGCTGTGCTTGTGTATTTCGATAGCTTCTCGTATTAGTCGGGGGCGATAGCCTGTTGTTGCGACTAGGACTTCAGTTTCTGCAAATTTGATGCTGTGCACTCCCTCGCTGAGGGCATGTTCCGCCACTGCCGACTTTTCCACATGTCCCAATCTGCAATTTCGTCGATCTTCTTCGATCCTGGTCCTAACCGATCTCTTCGTGGTTCCTATGTAGACGCTTCGAAATGAGCATGGGATTCGGTAGATACCTGCAGTGGCGAGGAACGGTCTTCTGCCCTTAACCGACCTTAGACATTCCTGGATTTTTGTCGTGGGCTTGTAGATTGTTTTTATGTTATGTTTCCCTAGGAACATAATTACAGAAATTGTCAGTTTCCCACATGAAACATGAAACACAAGATTTTGTATCAAATGATATAAAATCTTTAAATATTATACTTAAAGACAAATAATGTAATATTTACTAAAGATATTTTACTTAATTTTAATAAATTTTAAAAGAAAATAAATTTAAAATATTTCGATTGGGGTTGGAACCTTTGACAAGAACAATACACTGATTCACTTTATAGAGACTTTATTTTAAACCTGACTAGTTTTATTTTAATTTAATTTAATTTCTTATGTTTTAGTCTTTTATTATTAAAGTTTTTATTTTTAGTGTTTTTTAGCTTTTATTATTAGTGTTTTAGTCTTTATATTCAGTTTTCCGAGACTTGGCGCCGTGCTCTAGATCAATTTCTTCCTTTGTGGTCATGTGTGTTGGGTCTTTTGTGGACATTTTCAAAGGTGATCGGACAAGAGGCAAACAGATCTCCGTGCTAATTACAATAGCTCGATTACCTGTGGTATCTATATTGCTATAATAGCGTCATCCTGCGACTAAAAGCATATACTATCATACATTTGACGTTAATCATGGTACGAAGTATAATCAACAACAAAAACACCGCGTTCGGCACACTCTAACTAGAATTACTAAGTGCTTTATTCAGCTTTAGACACCAGCGTCAAATGCAGCTAATTACATTTTGAAAACTGTCAAATTTACCTCGCAGAAGCAGAGATTAGTAGAGACTAATTTCTGGCAGAAGTAACCGATTTGACAAAAACTCATACTAATCTTTTTGCCAAGTTCAATAAATCCTAAAATCATAATTGTGATATATTGGACAAATCTGACTGACTGTGGACTTGCAAACAAGTTTAAATAATGCCTTTAGTAGAGCGATGCTTAGTAGGCCAATGAGACGTGAACATTAACATATTTTTGACTGCAGTTAACTTTGATTTTTTCGGCTGATACCATCACCATTAAAACGTCTACGACTTTGTTCATTTAACCGGCTCTCCATTTCAACTTGTGACCTTATGATTTAGTAGTTTTAGAAATAGAACAAAAATGACATTAAATAAAACCACAATTGATTTTTGTTGGTACGGAATGAAAGAGAAAAGAAACAATTGATAACCCACTGGGCCTCAGAGAGTTGTATCCCTCCGTGGGAGGACACGAAAAAGTTTGCGTAATTAGTAATTTTTATTTCACAGTTCACCTTAAACGAGGCCGTTTTTCTAAGGAAAATCGGCCAGATGGCTTTTATGGCCAAATGGTCATTTCTATGACAATAATGGTAGCAAAGAACTAAGCATTTAAGCGCATTCGGCTATTTACTTTATTGTTAAAACCTAGTCGTCCAGGAAATAGATGCGAATTTGGTTTTTAAGAATACAAGCTTATGAACAGCAAACTTCGATTACATTTTAGATTTTTAATGATTCAACACGTACAGGGTGGGCCACTAAGAGAGGTGGCCTAATTAGAGTAGGCAGTATTTCTTCTATTCAAAGTAAACCGAATATGCACATGTTTAATTTTTTAGTGAAACTTGGGTAATTTAAAAATTTGGTCCTATAGAAATATATGTCCTACTTCTCAATTTCATGTAAATATGTACAGGGTGGGCCACTAAGAGAGGTGGTCGGCCGTATCTCACAAAATATTAGTCGTATCGATTTCGAGTAAAAAAATATATGAGTAAAGTGACCAAGAGAAATTGCTGGAAATTACTTTCCTGTTCGCAAAATGGCCGCTAGAGGACGAAATTGCACCAGTAAATTTTAAATACTGATTTTCAGCGGTTTAGGACAGGCTAAGGTAGGTTGGAAATACTTTCATTCTGTTCTTGACAGAATTTCACTTATTTTTTGTGGGAGCGTTATTGTTCTAGCCAGTCAAATAAAGTGGTGAGGGAAAGTCAAATATTGGTTCAAAACGTTATGGATAGCTCCGTATTGGCTTAACCAAATTCAAATTTTTAATTCTAGTTAAAAAGCTCTTTATTTACTTTAACTCATGCTATAAAATATTCGCCTTCATGGTGGCCTCTTTGGCCGCGAGAGTGCGCGTTATCAAAGGTCGTCAAACTTTGTCGTTTTCCTTCAATTTTTTAAATGTAATGATATATAATATTTAAGCTGCTTAGAAAGAGAACGACAAATGAAACAAAATAGTGAAAACCGCATATCGATAAATTTTTTGCAACCGAAGATATAGCTAATTTTATAGCGAATACAGTTTATACCGTTTTAGCGTCAAGTATTCGTAATAACAAAGTTGATCATCAAGGTCGATTTAGTCAATGTCTGATGCGTAATAATTGGGGGACAAATTATTGGTCCATTTATATTTGAACAGAAGTTAAATGAAAATAGTAGTAGTAGTAGTAAACATCTTTATTAGTAATAAAAGGCTCTCGAACTATCGGTCTTTCTGCCCTGGGTAAGTTAAAATAACATTTATATGGAAAACTAAAAACTAATGTATATAATGCAATTAACAAACATGTACATGATTTATGTTGTCTGGAGATGCTGCAATAGGGTTGAGGTTGGGAAGAGGAAACGCGTTTGTCTGGTCGGTCTTGTTAAACAGAGGGGGTCCAGGAAGGTGAGATTGTGAGGGTTGTGTTTCCATCTTGATTGCAAGACGAGTAGTCTTTCCGAGATCCTTGTCAAGTTTGTGCGTTCGTAGAGTAGTCGGTTTGGTGGATTGTGTAATGGGTTTGCTGGGTGTCGGATCTTCGTTATCAGTCTCAGTGCTATCTGTTCTGTTGTCTGTAAATGCCGTTTAGTTTTGTCAGTAGCGTTGGCGAACAAAAGCTAAATGGAAATATTTATTTAGACTTCTTACAAAACTAACTACCATTACTTTTAGAAGACATACCGTTGCGAAAGCGAGTAAACATGTTTTTTCAACAAGACGGGGCCCTGCTCATTTCATGGTAAATGTCCGTCGACTTTTAGACAAGGCTTATTGCGATAGATGGATAGGACGAGGCAGTTTATTCCCGTGGCCAGCTAGGTCACCCGATCTTACGTGTTTAGACTTTTATTTGTGGGGGAGAATAAAAGAGATTGTTGACCAAACCAGACCAACTTCCAAACAGGACCTAATAAGCAAAATGAAGGGTTCAATTCATCACATTCCTGGCGAAGAAGTAGAGAGTGCGGTCTTATCTACGAGAAACAGGCTTGAGCAATGCATTCGAAATGACGAAAAACATTGTGAGCATCTAAGCAGGTTTTAATCCCAAAGGTGTATTTCATCCGCAGGAATACTAATAATTCGTGAAATATAACAATCGGTTCTTATCAGGACCAATTGCCATGTATTTTTATAATATCATTGTTATTGTCAAATTGTTTATATCTTCGGTTACAATAAATATATCGGCGTGCGGTTTTCACTATTTTGCTTCATTTTTAATCCTCTTTCTAAGCAACTGAAATATTACATATCATTTCATTTAAAAAATTAAAGAAAATCGTAAAAGTTTGACGACCTTTTATAACGTGTCCTCTGGCGGCCAAAGTGGCAATCATATGGTTTTTCAACTGAAATTTAAGCGTTGAATTTTGTTAAGCCAACACGGAGCTATCATAACTTTTTTAACCATTATTTGGCCTTCCCCCACCACTTTATTTGACTAGCTAGAATACTCAAACAAAAAATAAGTCAAATTCTCTCAGGAATAGAACTAAAGTATTTTCAACATACCTTAGCCTATCTGAAAGCTCAAAAAATACGTATTAAAAATTCACTGTTGCAATTTCGCCCTCTAGCGGTCATTTTGCGAACTTGAAAGTAATTTCCAGCAATTTCCCGTGGTCTCCTTATTCATATTATTTTTTACCTGAAATCGATACGACTAATGGTTTGTGAGATACGGCCGAGCACCTCTTTTAGTGGCCCACCCTGTAAATATCAGGTAGGTACATGTATAAAAATGTTCTTCAAATTTTGCAGTTTTATGAAGAAAGGCCACATATTTACAAAATATATATAAATATATATATAAAAAATATATACAGGGTAACTCGATTTTTTCAGTTGCTGCATGAAAACTGAGAAAACTCTCGAACACGTATTTTTTTTTAATTTATGGGTGACAACAGTAGTAGAAGTAAACATCTTTATTTCTAAAAAAGGCTATCGACCTATCGGTCTTTCTGCCCTTGTTTAATACATGTAGTCTTAGTCTAAATAAAAAACAAAGATGAAACTTCTCTTATTCTAGGTTAAAATAATCTTATTAAATAAACTTTCCAATTCTAATGACAAGAAAAAATTATTTTATTGTCCAGTAGTCAGTTGCGTTTGTAAGTGTTCGAGTAGCGTTGATGTAGGGAAACGGAAGCGGGATTGTCTGGTTGGTCTTGTAAGACAAAGGGGATTCAGTATGGTCCAGTTGTAGGGGTTGTTTGTCCATTTTGTCTGTAGATGTATGAGTCTTTCCGAAATCTTTGTCATGTTCGTATAGTAGTTGGGTGGAGGGGTTGTGTAGTGGGTTTTGGGGGTGTCTTGTTCGTGTTATCAGTCTTAGTGCAATTTGTTCTGTTGTTTGTATATAACGTTTTGTCCTTTCTGTTCCGTTGGTCATGAGTATATGTCCATAGTCAAGCAAGGGTCTACGAATAGCTTTATATATTTTGGTGGCGGTGTTTGTGCTAATTCCTCTGTCTTTGTAGGTTAGTGATCAGAAGTGTTTTGTTCTCTTAATTGTTTCTGCCCTGATGTTTCGTATGTGTTTAGTGAATTTAAGTTTGTGCTCAATTGTAATTCCAAGGTATTTTAGGTCGTTTTTTGGTTGTGTCGTTTGGCCGTCTGCAGTTATTGTAGGGGAGTCAGCGTTGAGTCTGTGGTTTGTTGTCCCCGTTAAATTAAAAATTGACGTGTTCAAGCAATTTCTGCGTTTTTAAGCAGCAAGCTACAAAATAGCGACAACAAATGTTCATTGATCTACACTGTATTTTAGTAATTCCTTAACTTAAAGCAAGTAAACTTGACATACGTTTACATTAATAACTAACAAAAACGTGAAGACTTCGGCACACTGTCCAATTTTCAAATCTCTCCTAATTACAGTTTGCCAGATATCGATCGCGGCGGTTCCCGGTGGGACACCCTGTAGAACATCGCTCAGAACCAAATTTTCACTTTTTCTTACAAGTAAATACTGCACATAATTTTCACTTTCGATTCAGTTAAAAAATGTATTTCGATTTTGCTACTTTTGGAAATAGTAAGTTATGAATCAAATAGAAATAAAATTAAAAAATGAACAAGCTGAACTTAATTTTTTTATCGATACTTTACTCCTGCAAACTTAAAGCAAGCTCCTTCATTTACAGATTTCCAGATATTGGAGTCGCATCATTTGCTATTATTATTTTTCTTATTGTATTTTCGGTTTTTTCAGAAAGTTAAAAAACGGCTTCGTGATTTATTTACACTTCTGTAACAATTATATTCACTAAATATTTTTATTTGCTTTTAAATAGGGAAAATAATACATGTGATAAACGTTTTTTTGAAACTGCCAGATCAATGCAATCGCATGTACAGTACTCGTTGGCTGAATCAAATTTTGTTGTCATACAGGAACGTTTTCCATAAAATAGCAATTTTCTCAAAACCCATTAGCTGCTTTAAATTGGCGGAAAACAAACACACTTTAAAATTGAATTTTCCATAAAGCGATAGTTTCATTCGATAACTATCGATAGACAAAAAAATTACACAATTTTATATTTTTCTGACTTTCAATCATCAACCACTTGAAAATATGTTTCAATTTTATTTCGTCCACATTAGGGCATTGTCAAAACATTAATTTTTCTTCGAATTCTTTGTCGATTATTGTATTATTTTGCTCATATTTGAATTTCCACAATGATTTCGAGTACCTCCACGTAGAAATCGTTATTCTGTTTAATTCGCTTCAATTACAACATTTAACCAACGTTAGTTGTATAATCTTATGGTTAAGTTGTAACAACAAGTTAAGTTGTAACAAACTGTATAATGTGTTGACAAACTGTATAATCTTATGACTTTTTTCGACGGATGGATCACAAATAAAATGTTGAAAAAAGTGCAATTTGCGGATAAAAGCAAATATTACAGATGAAAAAAATCGAAGACGAGTGTTTCTAAACACTTGTTTTTAGGTGTTTTCCTAAACCAATTTACTAGAAAACATATTTTTTTATAAAAAATTAAACCATTTCTTGTAATTTGAGCTTAATTACAACTTTAGCGGATCATAGCATACATTTTGTATGTGACAATTGCTTCCAAATAGAAATCTTTAAAGAGCAACTTGTTATTTACTGCTCTAATGTGACACCAATACCCATTTGTATTGTTTCCGTGCTTACAATTGAAACTTTCATTAAACTTATATAAGCTTGTTGTTGATTTACGGTATTGCCGGATGTGTCGTCATATGAATACTATTATAGTTGTACCAATGTACTTGTAGCTGCTGATAATGGTCCATAACCTAATATAGATTTTAAATTTACTTCAATGTAATTTGTGCCATATTTGACTAAAGTTAGGCGAGTAAGTTTGGATTGATGAGTGTTAATATATAGTTAATTCAATGATTAGCTTATTCATATTTTTAGGTCCTTTCCGACAAGCAACTGTTAATAAAACATATACCTTTAATGTAGTTTTAATCAACTAAAGCAAACACTTTAAACATTACTGCCCAAATAAATTTTTATGGAACGATCATTCAAATATCAATTTTCCGTACAACAAATTCCGTTCTGAATGCCTACCTCTGAATTCAGTGAAAAGTGCCAATCATGTCGAAAGAATGTTAGGATGTACCCTTTCTATAGAAATCTGGCTAGGCTTCCGTTATAAAATCTTTTAAACGTCCATAAAACAGGACATAAAAATCTCTTTGCAGGGTAGTAGCTTCTTTTCATGGCATGACAAATGTTTATTGGCTATTGACACTAACGTTCTATATTTTAGCATTTTGAAATTAGAACCAGTAATGTTATTGCTTTTCAAATATACTGCACCACATGACCGCTTTGTACACGTACAAAACTGTTATTTTCAGATATTCATACTTTATTCTAATTTAATAATCTACGAAAGTATCTCAACCAGTTCATTGAAAAAAATCAACATCCTGAATTGCAATGATGCAGAAAATTTCAGTTAACAATGTGATATTATTTAAATCGATTTCTGGTCAAAACAGGCAATGTATGTACTTTTTTATATTGCTGGCAATCGTTTGTATGCATCAGTCATATGGAAAACACGAAGTTTGGATATTTTGATCAAAGGATCTACGTAAAAGTCAACAGAGTAAACTTAGCGGAAAGTTAGTTTACAAAATGTTCCGCCCAGTTGACTAGGCCAAACGATTTTGTTGTTGGAAAACGGCGGCAACTTCCGGCTGGTAACGGTTAACATAAAACAACATATCGAGTTTTGTGGAAATAAAACTCTTCAATATAAAGGCGAAGCTGTATCTGTTTTTGTTATGTTTATGGGCGACCCCACCGTTTCGATCACATTACATTTGCAATTTCAACAATATTTCAGTTCAATTTCAAGTCAAAAATATTTAACGCAAGCACTGTTACGTGTACAGTTAATCGCCAAAAAAATTTGAGTGCTGTTTTTGTTCTTATGATCTTATCAAACCAAGAATTCCTAGGTTAAAATTGTGAGGCTATCCATCCCAATTTTCATTACTAGGCATCTATAAATCATAGTTATTATTGTGCTACTTCCAATTGTGCATAGGTTCAGTCACAATTATGTGAACAAACTTGTACATTTTGTTTATTTTACAATCAAGGTTAATGCTTGGGAAAAAAATCGTCTAGTCCAATTCAATTTGTACAATATTAGATCGATAGAGCAATTGCGATCTGAACTTGATCATAACTTTTTCAAACCTTTTTCATACTGTTCAGTATTGAAAACTAATGGAATGGTAGTTTTGTTAGTTTTGCTATTTGACGTGGATTTCACATTTATTGCAAAATAGCTATGAATTTGAAACACGTTTATTAATAACATTACTAGTCAGCTAATATAGAAATGTATGGATAACCCCAACAGAAACTTTTCATTCGGCATTTTCTAAAAGGGTTCGTCTTCGTCATGGGGGTTTTGATATTTCCTTGGGACCTTAGCAATGGTCTCATCACCTTCTAAGATTTTTGCATCCAAATTTTACTCATCATCACCCCATCATCATCACCCAGTGCCCATTTGGAACATTCTGTGTTATCTATCGGATCATCATCATGATTTACTCTGCTCACTAACTGTTTCAGATTAGATCTGTCTTCTTGTACATCAGAGGTATCGTCTTCATCCATTCATTCATAATCTTAGCGAACAGTTTTTTTGTACGTATCCCAAGATTCGACTAGCGCAGCTACCGCTAGATCTCTGCATTATTCATCGACGAAATATTCTTCATACATTGCGTAGTGTAGAATTGTGAAACTTTCGGCATCATCAGTTCCTCATCCATCAGGGTTCCTTACTGTTGCAACTTATATACGTAACTTTCACATTTCACTGTATTGGTGTTGGAAACATTACTTGGACATTACTATTATAAGTGGACGTGAATGAACATAAAGTCTCCAGCTGA